>JAVJIX010000002.1:925000-1445000 GCA_036785185.1 Paratrypauchen microcephalus | reverse complement strand
TTGAGCCCACTCTTAAAAACATGAACGTTCTCTGCAGCCCTGAGGTCCTCCGGCAGGCAGTTCCATAGACGAGGGCCGTAGTACTGAAAAGACGCCTCTCCGTGAGTGTGTGTCCTGACTTTGGGAATGACCAGGAGCCTGCTGCCGGAGGAGAGCAGGGCCCGTGAAGGTTCATAAGGGGAAAGCAGTTCTGAAAGATAGGAAGGCCCAAGACCATTAAGACATTTAAAAACCAGTAAAAGAACTTTAAAATCTATCCTGTAACTCACAGGGAGCCAATGCAGAGATTTTAAGACCGGTGTAATGTGATCCCGCCCTCTGGACCTAGTCAGGACACGTGCTGCTGAATTTTGCAATAATTGCAAACCTGAAATACTCTTTGGGAAGACCAGAGAGCAGGGCATTACAGTAGTCTATACGGCTGGTGACAAAAGCATGCATCAGTGTCTCCGTATTGGCCTGAGAGAGAATAGGGCGAACTCTGGCTATGTTTTTTAGGTGATAGAAGCCCATTTTTGTGATGTTCTTGATGTGTGGAATAAAAGTCAGCTCAGAGTCAAAAATGACGCCCAGGTTTTTCACTTGAGGAGATGGGTTAAAAGACTGTGCTTGTAGTTTTGATAAAAGTTTCTCTCTCTGGGCCTCAGGACCGATGACTAAAACCTCAGTTTTGTCCTGGTTAAGCTGGAGAAAGTTTCTTGCCATCCAGGATTTGATGTCTAGAATACAGTTAAAAAGAGCATCCATTGGTCTGGTGTCATCAGGAGACACGGAAATGTAAAGCTGTGTATCATCTGCATAGCTGTGGAAATTGATTCCATGTCTCCTGATGACGCCGCCAAGGGGAAGCATGTACAGGTTGAAAAGCACAGGGCCTAAAATGGAGCCCTGGGGGACACCGCATGTGATTTTATGGATCTTGGAGGAGCATGTGTCCATACTTACCATAAATGTTCTGTCTGTGAGATAGGACGTGAACCATTTGTGAACAGCACCAGAGAGGCCGAGGTGTTTTAAGCGAGTTAAAAGAATCATGTGGTCTACTGTGTCAAAGGCAGCGCTCAGATCCAGCAGAATCAACACAGTCACCTTTTGAGAGTCACAGTTTATTCTAAAGTCATTTAAAATCTTTGCCAAGGCAGTCTCGGTGCTGTGGTTCACCCTAAAACCAGACTGAAATTTTTCCAAAATGTTGTGATCATCTAGAAACTCATTTAATTGGATAGAGACAAGTTTCTCTAGAATCTTGCTTAAAAATGGCAAGTTAGACACTGGTCGGTAGTTGTTAAAATCATTAAAATCTAAATTGCTCTTCTTCAGCAGGGGCCTCACCACCGCCGCTTTGAAGGCAGCGGGAAAGACCCCTGCCTGAAGAGAGCAATTCATCATGACCAAAAGTTCATCCCTAAAAGATCCATAAAACGACTTAAAAAATGGAGTGGGGATTGGGTCTACGAGACATGTGGTGGGCCTCACTGAGGAGAAGACCTTGTCCAGCATCACAGCATTAACCAGGGCAAAACTGTCCAGAGTCTTCTCTGGGCGAGACAAACACTCAGGTGAGTTAAAAACAGAGCTTTGACAGGATAAAATATTGTATCGGATGGTGTTTATCTTTCCCGTGAAGTGGTCAGCAAACTGCTCACAGAGAGAGTCAGTGAATGTCAGGTAAAACGCGTTAGAATCGGGGTTTAGAATGTTTTCAATGGTTGAGAAAAGAACTTTTGGATTATTTTTGTGGTTCGTGATTATTGTGGAAAAGTAACGATTTCTTGCATTCCTTGTAGCATTGTTATGTGATCGTTGCTGATTGATGAATAATTGGTGGTTTATAGTCGTTTTGTTTTTTCTCCATCGACGTTCTGCTTTTCTGCACTCTCTCTTGGATTTTCTCAAGTCTTCATTCATCCATGGAGGCTTTGATTTGGTTTTAATACTTTTGGTTTTGAGTGGAGCAACCAGATCCAAGGCTGACCGCAGTCTACTGTTGAAATCTTCAGTAATGGAATCGCAAGAGGCAGGTAAAACCATTGAGGGATTTTTCTCTAACACCTCGATAAAATTTTCTGCCACTTCAGGGGTCAGATGGCGCTTCCTCACAGTTCTCACAGAGGTCTCCTGCTGTATAAAACCAGTGATATTAAAAAACACACAGTAGTGGTCAGACATGGCCAGGTCAGCAACAGAGGACACACTAGTGGTCAGGCCGTAAGTAATGACCAGATCCAGAGTGTGCCCCCTGTTGTGAGTCGGCTGCGTGACGTGTTGAGTAAAATCCATATAATTAAGAACATTCAAAAATTCATTTGCAATAGGGTCTGAGAGGTTATCTATGTGCAAGTTAAAATCACCGGTTATAATAATCATATCAAATGAATTGTGTAGAGTAGATAGAAACTCAGAAAACTCACTGATAAAAACGTTGCATTTTCCTGGTGGTCTGTATATGGTGACACATAAAATTTGAGGGGTTGCTAAAAACAATTGAATGATATTCGAAACTCGTAAAATTGCTTAATGAAATTGGTTTGGTGGCCAGAGTGCTTGTACATATAGAAGCAGTGCCACCTCCCCTTTTACCGTTCCTAGTTGAAAATGCAAAGTTAAAAGTGGGTGGTGAGGCCTCTGTGAGAACAGCTGGCGCGTCTGCACCTAACCACGTTTCAGTTAAGAAGAAACAGTCAAGTTTGTGGTCTACAATCAGGTCGTTAACAATAAAGGACTTGTTCAGCAGAGAGCGGACATTTAAAAGGGCCATGTTTAAAGTTAACTGAGACTGAGTAGCAATAGGAATTTGTGATGTGTGTGCTTTTGGAAGAGATCTGAGATTATGGACATTGGCAGTAGATTTATTCGAAATTTTATGCTCATGCCGCTGTCTGCTGATCACGGGAATTTGCTGTGCTTGGTTATTTTGTCATGCTTCTTCAAGAGTGAGTTTGATATTGTCTGATAGGAGACGGGATCCGGGTATGTTAGGATGTAATCGGTCCTTAAAGAAAAGTTCAGGTCTCTTAAAAAATGTGGTGAAATTGTCAACATAAGGGATTTTGTTGTCTCTGCAGTATCCTTTGAGACATATGTGCAGAGCTCTTAAACGGCTGAACTTCTCACTTCCAAAACGGGGTGGTACAAAAGGTCCAGAGATAGCACACTGTTTGTCTAAACTGTGGATTGTAGTAATAAGGGTTTTGATATTGTCCTTGAGTTTTTCAGACTGCTGCAGTTTAAGATCATTTGTTCCAACATGAACAACTACTGTTGTCACTGTGGGAAAGGCACCCAGGGTGACAGGGACAGAGTCTATGATGTCATTCACGAGAGCACCTGGGTGACAGGAGGTATAGCCTTTGTCTATTTGCACGTGCCGGACCATGGAAGAGCCAAGAATCAGCACGGACGGAACCGCCGCAGCGGGGGGAACCGTCGGAGGCGCCGCAGCAGACGGAACCGCCACAGCGGGCGGAACCGACGCAGCGGGCGGAACCGACGCAGCGGGGGGAGGCGCCAGAGGCACCGCAGCGGACGGAACCGCCACAGCGGGCGGAACCGCCACAGCGGGCGGAACCGACGCAGCGGGGGGAGGCGCCAGAGGCGCCGCAGCGGACGGAACCGCCACAGCGGACGGAACCGCCACAGCGGACGGAACCGACGCAGCGGGGGGAGGCGCCGCAGCGGACGGAACCGCCACAGCGGACGGAACCGACGCAGCGGGGGGAGGCGCCGCAGCCGCAGCGGGGGGAACACTCGCGCGCGGAGAGGGGACAGCGGGGACAGTGGGACTTGCCCCGTCACGCTTACCGGGCGAGCCCGGCACTTGCAAGGGCAGATCTCCGTGCGGCACTGGGGCCATAGTTGGGGAAGTCCCAGAGAGCAGTGGAGAATCGCTCTCGTGAGAGTTACCCAAGGCTAGTGGCGACACATTAATAGCCATGCCCCGAAGTCCGGGGTGGTCTGATTTTGGAGCCGGGGTGAAAAGCAACCGGCCCTTGAAAGTGCGGGTTAGTGGGGGAAAATCCTCGTGGTCGAGGATACTGAATTTATTTGACAAAGCTACATTCAAAGAGGAGGAGCACTTACCATGTCCGGAGCCATCACGGGAGGAGGAGCGGGACAAGCGGTTTATTCGCTTACCATGTCTGCAGTCTTTACGGGCTACGACAATCCAGGGGTCTGCCCGGACTGGAGTAGAGCTAATCGGGGCTTTGGGCCTAGCCCCTCGCTGAATCCAATACTGTTCGTCTGTACCTGGAGCACCAGAGTCAGGTGGAGAGGCCTGGTGCTCGGAGGCGTCTTCGGAGCAATGAGCCGTGTCCGCCAGTTCGGCACTGTTAGCCATGGCCTGAGTCTTGCCCAAAATTATATCCAGATCGCTTTCCACCTCGACTTTCGCACATGGATATGCGTTGTTCCAGGGCAGCCACCCTCTGGCCGAGGGCGGTGCAGCTGTCACAACTGGATGTGGAGGTGAGTGGACGCATGGCTCACCTGTGGCTACGCAGCCTAATGGCGCGCTTTTTGTTGGTTGGCTTAAATTAATCCTTTGTGCTTGCAGGGGTAAAGACACAGGTCCAGGTAGTGACTTAAGTCAAAAAGCCACCTCGATGTTCAATATCGCCCTCTAAAGTTGTCTAGTTATCTGTGAAAAACGATTTGTTTGGGAGTCGAGCTAACGAGCAAAACAGAACGCCGACGCATGCGTAGATCACACCGGCGCTTTTCATACAAAATTGTAACACAAAGCGCCTTACAGTGGTTAAGGATTAGAAGATTGACCTTTATTGATCTCGCACAGGAGAAGTTGTTTCTATATTTGACCCGGGGACCATCCCCATGATTTTGTTTTGTTATTTAGGCTTTGGTCAGGCCCTAAGCTGGAGGATTTTACCTATGACGCATGTTTAGGTTGGTGGGGGAAACCGGAGTGCCCGGAGGAAACCCACCCAGACACGGGGAGAACATGCAGTCTCCACACAGAAAGGCCCGGCTGACCCGAACCTTCTTGCTGTGAAGCATGAGTGCTAGCCACTCAGCCACCGTGCCGCCAGGAAGAAAAAAAAAAAAGCAAACAGACAAACAAGCAGACGAGCAAACAACAAACAGATATACAACCAAACAAACAAAAGAAGAAACAAAAGACAAGCAAACAGATGACGGAAGTCAATCAAGGCCAAGCTAAACAGGTGAGTCTTGAGCCCATTCTTAAAAACATGAACATTCTCTGCAGCCCTGAGGTCCTCCGGCAGGCAGTTCCATAGACGAGGGCCGTAGTACTGAAAAGACGCCTCTCCGTGAGTCTGTGTCCTGACTTTGGGAATGACCAGGAGCCTGCTGCCGGAGGAGAGCAGGGCCCGTGAAGGTTCGTAAGGGGAAAGCAGTTCTGAAATTTGCTTTCATTACAGATTTGGATCATTTCAGCTCTGGAATTGCCAATCTCTACTGAACAAAATGTAAAAGAAGGACCTAACTTGAAAACTACCGCTTCATCACATCGCAAGGTGGAACAGAGCATTTTGATCTTTGGAGCTGTAGACAGATTAATAATCCAGGATTGAGTGAAACAAAACACAACTCCATGTATGTGTTTGAGGCGTTACCAACATTATAACATGACAAAAGGAGAAATTCAGTTTGTCAACTGGACAAAAGTTTATTTGGTCGAATATGTTTCGCAGCTCATCCAAGATGCTTCTTCAGTTCTGCTTCTTCTGTTTGTATCTGCCTGAAGGGAGGAGCTAACTACAATGAAATTACTTTGAGACTGCCACACCTACTTGTTTTCAGTTTCTGTTAGTTAGGTGGGCCTCTTAGATATGCAGTGGGAGTGGAGTGTGGGGTCTTGTTAGCAGAACCATTCAGGGCCATAATGGGTGTTTTCACACCTCTGGACCTGACCTGCTGCCCTATTGTTTTCTTTGTTTTGATTTAGGTTTGAGGATAGAGTTATAGATGGGAGACAAATTATGTCTAAGACCTCCATTTCTGTTCAAGGAAAGATTCTCTTTGACAAAAATAGCCTCTTTAACTCCCCTCTCAAACCAGTTCATAATTTTCATGTTCATAATTCATAATTTGTACGGTCCACTCTGGCTCAATCGTCTGTGTTGGTACATCCTCTTGTGAAGTGGCTGTTTTGTTTCTCCAATGTAGCGCTCATTACACAACATGTCAATTTTGTGTAATATAGGATCTCTAATAGTATTCCCATGTGCAAAGTTAAGTTCCTTTGTGGTCCAAAACGGTCAAAAATCCCACGGTGCTTCAAGTATTTTTTGTCAACTAAATGTATACTATTAACTGGTGCTAATTAATTTTGCATAGTAATTGATTGATGCATGTTTGGGAATCAACTGGTGTAATTAATCATTTTATTGTTAAAAACAGACTGTAAAACACCACCCCTGGGTAAATGCTGAGGAGACTGAGAAACCCTTATTCTCATTCTTATTTATTGGTTATGTTATTTGTAATGTTCTTATTTATTTGTTACTTTCTAAAACACAATTATTTATTAAAAAAAATAATATTAACAATAAATCAACTTACAGGTCACCTCTGTGGAGCAGCAACCCCACTCACAGTCTGAATCATTGTGTTTCTAGGCATTTTTTGAGCTATAAAACCACCTGTAGTTGAATAAATATGTAGAGTTAGGTAAGGTAGAGCTGGTTAATGTCATACTATGGAACATTCTAGGCAGAGCAATGACATATTCGTAGAAACAAGTAGGTCAAAGTTATGGAAAAGTTACGTAGTGCACCTTTAAATATTAAGTAAAGTGACCTACACAAAAAAAAGACAAAAATCAAAGAAACAAAGCTCATAAGCAACATTTATTCCACTTTATAAATTTGCCACACTTTTGATTTTATAATCTGTGGTAGTTAAAAGAGCCCTGAGTGAGTCCAGTGACAGATGGACGAGTGTGGAGGGTCTGAGGACTCGTGGAGAAGGACTTGAAGATGTTTGCCACTAAAACCGCCCTCAGTCTGTGGTCCATCTCTTCAGAAGCCCTCTTTCCCTCTGACACAAGCCTGTTTAATGCTGCTGTGTTCAAACACCTGCAGCGGAGATGACGAGAGCTTGGCGGTTTCACACATGCTAACAAAACTAAGAAAAGAAAAGCACACAGACACGGAGCATTACCATCAGAGTGAACTACTGTGAGATCACTTCATTTTGGCAACATGCTGGTCATTTTTGGTTTGATTCTCAAACTGTGGCTAGACCAGGAATGTCCAAACATTTTTAAATAGAAAAATAGAAACATAGAAACATATTCGTAGCAGTTGCCGGACCAACCAGTTCCTTCTACATTCTGGACAATGAACTGAACTGAATAGAGCGTAAAAACCCTTTGTCCAAAATTTCGATTCACTGTATGTTGAACACATATGGCAGAATTGACAATAAAGCTGACTTTGACTTTGAACCAACCACAGCTGCTAATTTGTATCACATGTCTTTCAAATGAAGAAGACGTCTCCTCTCCAAAATTCTCATTTCAAGGTATATAACTTCTTTACCTGAGATGTCATAGGTTGGTGCTTTGGTTGTTAATTCTAAAGTTTTCTAAAAATCCATGCTTTTCTCTGTTCTTTATGTTGTTTTTTCCCATTTTTTTACCTGTAAGGACCATGTTTGTTTTTGATGGGAACGGACATGCGATTCTCTGATTGGTTAATCCACCTGTCAATCACACCCTGTGAAATCAGAGAGACGGGATACGGCTCCAGACCCATTCGTCTTTGTAAAGTTTGGTTGATGTGGTTTTGGGTGGTCAGGTAAACCTAGCAGAGGGCCACAGATAGGTGCATTTCAGGTAGCTTTGATAGAACTACCACGTTTTTCAAGTCTCAGGTCTGTATCACAATGAAATAATTGAAGATAAAGGTGCATTGAGTAACTTTTTCTGGTGGAGGGTCCATCAAATGCTTTTCTGCATGGAGATCTTATCGCTTTGTCTGCTTCGTAGTATGGTATTAAACCTTTCTATCTTCAAGGAGACCAAACAGACCATGTTACGGGTCAGATATGTGGAGAGGCGACCCCACTCATATGCCTGTTTTCTACAGATTTTTGAGCTATAAAACCACCTGTGATTGAATAAATGTAAGGTAGAGCTTGAAGAAATGTCAAATTAATAAAGCTTTTCAGGTGCACACACACACATTTACAGCTCTGGAAAAAAATAAGAGACCACTGCATTTTTTTCTGAAATCAGCATCTCTACATGTATTACAGCCATTCCATTCCAGCGTCTGTTGAATTCCAACACAAACACAAAGCTGAGCTACTTCAGTTTTTGCACCAGGAGTGGAATAAAGTCACCCAAAAACAATGGGAAAGACTTGTGGAGAGCATGCCAAGACACGTGAAAGCTGTGATTAAAAATAAGGGTTATTACACCAAATATTGATTTCTGAACTCTTCTTAAGTGTAAACATTAGTATTATGTTGTTTTAAAATTAATTTGATCTTGTTTCTTTGCATTGTTTGAGGTCTGAAAACATGTATCTTTTTTTGTTATTTTGACCATTTGTCATTTTCTACAAAATGCACTAAATGATAATATTTTATTTGGAATTTGGGGGAAATGTTGTCAGTAGTTTATAGACTCAAACAAAAATGTTCCTTTTGCCCAAACACATACCTATAAGTAGTAAAATCAGAAAAACAGAATTTTTCAGTGGTCTCTTTTTTTTCCCAGAGCTGTACATTGAGCTACTAGTGAAAGACTGGCCCAGAGCTCTGTATTAGACTTTTTGTTAGGGCAGTGCTTCTCATTTATTTTCTGTAAAAAAAAAAAACAAAAAAAAAAAAAAACATGCCCCCCCCCCATCCCTGCACGCGACTATTAAAAGTATTGTTTGTCTAGAAAATTGTTATTAATACACCTCTGCATAGCATTGTATCCTTTATTAACATTAAAAACAACAAAAGAAAAACTTACAACAAAGACTGCACTGTCTTTTTGCACTGAGGACTCAAATATTGATGTGTTTTTAATGCAGATTTGTGCACATTTGTTTACGTTTTACAGAAACTAAACTTAAAACCACATTGCTAATTTGCATAAACTAAAGGCACTGGGGGGAAAAAATGCCCTCTCCTTGTGCCGCTGATGCGTCAGCTTTTGTCTGACTAAAGTACACGACTCAGTGGAATATACGTGTTTTTTTTCTGTGACAGAGGATGTTTGTTCGTTTTTAAGGTTGCCGACCCCTGCCCCAGAGCGACAATGAGAGCGCCACTGCCAACTACTGTTGTTGATGTGCAATTACACTTCTAGAACAGTACGGCAAAAAAGCATGTTTCCCAGGGTCACACGGGTCCCCCCCCCCCCCATCCCCAAAGGTTAAAGGTTAATTTGAACCTTTAGAATCTTGGTCATCTTCCGATAAAAGGTGTTTAATGTTACACTGTGGAACATTCCAGGCAGAGCAATGACATATCCACAGAAACAAGCAGGTGAAGGACCCTCCACCAGAAAAGTTACACAATGCACCTTCAAAGTGATAATAATACATGGATTTGTAGTATAAAAAGTACTGCCTTTATCAATTCAGAAAATGACCCACATTTTTGTGGGCTTGCTCTTCCTGATCTCTCATCCTAATAACACCTTGCCCCATGACAGCAATGGTGGATATACGAGTCAAAAGCAAAAGTGTTCCCGAATTTGATAAATGCCCCCAGCAGAGCTCCATCCTCCAGTAGGTATTGCTGGCGTTACTTTTAAAATCCTGCATTGTCTCTCGCTCCTGACAGACTTGATTATTCTATAAGAGAACGTGAAAAATCAAATGGCAGCAATTAGGAGCATGATGATAAACCGAAAGCTCTCTCCTGCTCGTGTTTGTGATCCAAGTCTGAACAGCAGTGTGGTAAATGCCAGACTTGAGGTGGGTGTGAAGAAGAGTAGCGGAGGGAGGAAGGAGGGGAAGGAGGGATAAGGAGGGGGTGAGAGGGAGAGAGGGGGGAGGAGGGGCACAAACACAAACAGACGGACATTTAACGGGACAGATGCTCTCACATTACGGAGCTCCACATGGCTCAGGACGTCCAAGAGCGACAAGGAGGACGGGCACGGGAGCGGCCACATACGCTAATGAAGGGAGGACGAGGCTGGCCGTGTGGACGCAGACATGCAGCTGGTTTAAGGACAGAGAAAAAAAGGGTTCATTTGCTGCAGTGTCAAAGCATTTCAGTGCCATATAATATTCCAAATTTTGCACATCACATAAACGGCTGTAGATCTGTGGTTACAGCATTTTACCCACAACGGGGATAGTTAGATAGTATAGGACTAACTCGATTCCTGTGTACTGAAACTGCAGTAATTATGGATTTGGATTGTTATAGGTAGGTTCTTTCTACTATGACATCGGTGATGGTGGACAGTTTGGTAGAATGCAATTTCCTTATCTCATCTGTGGTTGGTGTTAAAGGGCCTATTATATTTAATTTAGTGTGCATGTTTTAGTTCTGTTAGTTTTATCCTTTTTGGTTATACATTTGACTATATGATTTTGACTCAATGAATCATGCCTGACACTCAATGGAAAAAAGACCAAATCTATTTATTTCTCTAAAAAGACCCTTGTAGAAAACAAAATGAACATAAACATAAAAGGTGAATCCAAAGAGAAAAATATTTAGGAATAACATTGGATTCTCAACTAAACTTTAAAAGTCATGTCAAAAACCTTGTATCAAAAATGAAGGCAAGCATTGCCTTCATTTTTTAACTGCCTGTGTCTTTGTTAATACCACAGTGTGGTCTCGTATCATACTACACCACTGTCTGGTCTCCATCACTGGACTGTACACCTTTAAAAAAACAGACTAGGGATGTTTTTTACATATCGTCCCCTTTAAGTTTCCTCTGTAAGTGGACCAAAAAGTGGGTACTTGTCACTTGAAACAAAATGTCTGCTGCAATGCCCTCCTGTGTTTTTTAGTAAAATTTGCTCACATTCACGGGAAAATAGAGCTACAGTGGTACCTCACCTTACGAAAGACCCAACAAACGAAAACGCCTTCACGTTAAATTTTGGTCTCTAGATACGAAAGAAAATTCAAATTACGAAACGCGAAATCTCAAAAATTTGAATAATGCGCGCTCAGATGCGCGCTCAGCCACACACATTATACGCTTTTCTCAGACTGGATTCAAACTTTTCTCACATTTGTCTCTCGTTTCAACACTCAAACTTTCATAGATTTTCAACAAAATGTATTAATAGTGAAGTGTAGGGGGAGGGGGGAGAAGACTGCGCGCGGACACATGTGTGATAGCGCAGCATGACCCGGCACGGGGCTGCGAGCACCCTCCTCTAGACCAGTTGTAAACCAGGTGTAAACCAGGTCTAAACCAGGTCTAAACCAGGATTAAACCAGGATTAAACCACCGTGGCTCTTGCATGCGTTCGTTCATGCGCTCGGACTGCGTGCTGTCCCGAGGGGAGCACATCTCCTCCCCTCCTCGCTGCTCGCCTCACCCGTGACTCGTGAGGTACACCGGTGCTGCTGCTAATAGCAGAGCTAGCACGAAACCAGGAAATAGACCCGCACGCGGCGCTTTAATCCTGGTGTCCAGTCCTGGTTTAGTTCAGGTTTAGTCCTGGTCCAGTCCAGGTATAGACCTTGTTTAGACCTGGTGTAGTCCACGTTTAGTCCTGGGTCTACAGTATCTTAGCCAATCAGGACGCAGAACACAGTGTTACAATATAAAAAAAAGTTACACTATAAAAAAAAACTTGGAACGGGGCCTTGGAACGAATCAGGCTTTTTCCATTGAAATAGCTACTCAACTTGCGAAAAATTCACGTTACGAAACCACTTCTGGAACGAATTAATTTCATAAGGTGAGGTACCACTGTATTCAGATTACATATGACATATTTGACACAACAGCGACCACGGCCAATCATGTTTAGAGCTGAGTGTTCCCAGTTACAGCCACGTGGCATATCTACAGCAAGTGAAGGAAGTTACAATACATTGAAAAAGGCAAACAGTTTCATTTCAGAGGGTCTGGGTATGGTTGGAGCGCTCACATCTGAGCAAAAAAGGCTGAGTCATTAATTTGAGGTCGTCTAAATGGCTGAAAGGGACAAAGTGTGAAAACATCCTAAGACCTCTGGCTCCTGCAATAGCAGCAATGTCGCCATGTGTAAATTGTGTGTGAAAGAGAGAGAGAATAGGAGGGCTGGGGAGAGAGGAGGATGAGAAAGAGTGTGTGAGCTTGTATATTTGTGATATTTTGGTTTTTGATTCTCTTGATACATTAACTGTATTTATTGCTTTTTCTACCAATAATCCTACTGCTTTTTAATGAAGTTTCAAAGCCGTTCTGGAAACTGGTGCTGCAAATTTGACTTGGCTATAAACTCTGCCCTACCTGCATTAGATTGTTGAATTGTTAATTTATGTTTGTGCATCTATTTAAATTGACAATAAAATAAATAAAAATACATATTCTGTTAAGATCAAAGGAGAAGTTCAATTTGTCAACTGGACAAAGTTTGTTTGGTTGAAAACGTTTCGCCGCTCATCCGAGAGGCTTCGTCAGCTCTGGTTATTGTACTGGTTAGACCCTGCTTATATCTAGCTGCCGGGAGGCGCGTCCGACAATGACAAAAGCTCTGAAAACGATCCCCCTAATCTGTCTCTTTGTTTTTCAAATTACTCTGATGGCTGTTTCGACCCCCTATTCAACGTCTAACGACCCTCTCCACCCCTCTGCCCTGGCTCTGTTTGACTGGTCTAAGAATCCCATTATAAATGGGAGACAAGTTATATCTCACTCCCCCATTTCTGTTTAATGACGGATTCTCTTTTTTGACAAAAATAGCCTCTTTAACTCCCCTCTCAAACCAGTTCTTTTCCCTGGCTAAGATCTGAACCTCACTGTCCTCAAAAGAATGGCCCGTGGCTTCTAGGTGAAGAGCGGGCCATTCTTTTGAGGACAGTGAGGTTCAGATCTTAGCCAGGGAAAAGAACTGGTTTGAGAGGGGAGTTAAAGAGGCTATTTTTGTCAAAAAAGAGAATCCGTCATTAAACAGAAATGGGGGAGTGAGATATAACTTGTCTCCCATTTATAATGGGATTCTTAGACCAGTCAAACAGAGCCAGGGCAGAGGGGTGGAGAGGGTCGTTAGACGTTGAATAGGGGGTCGAAACAGCCGTCAGAGTAATTTGAAAAACAAAGAGACAGATTAGGGGGATCGTTTTCAGAGCTTTTGTCATTGTCGGACGCGCCTCCCGGCAGCTAGATATAAGCAGGGTCTAACCAGTACAATAACCAGAGCTGACGAAGCCTCTCGGATGAGCGGCGAAACGTTTTCAACCAAACAAACTTTGTCCAGTTGACAAATTGAACTTCTCCTTTGATCATGGATTCTACCTGGACGACTGAGGGACTTTTCACGCATATTCTGTTAAGAGTTTCTTCTTGTTAACTTTTATAAATATCCTTTTCTTGTTACTTTTAACTTATTCTTTAATTCTACCATTTTTCATCTTAAGTTGTTTGTTAATTCCCTTGTTGCTTGCAGAGCTGGGTCTTAACAGATGCATCACCAAGTTTTACACATTAAGTTTTTTTGAGTTTGAGTTTTACAGTTTGAACAGCTGTACAAATATTTAGAATTATGTCTTTTCTTTTTAAAGACTGGGCTCATATCCACAGATGCAGGTGATGACCAATTAGACGGCCATCTGTAACTGTGCTGCCAGATAAGATGTATTCATAAGCTTTTTAGAGATGTCTCCTTTCCTTGCGTAGAATTAAAACACTGGCAGAGATTACCTACAGTTGGTACAAAATTGGAAAAGGATGTCCAGAAAAGTTTCGAACTATCAACATTTTCTGTGTGCTTCTTATAGTGCAGTCCTAAAGATATACCGCAGTGTTTGGGAGCGAAAACAACTTGACCCTCCCTCTTCAAAGTAAAGGGAAAACATTTATTGCGTAGAGCTGTACAAACTGTGTGAGATAGTGAAGCACATTGGGGGACTTTCATGGGGACTTTTCACTTTTTAAGGATCATTAAGTCTCTCAATATTAGATCAACAACATGGTTTAAAACTAAGAAATGGCTTCATTTAGATTAAGGTTATGGGCAATTATGCGTAGGTCAGTCCCCAGAAAATGAATATAAGTCAAAATAATCTCCCCACAAATCATGGAAACTCAATAAGCGTGCAGAGGCCTGTGGATACTGTATTTTGCAGCTGATGTCACCAACATTCCCTTTGGGTGTGATGCTAACTGTAAGCATGCTCTGTCTGAGGTTTTGTTAGATTTTAATCTGAGCATGTAATGACCAGAAAAAAAATGGTTTAGTTAAAATTACACAAGGCAAGTCGATTTTGTGTTGTTAAGCAAGTCCCTCTCAAATTACACTGCAGTTATAAACTAACATTAGCCAACCGTTTTCCAATTAGTCACTCTCACTTTCCATCCATCCATCCATCCATTTTCCTCCGCTTACAGTCTAAGCAGGGACTCCCAGACTTCCTTCACCCTGGACACTTCCTCCAGCTCCTCCAGGGGGACCCCAAGGCGTTCCCAGGCCAGCCGAAAGACATAGTCCCTCCAGCGTGTCCTTGGTCTTCCCTGGGGCCTCCTCCTGGACATGCCTGGACCACCTCCTGAGGGAGGCGTCCAGGAGGCATCCTGAACAGATGCCCGAGCCACCTCAGCTGCTCCTCTCGACGTGGAGGAGCAGCAGCTCTACTCCGAGTGCCTCCCGTGTGACTGAGCTCCTCACCCCATCTCTAAAGGAATGCCCAGCCACTCTGTGGAGGAAACTCATTTTCAGTCATTACCCAAAGATCATGACCATAGGTGAGGGGAGTAACGTAGATTGATGGTAAATGGAGAGCGTTGCCTTTTGGCTCAGCTCCCTCTTCACCACAACGGCCCAGTACAGCAACCGCATCACTGCCGACGCTGCACCAATCCGCCTGTCAATCTCACGCTCCATCCTCCCCTCACTCCTGAACAAGACCCCGAGATACAGTACTTGAACTCCTCCACTTGAGGCAAGGACTCTCCACCCACCTGTAGAGGGCAATACACTCATTTTGTTGTCAAAAAATAAACTCACAGGCTCCTGGAAATGTGCTGTTTAAATTCATTTTGTGTTTTTTCTTGACTTTTCAATCTTAAAATGTATTTAGTTGTTTTTGCTAATCTGTGTCTTCATGGTAACTGCTCAACATCCTGCCAACACACATAAATGTACAACAACCCCAGCGTGATCAATGAGCGCCAACTGTCAGGTGATTGCCAGGGAAAATATAACGCGTCAGTGAGATTCTGAAAAAGGAGGTAGCTAGAAAAAGACTTTGCTGGGAATAGAACTGGCAACCAACATAAGAATGGGCAAACACTTGACTCACAACACCACGCTTTAGTTTACAAACACTTCAAAACTCAGTCCAGTGTTAATTTTTACCGGCTTGTCCCCTTACCTCGCCTAACCCCCGGTATCTTTAAAGTCCAGCGCTCGGCAGAATGGCACAATTATGAGTCATATCTGTCACTGCTTAATGCGCTCAGGCTCTGGTGACATTTCACCGTTTTACTCTCAATACGAGACTTTCACAGGCACCGTGAGCAAACACAAGCTGCCGATGTCTCCAAATGAAGTTGTCTGGCTGACACATCACAGAGCCAATTAAACCGCATTAGCCACAAGGCACTGGGAGGCTCCAAATGCCATATCAATCGTCATGTTGCAGATCAGTGGACAGTGTGATGACTAGCTGTTAGCAGGGTGTCCATAAGTCTATTGTATTGGAAAGTATTATGAATTTGTCAATGGAGGTTTTATTGTACTCCTGGCGACTAAGATTATTCCCACATCTTATTTTAATTAACTTGTTGAATCTTGAAAAAAAAAGAAAAAAAATCCTAAATGGTAAAATCGTTCTTTCTGCAGAATATTAGATTACTGCTAATATTTCAAGAATAATTATCTTAGTGTCCTTTTTACGTAACATCATAACTGTTACCATCATCCTTAGTTTTATTCCCTGAAGTGCCTATATTGCACAAAATTGACTCTTGTGAGCTTAAGTTTACTTTAGTTCAGTAGAGATGGGCAGTTCCAGGGCTGAAATTGTCCAAATTTCACTACTATCTAGTGAAGTTGTATGGAATTTAAAAACACAGTGGAGCATTCCCTGTATTACATGATATTGCAAGTTGGAACACAGTGTTTTCTGTTTGAGAGAAGAACTCAGCCTAAACATGCAGGATTTATGTGTTAAACATGTGTGAGTGAAACAAAACACAACTCCAGGTCTGTTTGTGATGAAGAAAAAACATTATAAAATACTGTAGATCACAAAACTGTGTGATATGGGCCCTTTAATATGCCTATAAACTTCCTTCTTCAGATATCTATTGTACGGCAGCATCCCTGATTCATGCATCACACTTAGGTCCTGGGTCGGGCTCCTGACAGGTCACTCCAATTGCTTTGAAGAATGGGTCAAATGCAAAGAAGAAATTTTCCTGTCTTTAAAATAAACAGTTACAGTTTATTTGCAATATGATTATTATATGTTAGATTTTATTGAGCCACGAGGGGAATTATTTGGGAACAGTAGCTTATAATAACAAAGAGAAAAGAATCTGGCCAAATAAGTCATACTTATTTAAATGTGTATGTGCAAGTAAAAATAAAATATAGAAATAAGGTAATACAAATACATCTCAGCTATATACAAGAGGCAGTAAGGAGAAATAATGATTGACTATATTACATAAGCATGAGTTGTTGTATGTGTTATTTTTAGGGCTGTCAGGTTAACGTGTTAATTAGATTACCTATAAGTCGCTCTGGAGTATACAGATATATATAGAGTAGGAATAGGAAATATATAGAATAGAGAACAACAGCCTGTTAACGGGTTAGCTATGTACAGTCTAGAATGCATGTTTTTCATTACATTTTTTGGAAATGTAAACTGAAACTGAAACTGTAACTGAAAAGATGGCTTGTCCTCTCTGGGTGGGTGGTGAGTCCTTCAAGTGGAGGAGTTAAAGTATCTTGGGGTCTTGTTCAGGAGTGAGGGGAGGATGGAGCGTGAGATTGACAGGTGGACCGTTTTGGTGAAGAAGGAGCTGAGCCAAAAGGCAAAGCTCTCGATTTACCGTCAATCTACGTTCCTCCCCTCACCTATGGTCATGAGCTCTGGGTAATGACCGAAAGGACAAAATCACGGATACAAGTGGCCAAAATGAGTTTCTTCACAGAGTGGCTGGGCGCTCCCTTAGAGATAGGGTGAGGAGCTCAGTCATACGGGAGGGGCTCAGAGTAGAGCCGCTGCTCCTCCACGTTGAGGGGAGCCAGCTGAGGTGTCTCGGGCATCTGTTCCGGATGCCTCCTGGACGCCTCCCTCGGGAGGTGCTCCGGGCATGTCCCACCCCGGGGAAGACCCAGGACATGCTGGGGGGACTATATCTCCCAGCTGGCACCTTGGGGTCCCCCCGGAGGAGCTGGAGGAATTGTCCGGGGTGAAGGAAGTCTGCTTAGACTGTTGTTCCCCCGACCCGGCCCTAGATAAGTGGAAGAAAATGGATGGAAGAAAAAAACAAACAAACAGGCAAAGCAACCACACTGAAGGTAAAAGGAGCTGTTAACTTGAAAACTGCCACTTTATGATATCACAAGGTGGAACACAGCATTTTGAGCTTTGGAGATGTAGACAGACTAATAATAAAGGATTACTCAAACATGTGTGAGACAAAACACAACTCCAGGTCTATTTTTGAGAAGATAACAGCATTACAACACATGTAAATGATGGATTTAATTATTCTTGTTGTTTTGTTTTTCGCATGGCTCCAAGTCTTTTCTTCTGTCCTAAAAGATAAAATCATTCTTTCTTTTCATTTTTTTTTTAACAATGTGGAGTATTGAAATAAACTTTTGGAGAGCCTGAGCACAGCATCTTACAAAACCATATAGGCATTCTTGTCTCACTGTCCCCTTCACCTTTACTGTTCATACATGTACATGTCTGTTCATTATTTATCAGTCAGCCTGAAGCTAAGTGACCCAGATTACCCTGAACTAGACACAAACCTGAGCAAAGCAGAAAGACCTGGTACAAAATGTATGAACAGTGCATTCTATAATAACCATCTTTGTTCTTCTTTTTATTACAAATATTGACTTAATTTCAACCATTGTACCTTGAATAAATTGTTGGTACATTCTTTTGTAAAATATTAAACAGATATGGGTAGTCACATTTACTCAGTTATATTTACTTGAGTAACTTTTGAAAGAAATTGTACTTTTCTAGCAGCATACTTTTGACCTTTGACTTGAATAATGTTTTGTTTGAAGTAATAGTATTTATACTAATATAGTAAATATTTGGGTTACTCTCCCCAGTGTGAGTAAATCTAAATATCAAAAGCCTTATGAAGTTTTTTCTCATGTTTGTGATTTATATTTTAAAAGTACATTTTTTGTGCATTTTTAAAATATTTTGTCCTTCAAATTACATTAACTTCAGTTTATAAATCAGATGTTATGTTCCAAATTTTGAAGTAAAACTCGTACTTGAGGACAATGTTTGGCTACTCTTAACTACTTTAACAACTCCTCTGTCGTGCGTCTGCGGTGTGTCACAAATACATAATATTCAATTTATTACTATTAGTACTACTTCGGTTTGTATTCATTATAGTTATGACAGACACAGAACACAGGGGCTCCCCAAGGATGTGTGCTGAGCCCCATCCTCTTCTCTCTGCTGACCCACGACTGCACACCGTCACACAGCTCCAACCTCCTCATCAAGTTTGCGGATGATACAACTGTGTTGGGCCACATCAGCAACAACAATGAGACACACTATAGGAGCAAGGTGAGCCACCTGGTCAAGTGGTGCAGGAACAACAACCTCTCCCTGAAGGTGGAGAAGACAAAGGAGATTGTCATAGACTTCAGGAGAGCACACACAAAGCACGTCCCCCTCACCATCAACGGAGCCAGTGGCGGTTCTACATTGAATTACTCCCTGGGCGAGACCCCCTCCGAGTGCCCCCCCCCCTCCCCAGGAATGAAAAAAAAAAAACCCAAGCCCACACCTCCCATAATGAAAAAATAACATAATGATAAAACACCTGCAATTCAACATAATAAAGAAAATACTTAAATAACCCCCATATGGTATGACTTAATTAACTAAGAGACTTAAGAAAACAAAATAAACCCGCAAATTACCATTAGTGATTCCCCCTTTAATGTGGCCCCCTTTAGCGCACCACTCTGCGCTGTTTTCTTGCAAGACCAGGAACCAGAGAGCAGTGCGGAGGAGAAGGTTGGGAGAGCATGAGGGGAACAGAGTCCAGATAGCAGGAAACAGTTTGTATGTGTGACAGATTGGATGATTGGTGTCACGTTTGCGTCTCTGCCCGCTGGGTGCGGTGATTGGGTGGTGGATCTGGGCGTGGGGTATTTAAGTAGCCAACGCGACTACTTCCTCCTCTCCTCTTCTGTATGGCCGCTTGTTGTGTTGGTGACACGGGTCTGCTGCTGGGGCTGCGTTGGGGCGAACGTGCGCTCGGACTGGGTGAGTGTTGTGTCTTTCATGCGTTCGTTGATTGGGTTTGTTACATCCGCGGTTCTTTGCTCTGTAGATCGCCAGGTGTTGGTAATTGGAGCAGCGTGCTGTGTGCGTGGGGCTGCGCTGGGTCGAATGCCTCGGAGCGGTGAGTCTCCCCCTCGTGCTGCTGTCTGGAGAAGAACTCGGGGATCTTAAGTTAATTATTTCTTTTATTTGCTGCAGACTGCTCCTACCGACGGTGGTCGTGTCTGTTCTCTCCCTAGCCGCTATCAGTGACGAGTAGTTGTCACTCAACGGTGTGGATTTGCAGCTCGGCGTGTCTGCGGCTCGAGGTTGCTGTTTTGTTCACCGGCACTTCCTGATACGTGCGCGCCAACGTCTTCGGCGTTCGCACGGTCTGTGTTATTGGTTTGTGCCTAGTATTTTATAACCTACACTGGACTGGGAGCATACAATAGATGGACGTTGTACTTAAATCCTCCCTTAATTTTAACCTGTGGTACTGTTTCTGAAGATACTTTTATACCCTTTTAGTGTTACTGCACGTGAACCTGAGGTATTTTTTTACGGTCACGGACTATACTCTCGCGTGCTTGGGGTTTGCTGCTCTGTGTCCCTCGCAGGCGTATCGGTGCCTGGTGCCTGCATTGCACTTCAGATTGGTTTATTTTTCTTGTGCATGATTTTCTTTCTCTTTTATTAATTGTGTGATTCTTTTTGTGTTTTTTTGGTTGCAGTGTATTAATAGCATGGCGTGATTTCTGTTTATTATTTTTCTTTTGGGAATTGCTTTGTCGCGTAGGCACTGACCAGCTGTATTGGGGCAGGGGTGGGTAAACGGGGTGTTTGATCATATGTTTGTAGTGACCAGGACATTGCACACCTAACAGTGACGGACTCCGTCCACTTCAGATCGTGTCTCTCAGTTACCAGATAAGTGATAGTGTCTCATCTAGTAGAATCTCATGTAACGTGGGTGCTTTGAGAAATGAATTCTTCTAACTGAGGTCCTTGTGTTTTCTGCCCGTTATTGCAGCCAGGTGCACCGCGTCTACACGAGTGGCAGGACGAGTCCCCTGGTGGTGGAGTTTCTTCGGTTCACGCTTCGGGTGTCCCCTCTTTCCTACTCACAAGTGGTGTATATCGTTAGAGGTACCCGTATCCTATGTTTCCTGCTCCTGCCAGTCGTGGTAGCCATTGCCCTGAGCTGCTGCCCTGCTCCTCCTTGGCCTAGAGTAGTGGTGTGTCCGCAGAGGTGGGCATTGCGTACGAGGTGTGCAGTGTTCCTGGTGTGCTCTATTGGGTGGGGTATGAGTGTGTGCCTGTGTGTATGGTGGTATGCGTGTGTGTGTGTAAGGAGGGGGGTTGCTGAGCCAGATCTGGGCTGGCTCCAGTCTATGCTATAGGTCTAATGTTTTCTCTGTCCTACTTTGGTCACTAGTAAATAAATATAATTTGGTTGAACTCACGTCTCTGTCTCGTGTAATGTGCGAACTTGTGTTGCCTAAATATTTCTATAAGGGTTTACTTATTTATTCCTGTGGGCCAACCCCCCATAGGTGGCGTTGTCTGGTTAGTGCCAGTGGTCCTAATTTCCATTCGGTCACATTTTATACCCCCCTTTTCTTTTTCGGCGCCCCGATGAAAAATATAAATAAAATTGGCCAACATCCCACTGGCCAATTCTAACCATCCAGCTGCGCTGCTGGGGGAGCCTCCGCAGCATTGACCTCACTGCCAGCAGGCCGTGGAAGGTGGTGGATGTTAGTATGTATGCCTGCCGTGGCCCGGCCCGTTCGCCGCAGTACTGGCTGCCTAGGACTCAAGGCCCCCGCACCAGAAGGGACAGACAACGCTCCTGACCCAGGGTCCGGGGCTGGACCACCCGTGGCAGCGGGTGTCGTCTGAGAGGGGGTACCACTCGCCGCCCCAAGCCTACCGGGTTCGTGTATAGGTGGAGGCACTGGAGCATTAGGAACAAGCAGCCACCAGTCCACCTCGGAGTCCAGTGCATCCACGGAACATCCAGGGGCAGGGAGTTCACAGGCCACTGCTTCGCGCTCTAATGGGGGGGGGGGCGACTTGTACCTTCAACATGTCGCGATGAACTCTCCTTGCCTGGCCTAAATCATCTGCTGGGGCGACGGTGTACACTACACCATCACTATCTGGGACCTCCAGTACCTGATGGACTACAGAACTCCAGAGGTCTTGAATTTTATGCCGGCCTCTGGCAGCATGATCCCGAAGGTAAACCAACTGGCCTACTTGCAAGGGTGCCTCCCGAACCCCCTGATCATGACGATCCTTACGGCGCTGTGCAGCAGCGAACAACCGCTCCCGTGCCCCTTCAAAGGCCAACTTGAGCTGGGCCTGATGTTCCGCCATCCAATCCTGTACAGTACCTGGCACCGGGTCCTGGACACGGCCCAGGAGAAAATCAACTGGGAGCCTAGGTTCCTGTCCAAACATCAAAAAGAATGGTGATTCCCCCGTACTTTGGTGGGGGGTGGTATTGTAGCAATAGACCACCTGTGGCAGACAGGAGGTCCAGTTGCGCTTCTGGGGCACGGGCAATGTCCTCAGAAGGTTGTGCAGCGTCCTATTAAAACGCTCGCACTGCCCATTCCCTGCGGGGTGATACGGTGTAGTGCGCGATTTCTTTACCCCATACAGGCAGCAGAGCTGGTCGATTAGGGAGCTCTCAAAGCTTCTACCTTGATCGGAATGAATGCGACCCGGCACCCCAAATCGGTAGAACCATTCGTGCAAAAGGACCTGTGCCACAGTTATTGCCCGCTGGTCCCTAGTGGGAATTGCCTGGGTATACTTACTGAAAACGTCTGTAATTACCAGAACGTTTTCCAGTCCATTCTGGGATGGTTCGAGGAGGGTGAAGTCGATAGCAATGACTTCATTCGGTCTAGATGCTAATAAGTGACCCATAAAACTGTGGGACACAGGCCGGGGGTCTTTTGCCACCTGACACCGCTCACACTGCTGACACCACTGGAGGATGTCAGTAGCCATTCCTGGCCAATAGCAGCGACACCGTATTAGCTCTGAAGTTCTCTCCACCCCCTGGTGACCATGGTCCTGATGCAACTGTTTCAAGGTTTCCTTCTTAAGGACGGTGGGCAGGAGAAGCTGAAGACATTCTTCCCTCCCGTCCGGGCGGAAGACTCGGCGGTACAATACACCCTCCTTTTCCACCAACCGACCCCACTGTCGCAACAGCATCACGGCCAATTTTGGGAGCCGTTGACACTCCTCCGCCGTAGGCCGTACTTGCCTCCTCCAAAACCCCAAGATGTCTCGCAGGAGGGGGTCAGCCTCCTGCAAGGAGCAAATCTCAGCAAGAGAATGCCCCGGCAGTACAGCCATCACGGACTGGGTGGCAAGAGTTACCGCACTTGACTCGGGGGCCTGCTGCAAAGATAGAGGCACCGAAGTACCTGGGAGAGCATACTCCGCCAAGCTGGAACTCGACAAGTACTGCCTAGAGAGCGCATCGGCATTTTTGTTTTGGCGACCCGAGCGATACTTGATTTCAAAATCAAAGGACGCCAACTGAGCTGCCCATCGATGTTCGGTGGCCCCAAGCTTCGCCGTATGGAGGTAGCTGAGCGGGTTGTTGTCGGTGAAAACAACACATTTATGGCCCAGCAAGTACTCCCGAAATTTCTCGGTCATGGCCCACTTGAGCGCAAGGAACTCCAGCTTCATTGAGCTGTAATTCTTCATATTGCGCTCCGTGGGCCTAAGTCCCCGGCTAGCGTAAGCCACCGGCTTGACCACTCCATCCAACTCCTGCGACAAAACCGCCCCTAGCCCACTATAGCTGGCATCCACTTCCAGTATAAATGGCCTACAGAAATCAGCATAAGCCAAAACTGGGGAGGACACCAGTTTGGCCTTCAAAGCCTCAAAACTATCCTCACATTGAGGTGTCCATGCAGCACCTAGGTCGTGGCTGGCTCTTCTTCCCTTTGCGGCAGCAAGGTCCGCCACCAGCTTATGCAGAGGACTTGCCAATTTCGCAAAGCCCGCCACAAAACGCCTGTAATAACTGGCGAACCCCAGAAAGGATCGCAACTCTGAGATATGGCGTGGTCGCTGCCACTTGGCCACAGCGTCAATCTTAGATGGATCAGTGGAGACCCCTTGGCTTGAGATGACATGCCCTAGGTAGCCGACCTGCCGTTTGAAGAAGGCACACTTTCCCAAGTTTGCCTTCAAACCTTCCCGTTGAAGGCGACTGAGAACTACCTCCAACCGCTGAAGGTGCTGGGCGACGGATGATGAAAATACCACAATATCATCAAGGTAAAGTAGAAGTGACTGACACTGTTGGTCCCCAAAAAGCCGCTGCATAAGGCGCTGGAATGTGCTAGGGGCATTGCACAATCCGAACGGCATTCGGTTCCACTCAAAGAGGCCGAAGGGAGTACAAAAAGCTGTTTTAGGTTTATCCTGTTCGGAAACTGGGACCTGATTATAGCCACTAGCAAGGTCCAACGTCGAGAACCACTGGGCACCCGCCAAGGCATCCAGACTTTCCTCAATGCGAGGAAGAGGAAAAGCGTCCTTGCGCGTCTTTCGGTTCAGAAGGCGGTAGTCCACGCACATGCGTAGACTCCCATCCTTCTTTTTCACCAGGACAATTGGTGAGGCGTAAGGGCTAGTACTTTCCCTGATTACCTGGGCCTCAAGAAGCTGGTTAATGTGGGCCTTAACCTCCTCATATTCCGACGGCGGAATGCGCCGGTAGCGCTGTCGGATAGGTGTATCATCCACCAGTGGAATGTCATGGGAAAGCAGCTGGGTACAACCCAAGTCAGCATCATGTGCTGCGAACACGGAACTGTACCGCTGCAATAGACCTCGAACCTCTGCCTGGTCAGGCTCTGACAAAGCCGATAGGTCGAGGGCGTCAACTCTGTCCTGCACAGAACTCACAGCAGTCTGAGAGAACACCGCAGCAGGAGACCTCACCTCGGTGATTCCAGCTGGCAAGCTGACGACCTGGGCGGCGGTTAAGGAGCCCAGGCAAACACGGGGATAGAGAAGAGCTTCTGTCAGTCCAACATTGATGATGGGAACATATGCAGTACCTCTCATCACCTGAACCAGACATGGTGAGGCCAGCAGTCCCGCTGGTAGACCACCCTGTGGCGGTTCAAACAGGGCTATCTGCCCAGAGAGCTGTTCTGAACACGTACTGGCCACGAATTTCATTGTGCCACCCGGTACCCGTACTGCTCGGGAACCCCGCACCCTAGCAGTGCCCATAAAGGTCTGGTCCTGCACGGATGACTGATGGCACTGCTGTAGGGCCTCAATAACAGGACTCGGTGCCTCCGAGACGGAGGTAGAATGGAAGAGGGAGGGGCCATGGGCCCCAAACAATTCCTGATAGCAACGGCGAATGACGTTCATCCCCAACACTCCAGGGGTTGAAGGTAAGGCACCAACGGGATCCCGAACTATTAGAATACCGCAACGGGGCATTACCTTACCACAAAGGACCACATCTAACTCCAGATACCCGATGTAAGGGATAGCCAACCCATTGGCTGCCCTCAGCTGCAGCCAATGGCATGACTGGAGACGTTCCTGGCCCCACGGCTCAAACTGCTGTAAGAAAAAGCTCTCAGTTACCGTGGAGACCATAGACCCAGTATCGAGCAGACAAGAAACATTAACTCCCCCAATGGATACGTCAATCTTGGGACAAGACGACATAAGTGACCCCACCTGTGAGCCAGTAGGTGCCCCCACTGAACTGTGACTCCGCAGTTCAATGGGCATCAGTTTTCCGACAGGTCGGAAGAGTGGGATGGCCCAGCGGTCTGTGAGTGCATGCCAGAGATGGAATTAGCTCGAGGTCGGGACGGAACCCGTTCTCCATCACATTCTCTGGCAAAATGGCCAGGTCGTTGGCACCGAAGGCAGACCACAGGACCACCTCGACGCGGCCTGTTATAGGTGGAGGAGCCCTGTAAAGAGGCTACGGTCTGAGTGAGCTGATTCAGTTGGTCCTGCTGCCGCTTCAACAGTTCTTTAAGTTCCCCCAGCTCACTCCCTTGAGAAGGCACCGTCTGGGCGGAGCAAGGGCGACCCTGCATCCCATATTGGAGGCCATATGCGGATGGGAGGGAGAAACTACGACCACGCGCACCGCCTGGGAGCCCCTCCTGCTCCCACCTAATAGCTTCCTTTCGGATGTCAAGCAAGGTAGCAGTAGGCTGGCGCCGAACAAACTGTTTCAACTCCCTGCGCAGAGCATTATCCAAGACATGTTCAGCAAATTGATCTCTGAGGAGGACCTCAGCATTGGGGATACCATCAGGCGCGCGCTGTTTGACCTGCTCCATTAGCGCCATTAAGCCCAAAGAAAACTCCTGCAGAGTCTCTCCCTCCTGCTGCTGCCTGGAGAAGAAGGCTTGTTGCAACGTTACATAAGACTGAGTACAACCATACAGCTCCGTCAGAATATCCAGAATCTTTTCCGGATCTTTCCGTTCTACGCTAGGACGATATTTAATTTCTCTCTTCGCCTCGCCCTCCAAATGATCAAAGATAAAGAAAGCCTGGTCGGCACCCGTAAGGTGGCGGGCTCGCGCGCCTGCACGTACTTCTTCTACCCACTCCACTATGCCCATGCCAGTTTTACCATTAAACATGGGGCACTTGCGGTCTCTTGGTATTACTACCAGACGCTCCGCAACCATGGCACCAGCTGCTGCAGATGGCCCCAGGTTTGCTTCGCCCGCAGTTGTAGCAGCTGCATCAGGGCCAGACTGGAAAGCATTCTGCCCCTGACGAAGGCGCTCATTATCGACCCTAAGCTGCTGCACTAAATCCTTAAGTAGTTGTAGCTCCTCCTCCATAGTCGCCATAACCAAATTGAAAGTTGGATGACTGAGGCTGCCGTTTTGTTCACCACACTCTTACAAATAACCACACCAACACCCTTGTCCTAGGTCACAATAATCCTACGGAACTCACGTCTCCACCATTGAGAATGAAGCCCTGCCAGCAACGCCAAATGTGACCGAATGGAAATTAGGACCACTGGCACTAACCAGACAACGCCACCTATGGGGGGTTGGCCCACAGGAATAAATAAGTAAACCCTTATAGAAATATTTAGGCAACACAAGTTCGCACATTACACGAGACAGAGACGTGAGTTCAACCAAATTATATTTATTTACTAGTGACCAAAGTAGGACAGAGAAAACATTAGACCTATAGCATAGACTGGAGCCAGCCCAGATCTGGCTCAGCAACCCCCCTCCTTACACACACACACGCATACCACCATACACACAGGCACACACTCATACCCCACCCAATAGAGCACACCAGGAACACTGCACACCTCGTACGCAATGCCCACCTCTGCGGACACACCACTACTCTAGGCCAAGGAGGAGCAGGGCAGCAGCTCAGGGCAATGGCTACCACGACTGGCAGGAGCAGGAAACATAGGATACGGGTACCTCTAACGATATACACCACTTGTGAGTAGGAAAGAGGGGACACCCGAAGCGTGAACCGAAGAAACTCCACCACCAGGGGACTCGTCCTGCCACTCGTGTAGACGCGGTGCACCTGGCTGCAATAACGGGCAGAAAACACAAGGACCTCAGTTAGAAGAATTCATTTCTCAAAGCACCCACGTTACATGAGATTCTACTAGATGAGACACTATCACTTATCTGGTAACTGAGAGACACGATCTGAAGTGGACGGAGTCCGTCACTGTTAGGTGTGCAATGTCCTGGTCACTACAAACATATGATCAAACACCCCGTTTACCCACCCCTGCCCCAATACAGCTGGTCAGTGCCTACGCGACAAAGCAATTCCCAAAAGAAAAATAATAAACAGAAATCACGCCATGCTATTAATACACTGCAACCAAAAAAACACAAAAAGAATCACACAATTAATAAAAGAGAAAGAAAATCATGCACAAGAAAAATAAACCAATCTGAAGTGCAATGCAGGCACCAGGCACCGATACGCCTGCGAGGGACACAGAGCAGCAAACCCCAAGCACGCGAGAGTATAGTCCGTGACCGTAAAAAAATACCTCAGGTTCACGTGCAGTAACACTAAAAGGGTATAAAAGTATCTTCAGAAACAGTACCACAGGTTAAAATTAAGGGAGGATTTAAGTACAACGTCCATCTATTGTATGCTCCCAGTCCAGTGTAGGTTATAAAATACTAGGCACAAACCAATAACACAGACCGTGCGAACGCCGAAGACGTTGGCGCGCACGTATCAGGAAGTGCCGGTGAACAAAACAGCAACCTCGAGCCGCAGACACGCCGAGCTGCAAATCCACACCGTTGAGTGACAACTACTCGTCACTGATAGCGGCTAGGGAGAGAACAGACACGACCACCGTCGGTAGGAGCAGTCTGCAGCAAATAAAAGAAATAATTAACTTAAGATCCCCGAGTTCTTCTCCAGACAGCAGCACGAGGGGGAGACTCACCGCTCCGAGGCATTCGACCCAGCGCAGCCCCACGCACACAGCACGCTGCTCCAATTACCAACACCTGGCGATCTACAGAGCAAAGAACCGCGGATGTAACAAACCCAATCAACGAACGCATGAAAGACACAACACTCACCCAGTCCGAGCGCACGTTCGCCCCAACGCAGCCCCAGCAGCAGACCCGTGTCACCAACACAACAAGCGGCCATACAGAAGAGGAGAGGAGGAAGTAGTCGCGTTGGCTACTTAAATACCCCACGCCCAGATCCACCACCCAATCACCGCACCCAGCGGGCAGAGACGCAAACGTGACACCAATCATCCAATCTGTCACATATGCACTCCTACAGGAGCAGAGAAAGGTTTGAGGCAAACCAGGCGGAGCGTTCCACGCACGCTGCGCGAGAGGGAGAGAGGGTTTTTTCAAGCGCTCGGCACAGCGCCCCTCACGAAGTTGCGCCCTGGGCAATTGCCCCACTCGCCCCCCCCCCCAAGAACCGCTACTGAACGGAGCTGCTGTGGAGAGAGTAAGCAGCATCAAGTTCCTGGGTGTGCATATCTCTGAGGACCTCTCCTGGTCAAAGAACACTGCATCACTGGCCAGTAAAGGCCAACAGAGACTCTACTACTCTACAAGCTGAAGAGAGCCAGAGCCCCAGCTCCCATCATGAGCACCTTCTACAGAGGCACCACAGAGAGCATCCTCACCAGCTGCATCACTGTGTGGTATGGCACCTGCACCGTGTCCTGCCAGAAAAAGCTACATCGAGTAGTGAAAGCAGCTGAGAGAATTGTGGGTGTCTCTCTCCCCTCCCTGCAGGACATCTACCTCACCCACCTCACCCGCAAAGCCCTCTGGGAGATCCCACCCACCCACCCATACAACTGCCTCTTCTGAAAGACAGCTTCATCCACCAAGCTGTCAGGATGCTGAACTCTCTCCCTGCCCTCCCTCCCCCAATGACACTGCTGTTTAAATGATATCATTTGAGTTTTATTACGCTGCACACTGTGTGTTTTACCTATTCGTATTATATACAAGTTTGCTGTACTTTTGCTATGTGTATATGTGATGTTTTAGTCATGTGTTTATTGTCTTGTTTATCAGATGTTTTATGTTCACTGTGGGCCTAGGGGGCGCTGCAATTCAAATCCTGTGTGTACAACCTGTACATATGTTTTTTAACAATAAAGCTGACTTTGAACTTTGGATATACCTGATTTAGCACATACTATACTATATAAGTTTAAATAGGCAGTAAGAATGCAAAAACAAATAAATAGACAGAATAGTGGATTGCAAAACTGATGGCATGCCAGGCAACTATATTTAACCTCATCTGCTTTTCTCACTTCTGGTGGAGGCGCTGTGCCTCCACCTGTGCCACGGTGCCTGTGTGTGTGTGTGTGTGTGTGTGTCTGTGTGAGCACATGGCCGTGCTCTCGAACACACTGTGTCTTGGCCCTCCAACCCAGATGGCAGTCAGTGAACACATCACTCACACCACAATCACGCCACAGACACCTGGAGCTCCGGAGCAGGGGAAACGCCACACACTCGCACCCGGGAAAGAGCCTCTCCGTCAGGCTAATAAGCACCCAAATTATGGCATAAGCGAGGGGTGCCCGCTGTCCCACCCACTCCACAGAAGCTGCAGTGGGTGATTACCTCTGCTCTGTCATGTGGAGGCTGGCTGCACACATTTCCTATGTTATTTAATGGTAGCGGGCTGGAGGAGCGCTGTATGATTTACTATAGGGAGAGTCAATTTAAATCGATCACAACAATGACCTCTCTATATGAGCACATGTAAAGTGTGTTTTTAATGTAGCATGAAGAGCAGCCTTTTAAAATGAGACGTTTCTATATTTTATCCTTAATGTGAGCGCAGGAGCTGCCTCTCTGCTCTCTCAGGCACATTCACTCAAGACCATTACAACAACTTATTTATACCCGTGCATGCACTAAGGGGAATGGATGTTTCGGCCAGTACAGGTTATAGGCAATGTAGCCTGTCAAGTAATTGTTTTTGTGTGTGTGTGCGCGTGTGTGTGCGCGTGTGTGTATTCATAATTGGTCAACATCTACAAATACAGAATACATTATATATACAGATTCAATATAGTACAGGTGAGTAAAGTGACATTACTGTATTGGATTTTTTATGGACACTCAGGGCAGACTCAGTGATGTTATGCAAATGTGATTTAGCTATAAACTTCATTATATTTGTAGTCCACAATGAGAATCAGAATCACCTCAATCAGAATCACTTATTAAAGACCACACAGCTCACAGCAAACAAACAATATTGCAATATTGTGCAATATTGTACTGCAATATTATCAGTTTTTCTGATTTTACTACTTATAGGTATGTGTTTGGGCAAAAGGAACATTATTGTTTGAGTCTATAAACTACTGACAACATTTCCCCCAAATTCCAAATAAAAATATTATCGTTTAGAGCATTTATTTGCAGAAAATGACAAATGGTCAAAATAACAAATGTTTTCAGACCTCAAACAATTCAAAGAAACAAGATCAAATTCATTTTAAAACAACATAATACTAATCAGACCCCCCAGGATTTCGCGGGTATTTTTTGTGATTGGCTAAAATGCCTGAATTTGCGTGAGCTTTTCCATAAAGTTGCGATGAAAGTTGCGGTGCTTTTAAGGTTTTTGTTGCGATTTTGTTGCGGGAGAAAGTGAAAGTTGCGATAAATAGTTGTGATTTTCCCTTTTTATAATTAAAATTGAGTAATATTTTGAATACTGAGTTATTACTGACAAAGAATAATACAAGGACACAGAGATCACAGATATGGTCCTAAAACAACCTTACCAACATCGAAAATAAATGTCTACTAGGAGGGGAACTGTTTCGCGCGGTTTTGCTGTTATTTTTGTGGGCAAATGGCGCCGCAAACATGTTTCTTTGCCATTAGAAGCCGTGTCCCAATTCCCAGACTGCACAGTTCGGAGCGTGGTTTGAAGGGCATGTGCGTCATTTCTTTTTTGTCCCATGCGCAGTTAACACGCGGTTTGAAGACCGCAGTCGTTTCCATGGAAACGACCAAGCGCGTGAAAATGCACGCTTCGCACACTCGTATATCCCAGCATGCGCTACTTCTTATAAAGGAGTTGGCGGCTGCTTCCCGTAGTTGCAAGACCTGTCGCATTTTGCAGAAGGCCATGCGGTCCGCGGAGTGCACTCAGGACTGAGCAAGTGTGCACCGCCTTGACTGCAGTCTGAGCCCCCTTCAAACCACGCTCCGAACTGTGGACACGGCCGCAGTTTCGTTTCGTCACACGGAAGTAAGGCAGAAGGAAGTTGGTCGACGCGAGTTCAATACGCCGTCGATGATTGGTCAAAATTAGTAAAAAATTGCGGGAAAGTTGCGGTGATTGGTCAAAATTGCAATTGAATTCACGAGGATTGGCTGAAGTTGCGTTGAAGTTGCAAATCGCAACATCGCAAATTCCTGGAGGGTTTGACTAATGTTTACACTTAAGAGTTCAGAAATCAATATTTGGTGCAATAACCCTTCATTTTAATCACAGCTTTCATGCGTCTTGGCATGTTCTCCACAAGTCTTTCACATTGTTCTTGGGTGACTTTATTCCACTCCTGGTGCAAGAACTGAAGTAGCTCAGCTTTGTGTTTGTGTTGGAATTCAACAGACGCTGGAATGGAATGGCTGTAATACATGTAGAGATGCTGATTTCAGAAAAAAAAATGCAGTGGTCTCTTATTTTTTTCTAGCATTATGTTGTTTTAAAATGAATTTGATCTTGTTTCTTTGCATTGTTTGAGGTCTGAAAACTATGTATCTTGTTATTTTGACCATTTGTCATTTTCTGCAAATAAATGCAGCCCTGTCCTGGCTGCCCGTGCTGTGTGTGTGGGGTGTCGGGTGTTCCTCTGGGATCTCCCCTGGGGCCCCTGTAATTCTGGTTTGTGTTGTTGTGCGAGGCTTTTGATGTTTTGATGACACCTCCGTCCCTGCTGTCACAAACCTCTGCAGCTCTGTGTGAATGTGTTTGGTCTGTCACAGTTATTTTCTCCAGGTTCAGATGATACGGACAGTTTGAGCTTGTGACATGACAAGCCTGTCCGAGCCTGTTCGCGCCTGTTCAAGTGTGTGCTGTGACATGGGCTACACCAGTCAACTCAATCACACACACCTGCTGTCCCCTGGTGTGTTACAAATAAACAAGGTGAGTTTATTTGCAAAGTTATATGTATTTATGTAATGTATTTCTGTATTCATATTTAGTAAGTACACAGTTACATTATTTAACAACAACACTAAGCATTCGCAATATACCAGTCAACAGACAAGCAATAGACTAGCAAATGTCAATCAGTTATTTTCAAGATGACATAGATTTAGACAAACTTTAAACGTATATGTACAAGTCAAAATAAAATAGGAAAATAAGTCATAAAATAAAACATCAAATCACAGCTATATACAGGAGACAAGAACCACAGTGCAATAATATACTGATTGATAGAGCATAAGGTTCCTTTACTTAAGATTGAGTTGAGATTGAGTTGCGTATTGCAGACCAACTCCTGTTTTCACCGCTACCATCATACACTGTGACGTACTTGCATCCTTCTCCAATTTTATGTAATTGGAAAATCGGTGATATACATATAGTTTTTGGCAGCATCATGCAGTCATTTTGGTACAAATAATAATAATAATAATGATGATGTTTGCGGCGACATCAGCTCCTAGTTTTGACACTGAAGTCAGTGGACTTGTTTGCTTGCGGCACGGTAGCAGAGTGGTTAGCGCTCTTGCTTCACAGCAAGAAGGTTCCGGGTTCGATCCCCGGGTCGCCCAGACCTTTCCGTGTGTGTTCTGTGTGGAGTTTGCATGCATGGTCTGGGTTCGACCCCTGGGTCGCCCGAGCCTTTCTGTGTGGAGTTTGCATGTTCTCCCCGTGTCTGGGTGGGTTTCCTCCGGGCACTCCGGTTTCCCCCACCAACCCAAAACATGCACCATAGGTACCTCCAGCTTAGGTCCTGACCAAGCCGAAGCAAGAAGATCATGGAGATGGTCCCCGGGCGCCCTAAGGTGCTGCCCACTGCTCCTAATATATGTATATATATATAGTATGGGTTAAAATGCAGAGAAGAATTTCTCCAGTGTGAGATCAATAAAGTTCACTTCTTCTTCTTCTTCTTCCTTTATTAGGTCATTTGAGATGTATATTGTGATTTAAAATGTACAAATTTTTCAGTATGCCATAGATTATAACTATATAGCAGAAACAAGCACAATAACGTGTAAAAGTGTTCTTTTGATTATCATTTTAATATTAATAATAAAAAAAGAGAAGTCCAGATAAAATCATTTTAGTCATATGCACATCTTAATGAAACAGTTTTTAGCCTGGATTTGAACATTGTCAGAGGGCTGTCTCACATCTCCAGGGAGAACTGTACTTACATAAACAGTTTCTTCTTTCTGATGAATAAAAGATAATGAGCAATGACCAATCCTTACGTGTGCAATAGTTAGCTTCATTAGCCTGTACTACTCAAACTACTCAAAAATGCTTTTTACTCTATTTTTTTGAATAGAAACCACCTCTGCCACTGCTACCAAAGAAGCTAATAAAGTTTCAAAGCTGCTTCTGTTACAAACTGTGATTATCACGCATTATCCCAGGATGTTCAAATGTCACTTAGCACCAGAGGTTAGACTGGTGTTCCTCCATACACAGACCCAAAGGGCAGCTGGGACATGGACTTGAAAAGCCTGTGGATTAGTGGGATTCTCAGGGGACTGGACTGTTTATACAGCACTACAGTGGCATTAAACTGGACAATGGGCCTTCACAGACTGTCATTGTCCAAGGTGAGATACTGTACTGGATTCAGAGAGGGGGAAAGGTGAAGCACAAGAGCACTGCAATAAACTGGCATGGCATGAAATTTTCACTTTCTGAGGTTTTTGAACGTTAATGTGAGCTCGTCGAACATTAATGTGAAATCGTCTCATATCTTCCTCTGCGCTTAAACGCGGAAGTGGGTGACAGCGCACCAGTGCACCGCTAAAAAGGAAAGAGCGGAGAGTTTGCCCCCTCCCCACCCGCTGCCCTGGCCTGTCTCTGTCCTCCTCATTTGCATTCAAGCAACAACACCCAGAATAAAGTGTTTCAGAGAGATATTTTTGAGTCTGACTGTGTTCATGGGGCTTTCTCATGCACTGAGTCTTGATTTTGAAGAAGAATTCATTTACAATATTAGGGAACCATTAAGGCACCATATAAAAGCATCAAGAAGTACCATGTCATTGGATCTTTAAATGCAAAGACATTTGAAAATACAGTCTATGCATATTATAGATCCATGGTTCTAACGCAGAGCTGTGTTCAAGAGATGTATGTGACACATCAGGCTGTATTATAAGTGCACCTGTGTGACCAGCACACTGTTGTTGTTAGTATCTCTTGATAAGCTCCATGAACGTACATATTGTGTATTAAGTGCAATAAACATCCATACACAGTCATTTGTCATTCATATGGTGTCTCCTAGATGCATTATAATAATTACATAGATAACAACAGTCGTGAAGACTCAGCTGCATAAATAAGGTGTAGCAGTAGAAACAAATACCTTTGTTTGTACAAAGATGGCGTTAAATACAGTCCCATGTACAAATATTAATAAACTATGGGGTCTAGGTTTCTCAAATTTGCCTCCAGAATGGCTCAGCATACATGCAACTAATGTGAGTAAAAATATATACTCATTTGTAATGTAGTGTGCATAAAAAATGGCGTTATTAAAATGTTGATGTCCACCCCAAGTCTGCTTGCTTACCCATAAAGGTCAGCGCATGCTACTGGTGTTGAGTCCAGCGCGGTGACCAGGCACAGGGCTGTGACAGTGGCCCATATGGAGATCACTGGGGCAGGGACAGAATGAGGCTCACTGCAGCCTGGAGAAATTCTGTTAGACCCAATGCTCTATAAAACTCCTCATGAACGTTATTGGATCACATAGTAATGTTTATAGGAAATATTTTAAGAAAATATGTAACTTACAGTCATGGAGGAATTAGAATTTGTTGCATTATCAGAGTAATAATATTCTAAAACAGTAGAATTTATCTTCTTACAAGTGGTCCTGACTGTTCGTAGGATTTGTTCTTCCCGAAGAACATTTTCAGTTAAGAAAAAGTTTTGTGAATGCCACAAATGTTATTATATTGCATTGATCACTCAGTGATGCAGAGGTTGGTGGTTTCTGCTCTCAACAGTAATACCGTTATGTCTTTTGTAAGTAATTCTGAATCAAAGACTTGCTTGTAGTGTATAAGCGCTGTCTCAAATGTGTCCATTTACTTTGTGTGTCCATCAATAAAACAAAGATTTAACAAATATGTTTGTGTACAGTTTCTGAACCTTTGGTTTGTTAAAGGTCCCATATTATGGAAAACTGACTCTTGTGAGCTTTAAGCCATGTTATGATATTAACTTATCAAAAATATATTTATCTGTCTACATCTCTGTAGCTCTGTTCTATCTTGTGATGTCAAGTGGTAGTTTTGAAGTTAACAGCTACATTTTACATTTAGTTCAATAAAGATTGGAAATTCCAGGGCTGAAATTGTCCAAATGATTCTAGTCAAGGTGTGTGGAGTTTAAAAACACAGTGGAGCACTTCCTGTATTACCACTTGACATCACAGTGTGTTTTCTGAAAACTCAGCTCAAATATGCAGGATTTGCCAATGAATCCAACCACAACAAGTGTACTATAGGCCTTTTTAAAAATGACACTGTAACCTTGTGATTAAAACAAAGAATTGTGTCACATATAATGAAGCCAATTGACCCAAACCTCCAGGGAGTTCTGCCCTCATGTTATTGGGGCATGTGAAGGTGAGACAGAGGTGGCTGTTGTGTCTCCTGAGGATACATGCATGTTCAGACCGGTAACTAGGTCCTCAATATGACTCCCTCACTGCCCCCCCAGTTCAAGGTCCTGTGGCGTCCGGCAGCAGCAGCATCGATCGATAACAGGAACACAGGAATCCCAGTAAGATGAATGGAGCGAGGAGCCGGACGTGAAGAGGGAAATGGATTCTGAATCGGCCCCTCTACAGAGTCTGCTGGTGGCATTTCAAACAGGAGAACACAGGGAAGGAGAGACAGGAGAGGGAGGAGAGGAAGAAGGAGAGGAGAGGAAAAGATGGAAGAGGAGGAAAGGTGAAAAGAGAGCGAGGACAGAGAAGATAGGGAGGAGATGAGAGATAAGAGAGAGGATGAAGGTAGGAGACGGAAGGAGAGGGGGAGGATAGAAAAGGAAAGAGGATGAGATAGGGAAAAGAGGAGTGAGGGGAAGAGGTGAGGAGGAGGAAGGAGAGAAGAGATGGAGGAGATGAGAGGGAAGAGAGGTGAGAAGAGGGAAGAAGACAGGGGAGAGAAGGGGGAGAGTGGGGAAGAGGTGGGTAGAAGGAAGGAGAAAAGAGAGGAGGTGAAGTGAGGGGAAGAAAGGAGAAATGAGGAAAGGGAGTGAGAGGAGGAGAAGAGAGCGAGAAGAAGGAAAGAAAGTGCAGCCAGTCAGTCAATAAGAAGACACTGAGACAATAAGAAGGACCAAACTATGACCATGCTGTTTATGTTCACCTTTGCATGGAGAAAAGTGCTTTAGATATTCTGACATCATAAAATAATAGTTTAGAAACTTTATCACCCCTGTAAGATTTGTCTGCTGCTCCATTCTTCAATTGCAGCATCCACAAGCAACCCCAGGAGCCATGTTAAAAGTGCTGTGCCTGTTGGGTCGCGAGGGCAACAGTCCAAGCAGTGTTCTGCTGCCCAGAACACAATGCACCAGCCCCCATGAATCCTCCCGCGGGTGGTGGGTCCACAGGAGGACAGCTCACATCACAACAGGCCTTGATGTACTTCTGCCATGGGGGCTACCAGTGTCCGCAGACACTGGTGGGGTTAAGTGTCTTGCCCAAGGACACAACGGCAGCGCTCATCTGTGGGAGCTGGGATCATATGCGGTCAACCCGTCAAGAGCGGGATTCGAACCGCCAACCCCTGGATCACGAGACATATGCTCTACCAACTGAGCTACTGCCGCCCCCCCCAAAAAAATAAAACAGAACTAGTTCATTTTAAAGAGTGGTCCAAAACTATTCCTCACTGACCTAATGTTCAAGTTAAAGCACAACTCTTAGATTATTGGACACTGAAATACAGCACACAGATTTATATTTAATGATTAAAGCCGCAAGCGGCGTTGGTCGGGACCTCGCACCTGCGTTTGTTCGTCTTACTGAGACGCACAGCCATACCAAATTTCGTGTGCCTGGCACAATTATCTCACTTCCTGTTGGGCGTGGCCATGACATTGTAGATACCCTGTCAGAACAGACCCTGTCAGACCCTGTCAGACCCTGTCAGACCCTGTCAGACTCTGTTATACCCTGTCAGACTCTGTCAGACCCTGTCAGACCCTGCATGTGGCCTACATGCTGAGGCCTACATGAACCTTCGATGCTTGTCCCCACATTGCTGCTTGCAGCTATATCAGATCAAAGGTACAAAGATCAAAGACCTTTGATCAGGGCGTTGCCTAGCAACACATACCTCCCATTCATAACTCATCACTCCCATTCAATAAATACCTAACTTTATCGATCCGCCGTATCGTCATATTACCGCCTATTTGAAAATCCTTCGCAATTTAACATCTCCAACGTCTTAAGATTATGTTCCCCAAAATTTAAGCCTATCTGAGGTACGGTGTAGGAGAAGTGTTTCAAATTCCATACCTAACTTTATCGATCCGCCGTATCGTCATATTACCGCCTATTTGAAAATCCTTCGCAATTTAACATCTCCAACGTCTTAAGATTATGTTCACCAAAATTTAAGCCCATCTGAGGTACGGTGTAGGAGAAGTGTTTCAAATTCCATTCTATGTCCGATACCCAAAAATCACACAAAAGCCCAATTATCTCACTTCCTGTTGGGCGTGGCCATGACATTGCAGTGAGGCGTTTGTTCGTCTTATTGAGATACACGTCCCTACCGAATTTCGTGCGCCTATCTTAAACGGTATGCCAGCCCCGAAAGACAACGCGCTAGGGGGCGCTATCGAGCTCCTGGGGGTCACTGGGGGACGGGACTTTGTGTGGTCGTACTGGCAGGACTTTGTGATGCCCGTGCAAAGTTTCGTTCGTTTTGAAGCATGGGAACATGCTCAAAATTGCCCCAGCGTGTATGAACAAGAATAATAATAATAATTAAAGCCGCAAGCGGCGTTGGTCGGGACCTCGCACCTGCGTTTGTTCGTCTTACTGAGACGCACACCCATACCAAATTTCGTGTGCCTGGCAAAAATGGTAAGCCATATCGGACAATTTTTCCTGTTAGGGGCTCAGCTAGCGGTAGATTTCTGACAGTTCACTGGCCTGTCATATGGGGGCGCTATGTCAGACTGCCAGTTATTTGGCATGAAAATCTTGGTAGTCCTCATCTACATTACCCTGTGAAGTTTTAGTCTGAGGAAGAACTCCAAATTCAATAAATATCTCCCATTCATAACTCCCATTCAATAAATACCTAAGTTTATCGATCCGCCGTATCGTCATATTACCGCCTATTTGAAAATCCTTCGCTATTTAACATTTCCAACGTCTTAAGATTATGTTCACCAAAATTTAAGCCCATCTGAGGTACGGTGTAGGAGAAGTGTCTGCTAAATTAAGTGGTGACACACCTCCTATTGCATTTGGCACTTTCAAATGGTAGCAAAATTCATCAGGCGGCCATTTTGTCATCTTACAAGATATCAAAAATCCCTTCGCAATTTAACATCTCCAATGTCTTGAGCTCATGTACACCAAATTTTACGCCCATCTGATGTACGGTGTAGGAGGAGTGTTTTAAAATCTATTCTATGTCATATCACAGAAAATCGCAATACAAGTCTTCTTATCTCACTTCCTGTTGGGCGTGGCCATGACATTGTAATTACAATTTTGTTCATCTTAGTGAGATACACACCCATACCAACTTTCGTGTGTCTGGCTGAAATCGTATGCCACCCACGATCCTCTTTGTGTTAAAACGCTCATTTGCTGTACATTTTCTGACAGTTCACTGGCCTGTCATATGGGGGCGCTATGTCAGACTGCCAGTTATTTGGCATGAAAATCTTGGTAGTCCTCATCTACATTACCCTGTGAAGTTTTAGTCTGAGGAAGAACTCCAAATTCAATAAAAACCTCCTATTCATAATTCATAACTCCCATTCAATAAATACCTAAGTTTATCGATCCGCCGTATCGTCATATTACCGCCTATTTGAAAATCCTTCGCAATTTATCATCTCCAATGTCTTAAGATTATGTTCACCAAAATTTAAGCCCATCTGAGGTTCGGTGTAGGAGAAGTGTTTCAAATTCCATTGTCTGTCCAATATTACAAAATCACACAAAATGCCAATTATCTCACTTCCTGTTGGGCGTGGCCATGACATTACAGTGAAGCGTTTGTTCGTCTTATTGAGATACACGTCCCTACCGAATTTCGTGCGCCTATCTTAAACGGAACTCCAAATTCAATAAATAACTCCCATCCATAACTCATAACTCATACCTAAATTTATCGATCCGCTGTATCGTCATATTACCACCTATTTGAAAATCCTTCGCAATTTAACATCTCCAACATCTTAAGATTATGTACACCAAAATTTAAGCCCATCTGAGGTACGGTGTAGGAGAAGTGTTTCAAATTCCATTGTATGTCAAATTTCACAAAAAGCCAATTATCTCACTTCCTGTTGGGCGTGGACATGACATTGCAGTGAGGCGTTTGTTCGTCTTATTGAGATACACGTCCCTACCGAATTTCGTGCGCCTATCTTAAACGGTATGCCAGCCCCGAAAGACAACGCGCTAGGGGGCGCTATCGAGCTCCTGGGGGTCACCGGGGGACGGGACTTTTTGGAGGCGTAGCTGCCGCCCTACGTGATGCCCGTGCAAAGTTTTGTTCGTTTTGAAGCATGGGAACATGCTCCAAATTGCCCAAAAGCGTGTGAACAAGAACAAAAAAAATAATAATAATAGAGAAACAGAGCGAGAACAATAGGGACCTTCGTCCCCCTTCGGGCTCGGTCCCTAATAATACGGAAACGAAGCAACAACAATAGGGACCTTCGTCCCCCTTCGGGCTCGGTCCCTAATAACAGTGCATCCAGTGTATATAGAGCTTCACTTTGTCATTCACTCCACACTTGGTGGTGATAAATTATACTCAGGGCTGGACTGGGACAAAAAATGGCCCTGGCATTTTTGGCTTAGACCGGCCCCTCATAATTAGTGGAGCACAACGGACTAATTTATGTCTGTGTTCTCCGAAGCAAAGTGTTTTACTATTGTTACGTCTTGGCCGAGGGGAAACCAGGGCACAACATTTAAAGGAAAAATCCCAGCTCCCAAAAACCACCAGCAAACTGTTACCAGCAGTAACTACACATTCAACAGTTTATTTAAAATGCATCTTGCACAAAAGGTCAGGAGCACATTGACTGGCTGAAAGATGAATGACTTTCATGCCTGTCCATTACCTAAAAGTCCCGGTATTATCCTAACAGTACTACCTACTTACCTGCTGTGCCTGTGCGACACTTCCCTGGTCGCTCTGTCCCTCAGGTTCCCTCGGGTTCCCTCGGGTTCCCTGTCCACAGACTCTGGCTGCTTCTCTCCCTGTCCACCTTCAACCTGGACTACAGAGGACGTGGAGGGTCCAGCAGCCCCTCCAGAGAATATGTCTGTTATTTTAAAACATTTTGCAGCGGATATAGCGATTTTTTTTTTTTAATCTTTTAGCCCGCAACTTCTCTGAACCCTCTTTCTGCTGCTTCTCCATGTTTCCACACTTAACACTGAAACTGGCGGGGATCAGTGCAGAGAAAGGGGTGGGACCGCTCTCGTAAGCTTCTATATCCTGATTGGTTTAGTCCACTGTCTATATTGAAGATGGACTAATGGGTCGTCGCCTCTAAACTGTGGGCCGGTCTCTAAGTAAAAAAAAAAAAAAGACAGCATCAGCCCCTAGGACTGTCGGCCCACCGGGAAACTGCCCGGTATGCCCGATTACCAGTCCAAGCCTATACAGTCTATACTCGAGCCACAACTACCCTGACTGTCATTCTGTGCCATCGGCCCCTCCGACCACCAGCAATACTCACACACACACCACGTCCATATGACAATGTGGGTGAAGGGCCTTGCCCAAGGACACAACAACAGTTTTTGCCACTGAAGCCCCACTGTGGAACCTTACTTATAATTGAAATGATGTATGGACATAATTAATAGTTTTACAGACAACTTTATAATTCTCTACTGAAGATACACAAGTCACACATTTTTGATAAAAGCGCCTGGATTATTTTTCCATACACCTCCACTCTAATCCTAATCCTGCCTATATACAAATGGCTTTAGAAAATATGCATACTGAATAAACATGAGTGTGCCGTATGGTGTTTATATCAAACGCGTTCGAGGACTGCAGAAAATTACAACTTCACTTCAATACATGTCATGAACACCTAGCATGAAAATTATAGTGAACATTTAAGTGGAGCTATTTAAAATACATCAAGAATCACAGTGAAATCAAGAATCACAGTGAAATCAAGAATCACAGTGGTTGAGATGTGGATTATTTTCTTATATAGTCATCAGTGAGTGTAGAGTGCTGAGTTTTTGTTTCTTTTATTTATAACTTAATATTATGATTAAAGGAACTGTATATAAAATTTTGATATCTTAATACATATTGACACATGTTCAAAACAAATATAGTTTTGACTGATTAAAACTATAATGCTAATTTATGTGATAATATGTTGTTTTGGGTCTCAGTATCCAAGCAGAATGGGCCTCAGACGTGTCCCACATGGGTTGCCAGTTTCCATGCTGAAATCCAGTTGGCTTAAACCTAAAATGGCTCTCTCTGATCTGAATGGTCAATCATGAATCAGTGCTAGTGCAGCCTCTGCAGCTCAGGAAGGAGTGAATTCTGGAGGTTCTATTACCTGTTCAGTCAGAATCACACGCTTTGACCAAACTTTACAAAGACGAGTGAATCTGGAGCTGTACCCTGCCTCTCTGATTTCAGAGGGCGTGATTGACAGGCGGATTTACCAATCAGTGAGAAGCATGCTCCATTTGCGTCAAAAACAAACATGGTTACCTACATGTTAAAGAAACGAGAAAACATCATAAAAGACTGAGAAAATGCTTGGATTTTTACAGAAACAACTAAAGCACCAAACTATTACAGCTCCACTCAAACAGTGAGAGATACAGGACTACATTCATACGATAATACTCCCTACAACTGTACAACAACTCACCCTTATGTAACAGATAATACTCCCTACATTTATTTATTTTTATTTTTTTTATAATTATGTCTCATCTGACACTGGTCTATTGCTCTTTGGTTGCTATTCCATCTATTTTTTGTTACCTTCTGTTATATATTATATTTGATGAGTGAGCTACTGTACCCAAAACAATTTCCCTTGTGGATCAATAAAGTTTGTCTAAGTCTAAAAGAAGTTATATATTTTCTTCTTAATGATACGAGAATTTTGGAGAGGAGATGTCTTCCTCATTTGAGAGACACATGATACAAATTAGCAGCTGTGGCTGGATCTTCTCAAGTTCGGACGGAGGAATTTCACTAGATTGTCCAGTTCCAGATCCTTCTTTCGAACTGAATGTAGACAAAACTGTCTGGTTCTGGTTCTGAGCTTTCACATGAGCCATGACCTGTCCATATACTGAGTTAAACATGTATGCACCATCTATCTGCAGGCACTGGCAACTGAAAATGTCCTGAGCACAGACTGTTTTGCAATTATTTTATTTACAAGCACACACAGATACTCCCCATTGGTCTGAGTTGAAACTGGACTACGGATAATTTCATATGGAAATTCAGAGAGAGTGAATTCATTGTCTGAAGTGTGTGGGCGAGCACATTTTCCTCGGTCCAGTGAGGCTCATTCTTGGAGTTACATTGTACGATACATGAGGCGTAAAAAAACATTAGCCGACCCTCTTAGATCTGAGTCCAAGTCCAAACCGAGCGCCACAGCTAACTTATTTATTATTAGCGAGCCTCCTCATGCAAGCGGACCTCATAAAGTTTTCATTTTTCTACATTTAACAAAAGTTGGAAATGACAAAGCTTTCATTATTAATGGGCATAGGATCCATTTAAGGAGATTGGTTTTCTCACAGTAAAATCCAGGAAACACAGGCACCTTTTCATACATCACCGATTTTAGATGATTCACTTTCACAAAAAGGGTTCACTGTTCCAAAAAGGTCTTAGGATTTAACTCATTTTTCTTCATAGAATTGCAAATATGTATTACATCTGAGAAATGTTTGGCTTTACACTTTTTGGTTGGGAGTCTGTAACCCGCTTGTTTCTGTCATTGCTCTGTCAGTATGACATTAAACAGATCTACATTACATTTATTCAGTTGTTTTTAGAACTCAAAAATACCTAGAAAAACAGGCATTCTGACTGTGAGCGGGGTCGCCTCTCCACAGATCTGACCTTTAACTTGGTCTTGTTTGTCTCCATGAATATAGAAAGGTTTAATACCAAACTGTGAGCCAGTCCAGACAAAGCAATAACATCTCCATGAAGAAAAACATTTGGGGCCCTCCACCAAAAGTTACACAAAGCACCATTAAGCAAGGGCCTCCTCTGACAATTGTGAGGAGCCAGTCCATCCATGAGGCCAGGTGGTGTTTCCCGTGAACGTACCGCGGCCGGCGCCAGCGTGCACAAGCACTGATCCCGCACACACGAGTCGACTCCCCCGTTTCCCCCGCTGTTTATCGATCCGCGCTGTTTGCACTATTACGCACACAGTGTGCTTTAATTCTCCAAAGGTGTACACTTGAGCGCATTAGAAAACTTTCCACACATGCAGCTCTTACGCGGACAGCTCTTACCTGTCTGACGGTGCGCGTCTCAGCCAAACCGAGCCTCTGTTTCCTGGAGGTTGAAATAAGCGTTGATCATGTGATGGGTGTTACGTAACCCGATTTTTACCAATTATTCAGCTGTTATTTTTGTAATTTAATGTACATTATTACTGCTTGGCAAATGGAGATTATACAGTGTAGGTTTATTATGAAACTGTTTATTTCTACATTGATTTTTATATCCTCTTTAAACCGCCCCAGTGCACATTGGAGATCCCGGTTCGATGAAACCATCAGGACAACATCATCTGCAAACAGCAGAGATGAGATCCTGTGGCTCCCAAACTGGATCCCCTCCGGCCCCTGACTGTGCCTAGAAATTCTGTCCATAAATATAATGAACAGAACCGATGACAAAGGGCAGCCCTTGCGGAGTCCAACATGCACCGGGAACAGGTCCGACTTACTACCGGCAATGCGAACACAGCTCCTGCTCCGGTCATACAGGGACTGAACAGCCCTTATCAAAGGGCCCCGAACCCCGTACTCCCAGAGCACTCTCCACAGGACCCCACAAGGGACACGATCGAATGCCTTCTCCAGATCCACAAAGCACATGTGGACTGGTTGGGCAAACTCCCATGCACCCTCGAGCACCCGATGGAGAATATAGAGCTGGTCCAGTGTTCCCCGGCCGGGATGAAAACCACACTGCTCCTCCTGAATCCGAGGTTCGACTATCGGTCAAATTCTCCTCTCCAGCACCCTGGAATAGACCTTACGGGTAAGGCTGAGGAGTGTGATTCCCCGATAGTTGGAACACACCCTTCGGTCCCCCTTCTTAAACAGAGGGACCACCACCCCGGTCTGCCAGTCCAGGGGTACTGTCCCCAACCGCCACGCGATGTTGCAGAGACGTGTCAGCCAAGACAGCCCTACAACATCCAGAGACTTGAGATACTCAGGGCGGATCTCATCCACCCCCGGGGCCTTGCCACCGAGGAGCTTTCCAGCCACCTCAGTGACTTCAGCCAGGGTGATGAGTGAGTCCGCCCCCGAGTCCCCAGCCTCTGCTTCCTCCTCGGAAGACGTGACGGCGGGATTGAGGAGATCCTCAAAGTATTCCTTCCACCGTCCAATAACATCCCCAGTCGAGGTCAACAGCTCCCCACGCGCACCGTAAACAGTGTTGGTGAAGCACTGCTTCCCCCTCCTGAGGCGCCGGACGGTTTGCCAGAATTTCCGTCTGATTTTCCTCCTCCATGGCCTCTCCGAACTCCTCCCAACTCCCCCCTCCCAACTTTGCCTCTGCCACCGCCTGGGCTGCAGGACGCTTGGCCCGCCGGTACCCGTCGGCTGCCTCCGGAGTCCCACGAGCCAACAAGGCCCGATAAGACTCCTTCTTCAGCCTGACGGCATCCCTTACTTCCGGTGTCCACCACCGGGTTCGGGGATTGCCGCCGCGGTTTGCAGCCGACTGTGAAGCGGCTGGGATAAGGATCAGCTCTTCCAAATCGGAGGCCATGGTTCTCGACCGGAAAAAGGTGGCTTGCCCTCTCCGGGTGGGTGGGGAGTCCTTGCCTCAAGAGTTCAAGTATCTTGGGGTCTTGTTCACGAGTGAGGGGAGGATGGAGCGTGAGATTGGCAGGCAGATCAGTGCAGCATCGGCAGTGATGCGGTCGTTGTACCCGTGGTGAAGTCTACGTTCCTACCCTCACCTATGGTCATGAGCTCTGGGTAATGACCGAAGGGACGAGATCGCGGATACAAGTGGCCGAAATGAGTTTCCTCCGCAGAGTGGCTGGGCGCACCCTTAGAGATAGGGTGAGGAGCTCAGTCACACGGGAGGGGCTCAGAGTAGAGCCTCTGCTTCTCCACGTTGAGAGGAGCCAGCTGAGGTGGCTTGGGCATCTGTTCCGGATGCCTCCTGGTCGCCTCCCTCGGGAGGTGTTCCGGGCATGTCCCACCAGAAGGAGGCCCCGGGGAAGACCCAGGACCCGCTGGAGGGACTATGTCTCCCGGCTGGCCTGAGAGCGCCTTGGGGTCCCCCCGGAGGAGCTGGAGGAAGTGTCCGGGGTGAAGGAAGTCTGGGAGTCCCTGCTTAGACTGTTGCCCCCGCGACCCGGCCCTGGATAAGTGGAAGAAAATGGACGGATGGATGGATGGATGGATGATTTTGATATGTTGCTCAATGGGATGCGCCAGTGGGGTATAAAGGAGAGGTGTTTCTGGCTGTCAGTCTGTCTCCGGGTACAGAGCGGGTAACGTCGGTTTGCTGTATAAGGGGGAACTTAAAAGGGGACCTGAGTTAATGTTGAATTCGATCCATTCTTTTTTCTTTTGCAGTAACTACTTGGACATTTTGCCCACTGTAAATATTTTTTGGCACTTTGGACACTGGCACAATAAATCCACCTGCACTTGGAAATTCGATCTTGGCTGAGTTTTTAGTAGAGCCCAACCACAGTTGGTGTCAGGAGTGGGATGGCGAGTCAAAAGAACAGTGTCCCTGTTACAGGGACCTGAAGGCGGCCCTGCTGGCCAAATTTGATGGCGAAAGTTAGCAGAACTCGTTATTCTCCAAAAACAGAGTCGGGGAGCTCTAGAGAGACTGAAAATACTGTGTAACACTACAAAAATGTACTGATCAATGGCCACAAGGTTTCCGCTTTACTGGACACTGGTACTTTCAGATCTCTGATCAAACGTATCTTAGCAGACCTGCCAACATGTACGGATTTTGCATAGCAGGCAAGCACTTTGACCCCCTTGTACGCTTGTACGATTTAGAACAGTGTCCCTGTTACACGATTTAGGCAAATAAATTGCAATTCAATTTAGAACAACAAATCGTACAAGTGTATAAGGCGGTCAAACTGCATGCAAAACCTGAAAAACATGTTGGCAGCATGGATTACAGCAGGACAGTGGACATATTGTGCGTGCACAGGAATAGCCACCCCTATCCTACTGTGGATGTGACTGTGACTGTTGCAGACCAGCCTTACCTTGTGACTGTGGGAGTTGTAGAAAACTTACCGGTAGATGCTATCCTTGGTTGGTATTTACCTGTTCTAATGGAGCTGCTGAATGAAAGTGAATTGCCTGGGGAAGTTGACTGAGGGGAATGATGACTGTTGAATGTGACCTGACCTCTTCTCACCAGAGCACAGGCAAAAGCTGGGGTCCAGCCTCTGCCAGACTTTGACAGTAATCTGTGTGAGGGCGGCACCAAACGGCCAAGAAAGTCCCGCCATCAATGGCGATCTGAAAAACTAATGTGGTCTTAGAAACCTGAAAATGGTGAATCTTTTGTGTGGAATGTGCCAGAAAATATTGTTGAGTTGCAAAGCCATGATGAAACCTTAAAATGTCTCTTTGCTAAGGTGGGAAAAGAAGCCATGGATTATTTGGATCAAGAGAAATGTGTTATTGACAATGAAGTTTTGTACGTTGCTAGTAAGAAGTGCAAACATCTTGTTCCCCTTAGCTGTAGGAGCCTTGTCATGCACATTGTTCACTCGGGTCACCTCGGTCGACACAAAACATTTGGGGAGGGAAAAAACAATCCTTCCATGAGCGAGCTTGCATCTCCACTTTTATTTGGTCTGGAAGAAGGCTTACTCCTGCTTGTTGTATGTAAATATTGTTCCATTTCTATAATCCCCCACTGTATATATTTTATACATATTATGTATAAAATAATACCCATCATCATGGATAATGTTCCAAAATATGTTTTTAAAGGGCCCCCACATGCTATTTTCAGTATCTTTGTATAATGTTGTTTCCCCATCAAAAACATACCTGGAGTTGTGGGGTTTTTTTTCATTCACACATGATTAAACCCTGAATATTTAGGCTGAGTTCTTCTCTCGAACAGAAAATACTCTGTTCCACCTTTTGATGTCATGTGGTAATAAACAAAGTACTCCACTATGTTTTTAAAGTCTACTGCCAACAGTCTAACTACCATTTCATGACCTCACAAGGTAGAACAGAGCATTTTGACCTTTGGGGATGTAAACAGACGAATAATAAAGGATTACTCAAACATGAGTGAATGAAACAAAACACAACTCTGGGTATGTTTTTGAGGAGGCAACAACATTATAACATGGCTAAAAGTTCACAATTTGCATAGTAGGACATTTAACTTACCACATATCACCTCCAGAATGTTACATACTGTTCCTTTAATTGTTTACATAATTGGATGCATTAAAAGGAACACGCACCATTTCTCTGCCTTCACATAAAAAGTCCTAGATGCTCTTTTGCCTGGCCCACGCTCTGGTCCATCGAGCTCTTATTGGCACACAGGGCCTAAGTGCACCATGAATATCCTCTAATGGAAGTGTTCAATGTGAATAGGCCCCTGCTGTGCTCTGAGACGTCTTAAAACATAAAGAAAAGCTTAAGTGACAAGAATCTGCATTTTGTTTTACCTTTAAGTAATGCACAAACACACAATGGACATTAATGGACAAACACAGTGTGGTTTGTAAATACTTTTTTTCTTTATAATACTGACCCATGTTGAGAAAATATCAGTTGAGTAAAGCGAATAGGGTGACATCAGGTAATTTGAGCCACATTTTGGTTAATGTCTTAGGAAACTTGTAAAAAACTATCTATGACACTGGTTTATATTTATTTTAGTTAATAAATATAATCTTTAATATTTTAGGGTTGAATTATTGTATAAAATTTAATCATTTAGGTTTTACAGCTTATAAAACATCAGCTGTCCCACATTTTTTTAACGATCAGTGTTCAGGTAAAATGAGCCACCCGGTCAGCTAAATTGAGCCACTTACCAGCTTAAATGAGCCACCAAAAATGCAAAGCAAAACATTCATTTATTTATCATAAAAACATATTAGTAATTCTAACACACAAAATAAAACATCACATAACATGTGTGTGTGTGTGTGTGTGTGTGTGTGCGTGTGTGTGTGTGTGTGTGTGTGTGTGTGTGTGAGTGCACTTTAGTACTTTATTGGACACACACTCACGGAGAGGCGTCTTTTCAGTACTATGGCCCTCGTTTATGGAACTGCCTGCCGGAGGAGCTCAGGGCTGCAGAGAACGTTCATGTTTTTAAGAGTGGGCTCAAGACTCACCTGTTTAGCTTGGCCTTTGATTTACTTCGGTCATCTGTTTGCTTGTCTTTCGTTTGTTCTTTTGTTTGTCCACCTGTTTGTTTGTTTGTTTGTTCGTCTGCTTATTCGTCTGTTTGTTTGTTTGCTTGTCTGTTTGTTTGTCCGTTTTTTGTTTTTTTTTTGCTTGTTTTTTTTCCCCCTCTGGCAGCACGGTGGCTGAGTGGCTAGCACTCATGCTTCACAGCAAGAAGGTTAGGGTCGCCCGAGGCTTTCTGTGTGGAGTTTGCATGTTCTCCCCATGTCTGGGAGGGTTTCCTCCGGGCACTCCGGTTTCCCCCACCAACCCAAACATGCGCCTTAGGTAAAATCCTCCAGCTAAGGTCCTGACCAAGACTAAATAACAAAATCATGGGGTTGGTCCCCGGGTCTAACATAGAACAATTTCTCCTGTGTGAGATCAATAAAAGTCAATCTTCTAATCCTTAACCACTGTAAGGCGCTTTGTGCTACAATTTTGTATGAAAAGCGCTTTATAAATATTGTTTGATTGATTTATTGATTTATTGAACCCAAAAGTATATCCAGGAGGGATAAATAGAACAGAAGATGTGGATAAGCAGGTCTACATATCATCAAAATGCTATGCTAATAGCCTATACCATCAAAATATTAGCTAAACCTAACTCTGAAGGTGGCTCATTTTAGCTGAAGTGCATGGCTCAATTTACCTCAGTACATTAAGGTAAATTGAGCCACCACCAAAAATACTAATTTCATGAAAAATAGTTAAGCTAAGCAAAAATTCAGCATCATATCTGGTAAAGGCTGACATAACATGCATTTAGCCTATTTTTTATAGCTGAAGGTCGATTTTTGAATGATTTATCAACCTTATAAGTTTCAAGAAAGAATTGTCTGCCAGACCACTAACCTCACAGTTCTCCTCAGCAGTATGTAAGTGTGGCATTGTCCCGCCCACCATACCAACCATACACCAATCAAATGTATTGTTTTCTATCAAGTACAGTTGTAGCATGCATTTGATATAGTTTGCAGCCATTGGCTGCTAACATTTAAAGAGCTAGGATGCTCAAACCTTAAATGTCTCATTTTAGCTGATGGCTCAAATTACCTGATGTCACCCTAATTTTATGCATCAAAATATTTGCAGCATATTGAGGATGTGTAGAGATGTAGATAGAATTTCTGTGGCGTCTTTTAAAAAAGGAACAGTCAATAAATAATTACAGTGTTTGCTATTGATCACACTGTAAATTGTTTTGAAAATCCTACTGGGACTGATATCTTTGCTTTCCTTATTACTTGCTATACTGCATTTTATATAATTTTGTTAAACAAGTAAATGCCTATTTTGAATCATCTCTACTGCTGTCGCTCTTGTACTTTTCTGTTGAAAATCTGCAATTCCCCTGCTTGCGATCGAGAATACACACTTCTTCATTACCTTACGAAAGTGTGAGTCTTGTCATTATTGAATCTCCTCATTTTCGGGTGGGCTTAATTGACTGGTCAGAACCACAGGGGGCTGCAGAATTCATGAGCGAAGCACTAACCTCTGTTAATCTCAGGTGAGAAGTTTAATTTTATTTGTAAATCATAGGTGACCAGTTAGCTTCATTTCACGTGTCACTGAAATAAACAACTCTAACTGCAGGATCTCATTTGGTTTGAGATGTGACCAGACTGATCTCAATCCGTTTAAAGAATACAGAGAGATATCAGTCTGGATTACTTTTCTTTCTGCTCCCTTTCATTCAATTATTGTAATGTTATCACATGGTTATTGTCTTTTTATACTTTATGAATGAAATAAACAAACAAATAAATAGATTTGCCAGGCAAGCAATGTCCTCACTGTGGGACAAAAAAGGTTGTTTTGATATGTGATTTATTGTCTTTTCTTTCTTTAAAAAAAAAAAAAATAGGGGCACTATGTAGCTGTTCTGCTGGAGGGTCCGTCCCCTGCTTGTTTCCATGGAGATGTCATTCCTCTGCCTAGAATGTTCCACAGTGTGACATTAAACAGCTCTGCCTTACATTTATTCAATTACAGGCGGTTTTATTGCTGAAAAATACCTATAAAAGGGTAGGAAAACCATGATAGACCAACCATGAAACCATCATTCTGAATGTGAGGAGGGTTGCCTCTCCACAGATCTGACCTGAAACTTGGTCTAGTTTCATCTTCATGAAGATGGAAAAGTTTAATACCATACTGTGAAACATTCCAGACAAAGCAATAACATTGTCATTGTCAACTCAACAAGGTGAAGACCCAAAATCAGACATAATCCAGAGAAGGTTTAACAATGATTTATTTACAGGAATTGATCAATATTGCGGGAAGGGAAGGGAAGGGAGCAGAGAACGGAGTAGGCAAGTAAAAACTGCAAAATATGCTGGAGAAAATGTTCACTACATAGGTTAACTGATGACCTGGCAGAGATGGTGTGGAAAGCACACACCATCTGGTGAACAGGCCTGGACTGATAATCAGGCATACCGGGCATTTTCCCGGTGGACTGACAGTCCTAGGGGCTGATGCTGTGGTTTTTTGTTTGTTAGTTAGTTAGTTTGTTAGTTTGTTTGTTTTTTTACTTAGAGACCAACCCACCATTTAGAGGAGGTTGGTCCATCTTTAATATAGACAGTGGACTAAACCAATCAGGATATAGAAGCTTACGAGAGCGGTCCCACCCCATTCTCTGCGCTGATCTCCGCCAGTTTCAGTGTTGAGCGTGGAAACATGGAGAAGCAGCAGAAAGGGGGTGTGGAGAAGTTGTGGGCTAAAAGGTTAAAAAATCTCACTAGACGCTGCAAAATGTTCTAAAATAACAGACATATTCTCTGGAGGGGCTGCTGGAGCCTCCACATCCACGTGCAGGTTGAAGGTGGACAGGGAACCCGAGGGAACCCGAGGGACAGAGTGACCAGGGAAGTGTAGCACAGGCACAGCAGGTAAGCAGGTAGTACTGTTAGGATAATACCGGGACTTTTAGGTAATGGTCAGGCATGAAAATCACTCGCCAACGTGCTGTGTGCAAGATGCATTTTAAATAAACCATTGAATGTGTAGTTACTGCGAGTTTGCTGGTGGTTTTTGGGAGCTGGGATTTTTCCTTTAAATGTTGCGTACTGGTTTCCCCTCAGCCAAGACGTAACAATAGTAAAATACTTTGCTTTGGGGAACACAAACATAAATTAGTCCGTTGTGCTCTGCTAATTATGAGGGGCCGGTCTAAGCCAAAAATGCCAGGGCTGTTTTTTTGTTTTGTTTTTTTTGTCCCAGTTCAGCCCTGGAGGTAAGTGTGGAGGAGGGACAACAGGGGAGAAACAGAAAATCTGGAGTGTACTATGACAAACATCTCCATGGAGAAAAGCATTTGACAGACCCTCCCCTACAAAAGTTACACAATGTACCTTTAAAGGCCCTTAACCTGAATGATTCCCATGTATTTGAGTAAAAGTTGTCTTGCTCAAGCACAGACATATTGTTTGAGCAGCTCTTGAGGTCAACATATTTCCACATTTTTCCATATTTCCATATTTTCCATAGTGTGCTGTCTGCATCTAATTATAAAGCCTTTTATTGTCCAATAATCGGGATACGTGTGTTAGCATGCTAGTTGTTGTTAGCTAGTTGTTGTTAGCTTTACTGTCAGTGTGTTTGCTTTAAGTTAAATAATTAGGATGCTCTGAATGTATAAGATGAGTGAAGAATAACTTTGGACCACAGCAAATGTTTTAAATCAACAAGCTCAGTTTTTCCACGTTTTTAAGATGGTAAAAATGCAATAGAATGCATTTAACTCCAAAAATTAATTACCTGAGTGACAAGAGTCAGCTTATGACCAAAATGTCCATTTCACCTCATTCAGAAACACTGTCTTTAGCATTCATCGAGAACAGGGCTCATATTTAACATTGATTCACTAAAAGGCTAATCGTGTTTCAGCCCAAGTGGAGGGAAGGACGATTTCTGACTAATTCTGACCCACTGGTTCCATTAGCGAAATATCAACACTCAAGTCCAGCCTGACCTCCATAAACAGCCAGATTAACTCCCCATTTGGACTAATCACACGCAGACGTTTTAGTCAAAGTTAAAAGTGTGACTCAAAGGATTTTGGGAAATGCCAGATTTAATTTCAGGCATCTGCAGAAAGCTTCAGTGAACAACATAAATGTCAGTGGTACACAGGGAAATGTTTATTTAAAAGTAAAATCGAAATGCGTGGTCTTGTTCATTTCTGCCCACCCAATTTCACCACTCTAAAGCAGCCTGTCAGGAGCCTCCAAAAGTGTGCTGTGGAACAATCGCAATGAGACTTTTGTATTCTCGTGAACAATACAGTGGTAGATCACCTTACGAAATTAATTCGTTCCAGAAGTGGTTTCGTAACGTGAATTTTTTGTAAGTTGAGTAGCTATTTCAATGGAAAAGGCCTGATCCGTTCCACGTTTTTTTTTTTTTATAGTGTAACTTTTTTTTTATAGTGTAACATTTGTGTTCTGCGTCCTGATTGAAATAAACCAGGTCTAGACCAGAACTAAACCAGGTCTAAACCTGGACTGGACCTGGACCCGGGACATGGCAGTGCCGTTGGAGGAGCACGTTGCTCGTGTCTCCGCGCTCCTTGCGCGTTCCGCGCTAGAGCTAAGAGGCCGAGAAAGACGCTCTTTCAGCGGGAATAAGAGCGGGGCGGGGCGGGCTCTGGTTCTATCTGAACTCCAGAGCCGGGGGGCTGACACTGTGAGCTAACAGGCCGAGAAAGGTGCTCTATCGGCGGGCAAGACCGCGGGGTCTCGCTCAGGGCGGGCTCTGGTTCTATGTGACTTCCAGGTCTAGACCAGAACTAAACCAGGTCTAGACCAGGTTTAAACCAGGACCGGATCAGGTCCAGACCCGGATCAAACCGAGACCAGACCAGGACCAAACCAGGATTAAATCACCCCGTGCTCAGCCCGCGCGGGCCCACAGCCCTGAGGGGGAGGCACGGCCCGGGCGCCGCGGCTCCATCCCGCGCCGTGTTGACGTCGCTTTTTGATCCTTCGATGTCGGCTCTTCCTATCATTGTGAAGCAGAATTCACCAAGCGTTGGATTGTTCACTCACTAAGGGAACGTGACCTGGGTTTAGACCGTCGTGAGACAGGTGAGTTTTACCATACTGATGATGTGTTGTTGATAGTAATCCTGTGTCTCCACTCCCATCGCGCGTTTGGCGCTATATTGAGCCGTGTCTACCCCCACGCTTCACTATCAACACATTCCATTGAAAATCTATGAAAGTTCAAGTGTTCAAACGAGAGAGAAATGCGAGAAAAGCCCAACTCCAGTCTGAGAAAAGCGTAGAATGTGTGTGGTGAGGCATTTACAGCCCTAAAACATGTAGAACAATTGCAAAATACAAAGTTGTCCTACCTCGTGGACCTCTCCCAGTGCGGGCCACCTCTGAAACCTAAACCCGTGTGTGTTGATAAAGTGTATTTACGTTTCGGGGCGTGCATCTGAGCGCGCATTAATTGAATTTTTGAGATTTCGCGTTTCGTAACTTGAATTTTCTTTCGTATCTAGAGACCAAAATCTGACGTGAAGGCATTTCGTAACTTGCATTTTTCGTATGTAGGGTCTTTCTTAAGGTGAGGTACCACTGTATTTCATTTTCCCTCAACTGAAATACCAATGCAGTTCAAGGAATTCAATTGTTGTAAAATGTGTTGAGTTTCCCTTTAGGCTAATTATGTCTACTTAAAGATGTCTGTGTTTTTATAGCGTTTAATGATGGAAAGAGTGTCATGTTTGAATGATAATGTCATATTCCCAGATGGGGGGCAAGAGCAAGTTTCCCCTGTTGATTACGTTGTATCTTGGAATGAAATAGCCAAAAGGTAAATTCACAAATGTTGAACCTGATGTTACTCTTACCTGTGCAATAATCTGTGAAACACCCACGTGCAATACTTATACCGTACTTTGTGCAATACGAAATCCATTTGCAACACTTATACTACACCACATTATGTGCAATCTGTGAAATACTCTACTTACACCTTATTTAATCCTACCTGCACCTTGTACATTGTACTTTGTATTTTTATTACATTTTATTACATATTTTTATTATATTGTTTACTTCTCCCCCGGCACTTTTGCAACACTTTTTTTTACCATGTACTATTACTGCATGTTATTAGTACTGTACTTCTGACTATCTTAGCGAGTCAACAGTTCCTCTGATCCTAAGCATTTCATTGCATTGTTGAACTTGTGTTGATTCTGCATATGACAAATAAACAATCTTGAATCTTGAATCTTGAAAACCTGATCCAAGAACTCACTGTATTGCCATAAAAATCTATACTTTAACAATAATCATTTTAGCTGTCCCTCGTCTATATTAAATGGCAAAAGGAGAAATTCCAAACTGCTTCTTCAGTTCTGGTCAGACGCTGGTGGTCACTGCCTATATCTGTCTGAAGGGAGGAGCTAACTACACTGAAATTACTCTGAGACTACCACACCTACTTACAGTTTCTGTTAGTTAGGTGGGCCTATTAGATCTGCAGTAGGAGCGGAATGTGGGTCTTGTTAGCAGAACCATTCAGGGCCATAATGGGTGTTTTCACACCTCTGGACCTGACCTGCTGCCCTATTGTTTTCTTTGTTGTTTTGATTTAAGGTTTGAGGATAGAGTTATAAATGGGAGACAAATGATGTCTGAGACCTCCATTTCTGTTCAAGGAAGGATTCTCTTTCTTGAACAGAAATGGAGGTCCAGTTGACAAATTGAATTTCTCCTTTTGCCACAGATTCTACCTGGATGACTGAGGGATTCTACACACATCTGTATTAAATCTTATTGATCTCCAGAATGTTTTGATCATCTGAAACCCACTAATAAGAAAGGAGCTCAGCTGGAGGGTTCATCCACTGGTCTCAAGGTCGGCCGTTCAAATCCCACTCATTAAACATCATTGGTTGTGCGGTCAGATACACTCAATGACCCACAGGTTGGCAGTGCGATTCCAGCTCCCATAGATGACTGCTGTTGTTGTGTCCTTGGGTAAGACACTTAACCCACATTGCCCCCAGTGTCTGTACACTGGTGTATGAATGGGTGAGTAGTTCCTTGATGTAAAGCGCTTTGACTGTCTTGAAGGTGGAAAAGCGCTAAATAAAAATGTGACCATTTACCAAGAAATTGACCATTACCAATTATCATTACCAAGAAAGACCATCTGGGAGGAAACACCATCTGGTTTTAAGATTCCTTATTATTTAAATTCATGGAGCTTACACAAAACTGTTATGGGTTTAGTTTGTACATATTTCTAGGATTACTTATGTATTAGCCTACTCTTTCTATGCAGAGTTTTAGTGTTAAGCATATGTGAATGTAACAAAACACAATTCCATGTTTATTTTTCATAAGGAAACTTATAAAATAGATAACAGATAAGACAATAAGATAAGATAAGACTTTATTGATCTCACACAGGAGAAATTCACTTATCACATTAGCTCCAGGTAGTTTAGTGCAAAAGAAAGTTGAACAGAAAGTGCATGCAGACAAATAGTAATAATAATAAAAATAAGTACAAAGAGAGTACAAAAAATATTGCACGTCTGGACTATACAGTGGAATTATATGGTCTGATAGCAGTGGGGATGAAGGATCTGCGGTAGCGCTCCTTTCATTGGGGGTGCCTCAGTCGGCTGTTGAAGGAGTTGCTCAGCTCCTCTACAGTCCGCTGCAGAGGGTGAGAGGTGTCGTCCATGATGGATGTAAATTTGGCCAGCATCCTCCTCTCAGCCACCTCCTCTACAGAGTCCAGAGGACAGCTCAGGCCAGAGCTGGCCCTCCTGACCAGCTTGTTAAGTCTTTTCCTGTCCCGCTCTGTGCTGCTCGGGGCCCAGCAGACGACAGCGTAGAGGAGAGCAAAGGCCACCACAGAGTCATAAAAAGTCTTGAGCAGAGGCCTGCACACTCCAAGGAACTGAGTCTCCTCAGGAGGTGGAGGCAACTTTGGCCCTTCTTGTACAGGGCGTCGGTGTTATGGGACCAGTCCAGTTTATTGTTGAGGTGAACACCCAGGTACTTGAAACTGTCCACAGTCTCTATGTCCTGCCCCTGGATGTTCACCGGTGAGTGAGGTAGTGGTCTTCTCCTGAAGTCGATCACCATTTCCTTTGTCTTACTGGTGTTAAGGCTCAGGTGGTTGCCCCCACACCAGTCCACAAAGTCACTGGTGATCGAGCGGTACTCCAGCTCATTCCCCTCAGACACACAGCCCACAATGGCTTAGTCGTCAGAGAAATTCTGGAGATGGCAGCTGTCTGTATTGTATGTGAAGTCTGAGGTGTAGATGGTGAAGAGGAAGGGTGAAAGCCCTTTTCTTCTGGTTCAAGAGGGCTTTAAGCTCAGGGGTGTCCCAGGTGTGGTTGTTGGAGAAACACCGTACCTTCTTGGTTGGCACAGTGTTCTCCATGCAGAAGTTGATGTAGTCCGTGATGCACTGGGTCAGGCCGTTGATGTCATCTCCATAAGAGCCGCTGAACATGTCCCAGTCTGTGTTCTGGAAACCCTCAGTCCCTCAGACTCTCACAAGCCTCGTTAGTCCAAAGCTTCACAGACCGCTTCTGCGCAAGTCCTCTTCGCACCCTGGGTGTGTATTCAGGGAGCAGGTAGACCAGACAGTGGTCTGAGCATCCGAGCGGGGGGAGGGAGGCAGAGGTGTAGGCGTCTTTAACCTTTAAATAGAATAAATCCAGAGTCTTATTGTGGGGGACGTGAATGTGGAAAGAGTAGCAGAGAGAGAAATGTGATTAAAGTCCCCAGTGATCAGGAAGAGGGAGTGCGGGTGGCATGTCTGCATTTGAGCTGCTCACATGCTGCCGCTCCATCCGCCGACGGAGGAATGTACACGCAAAACTCAAAAAAATTCACGTGGCAGATAGAGCGGCCTTGTACTTACAACAAGCAGCTCTTCACGTGTGCGTACCCGGGATGACACCAGCGCTCACTTACAAATAGTGCAATCTTGGCCATTTTTATTTTGAATTGGAGTCAAAGGAAAATATTGTGTATGTCAAACAGTAAACATCAAAATCAAAGATAGAAATCCTCGCTCCTTATGATTTAACGGTAGTGGTGCAGTGTCACGGTCAAAGGTCAAAGAGAGACCATCCCATGAGGCAGTGCTCTGGGGCCCACAGCACCGAGAGGAAAGAAAGGTTTACACTCATGTTCCAGGGGATTCAATGACCTTTAGAAAATCCATAACTAAAATAAAAGGAGCGTGAAGGCAGAAGGAGAAGCTGCCATTGAACACAGAACAATGGGGGGATAAACAGTCATTTGACTTTATGTGTACGGTGAGTTTTGTCTGAAAATTACAATGCTTTAAAGTGACCACATGTCCCTCTTTCAGTCGTCCAGTACGGTCCCTCGGGTTTAGACAATGTCACTTTTTCACCATATGAATTGTATAAAAGTAAGATTTACATAGAAAATATGATAACCTACTGTTTATGTAGATTTCTTTATTTTCACAGAGAATTCAAGACTTCTTGGGTCGACTGGCTTTCACGGTTTAGATTATATTGGTTTATTTGCCATGGTTTTGCCACTATGATTTGGTGCAACAAGTCATAGGAGTATACCCTCATTTATCGCGGTGGTTACGTTCTTAAAATATCCCACAATAGGCAATGTAGTCAGCTTTATATTTTACAATTATTATATATGTTTTAAGGCTGTAAACACTTCACCACACACTTTATGCACTTTTCTCAGACTGGCATTAACATTTTCTCACATTTCTCTTGTTTAAACACTCAAACCTTTGTAGATTTTCAACAAAAAAGCACAGTATTACAGAATGAAACCAAAGATCAAAACCTGTTTTTAGCCCCTAAACATATTGCATGTATTTCACAGTTCCTCTGACCGAGCCTCTTCGTCCTGGTGCTGCTTCGCTGTCAGGGAGAAAACTTGCAAACCTACAGCACTTCAGAGTCACACTACGGTCGAACATTTATATAAATTTGGCTGAACGCATTCTGTACTGTACAGGAGACACGGCACAGAGGAGAATGACGGACAAACCGGCAAAGGTCTACACTCCCTTAGAGAATCAGGACGCAGAACACAATGCACGTTGACACACTATTAAAAAAAAAATTGAATTAAAAAATGCGCAAAACAACGAGGCCACAAAAGGTGAACTGCATTATAGCGAGGGACCACTCTATAAGTCTGATCAAACTCTCTGATTTAACTAACCTAATCTAACTGATGTGGGCAGGAAGCTGCTGAGCTGAGTGATAATACAGTATAACTATGCTAACAGTGTATTAGTCTATACAGGACTTTTACAGACTTTACAGAATGGCTTTACAGAGCATTAAAAGGCCTTCAATATGTTACCTATAAGCCCATGATTAAATAACACTGGGTGACAAAAAAAATCAAAATGCATGAAATCTGTGCATTACTGGACAGAGATAAATGGCATAATTGACAGCTACAACCTTGAATTTCAAATCAACTGGATTCTTTATGTTGGTAATTTGTACAGCCAAGTAAATGTGTATTTTTCTAGATTTGTCTTTTCCAACTGTTTTGTGATTGTACTGCTGTGATATACATACTATTGGTGCATGCAGCTATAATTAGAAAAGTCCTGTCATGGATTGTAATGTCCGCTGACAGTCTCATAGTGGTGCCCAGACTTGTCTCCGCTGACCGATGACATCACATGAGTCAGACTGGGACATGCAAAGGATGATGGGAATTTGGCTCTAATATTCTGAAGTCAGCAAAATATTTTAATGAATAAAATATTAGATTAAAATGCCACAAGCCATGTCAATTACTAAGCCAGCCGTCTGTGGTTGATGTGTGTTGCTAATGGAATGAATACAAGAAAAACGATAAAATAAAAGTCACAAGATAAGCGTTTGTTAGGGCTAATAGTGCTGCCTTCTACGACATATGGATGCACTGTATCTCCCCTCCATTCTTCTGCATTTTCAGTTATTACTATTTCTATATTATCGTGTTGCCTCTCTGAAACGTCTATAGTCAGTGAAATACCTCACGTTACATAAGCAATTCAATCTAGCCAAAAGTACTAAAATAGACAGTCTTTTTAAAAAGGGGGAATATTATTTCTACGGGGTATTAATTGCAAACACATAATATTTATTTCACCATGTTACATTTTACTGGTAACGCAATATTAATCAAAAACAGCATATTAACATGTTTTATAAATTTCACTTTAGTTTTTGACCCTGAGTACCTCCTCTCTTTGCTCTTTACACTCTCAGAATCTTACAGCTAACTGTAAGGAGGGTTTGAAAAGGGCCCAGAAGAGATTGCTAAATTACTCAAACATGTATGGATAACATCTAAAACATCTTCAGGCATGTTTTTTGTTGAGGGAATAATGTTGTAAAATAGTGTAAAAGTGCCAGGAAGTAGATTTTGCATAGTAACCCCTCATTAAAGGTCCTATAATAAGCAGAATTGACTCTTGTGAGCTTTAAGCCGTGTTAGAATGTTTTACTCCCTCAAAAACATACCTGGAGTCGTGTTTTGTTTCATACATATTAAGTTTGAGTAACCTTTCATTAATAGTCTGTCTACATCCCCACAGCTCAAAATGCTCTGTTCTTTTATTTATTTTATTTTATTTTATTATTTTTTTTATTTAAACCTTTATTTAACCAGGGAAATCCCATTGAGATTAAAAACCTCTTTTTCAAGGGAGCTCTGACCTAGAGGCAGCAAAAAGACAATTAAAACATAATTAAAATGACATATAAATTAGTTAAAATTACATATAAATTAGTTAAAACAGGTACAATTTATGGAGGCTGTCACAAGAGCTCTCAGTCTGGATTTAAAGTCATTCAACGAGATAAATTCTGTTAATTTCCAGTCCTTTTGCAGCTTGTTCCATGTCGAGGGGGCAGAGAAGACAAAAGCCCTTTTTCCCCAACTCTGTGCGAACAAACGGAACAGAGAGCAACAACTGATCATTTGAACGCAAACCATAAGAATCAACACTTCTCTGTGTGATTAAGTTACATATGTAGGAGGGAAGTAGTCCAAGCATGGCCTTGTAGATAAAGGTGTACGAATGAGTCAACCTCCTAGTGGACAAAGAAGGCCATCCCACTCGAGAGTACAGTTCACAGTGGTGGGTCAAGGCCCTACAGTTAGTAACAAACCTCAAAGCAGCATGATACACAGAGTCAATCTTACTAGTCAAGTTACTAGTTCTAACTTGTGATGTCATGAAGTGGTAGTTTTCATGTTTAAAACTACCTTTTACCTTTTGTTCAGTAAAGATTGGCAATTCCAGGGCAGGAAATCATCCAAATCATTCTAATGAGTGTGTATTTAGTTTAAAAACTTTCTGTATTACCAGATGGCATCACAAGGTGGATGTGTGTTTTCAGTTTCGTCCTAAATGTAATAATGTGTATGTTAAACATGTGTGACTGAAGCGAAACACAACTCCAGGTATGTTTGTGATGAGGAATTGTTCCATCAGATTTTGAATTTTAAATGCCTCTGAATTTGTTTTTGTCCATTTTTTTTACTCTGGAAAAACAAAAATCAGATTATTTTTTTTTCTGTTGAATTTGAAGCACTGAAATTTCAGTGTATACTTTTCAATGGATGTAATAATGGATGTATTTCTTTTCAAACCCTCAAATACAACTGTCTAAATTCACATTGTAAAATATGATGAAGAAAAATGGCCCAGCCAACATCCGGGACACTGAGGCATTTGCAATTGATCTAACTTCTAGCCAGTCACGTAACGGTATAGTGTATAGTAATCACGGGAACAACCACAAGTTCATGGACCAAAATGGCAGCCAGTGGCAGCTCTTTGGTAAATATGTTCATATTTTTAACTTATTTCAGAGCTAATACTTACTAAATCTAATGTCCTCAGGAAATTGTTATTTGTTAATGTAAATAGTTACACTCGTATTATTGTCAGTTTGATAGAAACAACATTAAAGATCCCATGACATGGTACTTCTTGATGCTTTTATATGGCTCCTTAATGGTTCCCTAATACTGTAAATGAATCCTTCTTCAAAATCAACACTCAGTGCATGAGAAACAGAGATAAGATGAGAAAGAGTAATTTTTCTCTCTCTGAACACTCTATAATGGCGTTGTTGCTTGAATGCAAATGAGGAGAAAAGAGCTGGCCTATAGTAGAGGGTGGGGGCGTGGCCAAACTCTCCGCTCTAGGCTCTGAGCTCTCAGCTGATCCATTTCCTTGTTTTTGCACGGTGGAGAGATTTGAAGCGGTTCCATTGAAAAATAAACACATTTCCACATAAAATAAAATTAAACCACTGCTGTTCAAAGGTCCAGAGGCTCAGATAAAGGACTTCCGAGCTAAAAAAAACGCATTTCGCATTGCCTAGCGCATTCGCAGTCCAAACTCTCTGGCGTGATTTACAGAGACGCTGAGTACAGACAGACGGGGGTGGAACTGCATTTGCATTTCTTTTTTCGATCTGACGTCAATAAGGTGCCTTGTTCAAACTCGCCTGTTTGAGCTCCGATTTTTTGTAACGCAGAAAAGGACCGCAAATGCTCAGTTTAGACATTTCGCAACTTTTAACCATGGGGGGGGGCCTAAACAGGGTAGGGGAGCTCACATTAATGTTCAAAAACCTCAGAAAGTGAAAATTTCATGCCATGGGACCTTTAACAGCACTAGTCAATGCAAGTCAATCTGTTGTAAGGAAAACAACTCCTAGGGGGCAATAGTTGCTACGGCTAATTTGAAATATGGCAGCACTCTTCTTCAACATTTTGGCTCTTTAATAAAATACTTATCAAAATGGACGGTTGTATCAACCATAAACATATATTTAGTGTATGCTCGGTTCAAAATGAATGCTATCATCCACTTAGCAACTGGGCTAATCCAATTTTGGAACACTGGAGATTGTTCCCTGTACTTCCTATAAAGCCGTTAGCATTAGCCTGACAAAATCGCAAATTATGGATAATCCAAAGTGTGTCAGATGATACCAACCCATTGAACACATTTGTGTGAGACCAGAGCCTTGTTTAAAGAAAATGTTCAGCATGTAATCCTTTGGTTTTATTTGACACAATTATTGTGTAAAAGTGCCATTTAAGATAACGGATAACCAACATTCAGTTGAGCTTTCTGGTAAACATCTAGTGACCACTGTGTAAAAGTGTGTAAAATGTTTAGTTCGGGTGAGTAGAACAACTAAACATTTTATACATTTTAACACAGGAATTTGCTTCATCATTCATTTGTATGTGAGGGAGCGTTAGAGTTCACGTAACTCCGGGTTGCATCTACTAGCCAAAAAAGTTGTAGCAGTGGGCAAAGATAAAGAATTTGTTTTGTCTATGCATCAACAGATTACGGTGTACTTAATTATTCATGGGTTTCAAGATATGGCATCTGCCCTCCATGGTTATAGCAATAACGCTATTCAAATTAAAATATTATACCTTTTGAGTGGAGAAAGCTCCTCAAAGTCCTTCAAATCTGGAAGGAATTGTTTGTCTGAAATCAATTACTACATCTTTACCTTATTTATGCCCAGTGTAAAAGGCAACAAGTGTATAAGTGGTTGTTTTCTGTCTACTAGGATCTCTTGAACCAAGTTTTAAGATGACTTCAGTCTCGCCTGGAGCTTATTCCGGAATGTGTTCCTTTGGATTTTGACTTTTTGGAGTTCACTTGCACCTAGTCAGGTACCCATATCTGCAGAAATATTAAATGCATTATCTGAATTGCACACTCTGGTAAATCATGAAAGGGAAAGGCACAGAACACATGCTAGTGTAGTACAGTTTGAACAAGGACCTGCTGGGCGACAGAGAACGGTGGTGTCCTCAGACCACCTCCTACACCAGGGGGGCGCCAGTCGCAAAAACTGTTGTTGTGTCCTTAGGCAAGACACTTCACCCACATTGCCTAGTATGAAAGTGGAGAGTGCGTGAGTATTGGAGGTGGTCAGATTGCGCAGATTGGCAGCCTCGCTTCCGTCAGTCTGCCCCAGGGCAGCTGTGGCTACAGAAAGCAGCTTACCACCACCAAGTGTGGAGTGAATGAACAATGAACTGTAAAGCGCTTTGGGTGTCATGAAAGGCGCTATATAAATGCTATGAATTATTATTAATTAATTATTAATTACACCTACTTGACTGTCCAGGTGTATGGGCAAGTTTGGTTTCTCAGTGAGATCACAGTTCTGCACCTTGACATTTGTGAGGGAGTTTATATCCAGGCAGCCTCACTCTGGATATAGAATGGTGAAGGCTCTTCTGCAAACCAGGGGACTGAGGGTGCAGTACAAGCACATGAGAGCCTCCATGCACCACGTCAACACCAGTGTCATATTTTGAACACTTAACCTTGGCTGCATCAATGGGCACACCTACTCTGTTCCAGGACCCCACTCTCTGATGCACAATGATACAAATCCAGTATTCTTTTTACATTACAACATTATTAGTATACTGCTGCATTTATTTTTCTTCTTTTATATTTTTTTATTTGATATTATAGGTATAATATTGTCATATTTGGAGGCATTGATGGGTTTTCTCATAAGGTAAGCGTATTAGTCTAGAATTTCAGCTTGTTTTAGAATAATAAAATCATTTCAGTGTGGTGGTGAAATGCAGAGGACAAATTTCCCTAAGGGAACAATAAAGTACCTTTTTGTATTCTGCAGATTATGTATCTGGGTGCATCCTCCCACAACCTGGCATCCACAGCTCTGGTTTTCTTCAACACATCAGTTGAAAAGTATGGTTTTCAAATGAAAACAATGACCACTGGTCATATTCTTATCATGAAATTAACTCAACACCCCGAGGTCCATGGAATGGGCTCAGATGCTGAGTGATAAGCAGATTTCAACAATAGTACACATTGTAATAATAATTATAAAAAACAAAGATAAAGATAAGATATATTTTGTGTTTCAAACCTTGTCATTTCTGTTTGAAGAGTCGGCTGAGGTCACTCATCCCTCCTTGTCACTCAACTCTGCATCATAAAGAAGATACAGATTCAGAAAGATACAGATTCTGAGAACAACTACCTGTTATCTTGAGTTGTGGCTTGATTTGCTGCACTTGACTGTCTTTCAGGCCAAGTCAGCAAATGTAATAAATGCCTTGCTGACTGCACTATTTCAGCCTGACTATAAAATCACCAAATATATTTATTAGCCTACTAGAAGTCACATAAAACACTGTATTTACTTTCTGTTTTACAATATAAAATGCTATCAAAATGCTGAACATTGACAATATTTCAAATTAGCTGTAGCAGCTATCGCCCCCTAGGGGTTGTTTTTCTTACAACAGGTTGACTTGCGCGGGTCATACAATACAAATACATTCAATATTTTAGAAAAAAAAAAATCAGACACTTTTTTCAGAGTAAAAAAATTCACAAATGCAAATTCAGAGGCATTTAAAATTCAAAATGTGATGGAACAATTTATCTTCTGTATTTAAGTCTATCCTATTGATTATTATTGCTGGGAAGCTTTAAACACACTGTCTCATTATCCAGTCATTACTTTTAGAATAAGTGAGTTGGGCATCGTGCTGTCTCTGTTCATGCTCACGGTTTGTGAAGGGGCCAGTCTGGAGCCCCTCCTCTTGGCCTTGGTCAAATCTAAGGCCGTAGTTTCCCTGAATCAGCATGTTGGTAATTGCATAGGACAGAAATGGATTTCCTGTCACTCGTGGCTTTATGAAGAAAGGGTTAAGCCCTCATTTTCTTACTATAGTTTTTCAGCACTCAGCTTGTGTAGTGAATCTGTGCTTTGCTTACGGTAATAAACTGCCTTTTATCAGCAGTCCAGGCTCAAGCACAAATCGATCAGAGGTGGAATAAGATGCCAGAAAGGTTGTGACGTTTCTGGGCAGGTTTGAAGGAGGAAATCAGGGTCAAATTAAGATGTTAAGATGTACACATAGTAGTGAATGAATGACAGAAGTTTATTTGTGGTTGTACACATTCAAAAAAACAAAAAGGACTTCATGGACTGAATCTCTCCTGACCATCACATGACAACAATCCACGTCTTAGGACTCTTGTCTTAAAAAAACTACTTATAACAATTTAAATGTATGAATTCATTCATGCACCTCTTAATTTATAGTGAACATTTCTTAATTTAAATGGGCCTCAGTGCCTATGGGAATGTACGGTATATGTGCCCTATTTAGGCTACATCCGATTACTCTCTCTTACCCCTTCCCCTACCCCTTTATCTACGTCTTTGTCTTGCCCCTCTATTCCAAGCTGAGAGGGCTTGGGGTACGAATGTTCCCCTAAGAAATGGGACACCACTTGATTACCATTTGCGTCATCATCTCTTGCCTCTGCCTGAGCTGCTACGTCTACACAGGCAACAACAATTGACACAAACAAACGTAAACAAGTGTCAAGGATTATCAGGTACCTCAGCTCGACAAAAAAACTAGCTTGTTTATACATGAAAGTTTTAAAAAAAAAGATAACGTTGGCTAAACAGACATCACTACAATTAAAACCGCAACAACGGTTCACTAAAAGTAACGTAGAACATGAGCATCATAATTGTAAACCTGCTAAACTGTTAATTGATAATTACAACTGCTGAAAATACATTTATGAGACTCCTTGGCTGGTGGAGGTGACGCTGCCATCCTGATCCCAAAACCTGCCTGAGTTTGTAGGCGTACCCCTTCGTTCTAAGTCTGGTGGAGAGCGTACTTCGTTTCAAGGGGTATGTAGCCCTCGGTCATGGCCCTGGCCCTTGATCAGAATTAGAATCGGGACACCCCTTGCCCTCACATGAACGTGCAAAACGAAGGGGTAGGGGTAAGACGAAGGGGTAAGACAGAGAAATGGGATGCAGCCATAGTCATAGTAGTTATAGTATTTATGTGCAGATGCATTGCCAAGCCTTATTTTGAGGTTTAACTCTGCCACTTCACAGTCCAGACATGACAAAAGACACATACATCATTATTCTTTGTCTGTAAATATTATGCCTTACAATACTATTGAATTTGTCATTAGGCCTGTCGCAATCATTATTATATCGGCTTATCGTTCAGTATATGAAAGCTAGAGTGATTATATTTTGAACTCAATATTTCTTGTGGGGACTTTCTTTCTTTGCAATAATGGAGAGAATTTTTGGCAAAACCTGAGCAGCAGAGGGTTGAAAAAGCTTCATTCTGCTACTTATTAGTTGCAGCTCAGGCCTTTTAATGATACTTTCTATTTAAAAGATGAAATTATCTATCACAGAAGGGAAAGTTGTACAGCTGTAGGGAGTATTATCTCTTCCATAAGGGTGAATTGTTGTACAGTTGTAGGGAGTATTATCTCCTCTGTCCCTCTATGGTCTGGTGCAGTGGGTGAGCAGGAGTGTCCATGATGGAGAGCAGTTTGTCCAGTGTCCTCCTGTCCCTCACTGTGACAAATGTCCATTGTTCTTCTTGGCTTTGTATAAAACATTTATTATAACATTAAAAACAAACTTTTTTTGAAAAGTCAGAATGAAAAGTTTGCTGCATTGGATCAATACTGTTCCTCTTCACCAACTTTCCATTTCCAAAGTCATAACTGTCTGCTTCATATTCCTCCCTTTAATCCTGATATCTAAAGACAAAGACGGAGCCCAAATGAACTGTGGGTAACGGAGCAGAACGTGCAGTTATTTCTCCTGCGTGTGGAGTCTTACTGCAGCCTGCTTATAATTGTTCTGTTTTTTCATTTGGTCCTGCACTATTCTGTCTTATTGCCATTTAAAAAAATAAATAAATACATCAAATAAACTGAAGACAAAGAAATTGTACCAAAATAATAGATTTTTCTTTCACATACAAGAAATTGGCAGACAAACTTTTAGATGTTATAAAATCATTTAACAGGAATTCAGCTTCAAAGAAAATATCCGGTCATTAAAATTAAAAGGGCACCGTGTAACCTTTCAGGTGCAGTGTCTGTTTCCGTAGAGATTTTATTGCTTTGTCTGGGACGTTCCACAGTCTGGACATTAAACCTGTTTATCTCCACAAGGACAAGCAGGTGGCATCAACAGATCAGAGGTGATACTACAGTAGAATGCATGTGTTTCAAGGTATTTTCGAACTGTAAACCAGCTGTAATCAAATAAATGCCAATAAACAATGAAATAAAGTTATACTGTGGAGCATTCCAGGTAAAGCAATAGCATCCCCACGGAAACAAGCAGATGACAGACTCCCGAATCCAAAAGTTACATCAAAGTTCAAAGTCAGCTTTATTGTCAAAAACCATATGTACAGGTTGCACACACAGGGTTTGAAATTGCAGCGCCCCCTAGGCCCACAGTGAACATAAAACATCTGATAAACAAGACAATAAACACCATGACTAAAACATCACATATACCCGTAGCAAAAGTACAGTAAACTTGTATATAATACAAATAGGTAAAACACACAATGTGTAGCGTAATAAAGCTCAAATGGTGTCATTTAAGCAGCAGTGTCACTGGGGGAGGGAGGGCAGGGAGAGAGTTTAGCATCCTGACAGCTTGGTGGATGAAGCTGTCTTTCAGTCTGCTGGTCTTGGCTCTGAGGCTCCTCAGTCTCCTTCCTGATGGCGGCAGACTGAAGAGGCAGTTGGATGGATGGGTGGGATCTCCCAGAGGGCTTTGCGGGTGAGGCGGGTGAGGTAGATGGAGACACCCACGATTCTCTCAGCTGCTTTCACTACTCGATGTAGGTTTTTCCCACAGGACACGGTGCAGGTGCCATACCACACAGTGATGCAGCTGGTGAGGATGCTCTCTATGGTGCCTCTGTAGAAATTGCGCATTACACAGTACACCTATAAATATATAATTTAGAAAACCGAAATACAATTGTCAATAATGTAAAAAAAAAAAAAGAAGATAAAATTGCTCAAATGCTGCACAGCTGAGAGTTACATTTGTTTTATTTATGGTTAAAGCCACAGTGTGAAACCTTTTAGTCCAAAATAGACTAAAATAATGTACGTGTGTGTTCATTAGTGATGAAAAGAGTAACTGAAAACTGTATTCATGTGATTTTTAATATATAGTTAGAATTAGGGACGCACCGATCCAGCTTTTTCAGTTCTGATACCGATACTAAAGATTTAAGTATCTGCCGATGACAAATATTAACCGACACCAGTGCAGAGACTGAAAATAACAATTATTTTTATTAATTAATTATTTTATTATTCTTAAAACAAAAATCAAATAAGACAAAACTGATCCCAATGTGTTATGTGTCTGTTATTTCTCCCTCACGTAACCAAAGAACAACTTTGCGTTAATAAAAGTTCAGACATTCTGAGACTTTGTGGGCCGACTACCACGGGTAAATAGTTTTATTACATCAATGTCTGTGTCCAACCAGGATATCGACAGAACTGATATCTGGGAGCCAATATCCACTCCAACAAATTTTTCAGTATCTGCGCGGATAAGCTGCATTGTGTAACTTATCTGGAGGGTCTTGCTTTGTCTGAAATGTTTCACAGTATGGCATCATCGTGGAGACCAAACCAGGGCAAGTTACTGGTCGGATCGGTGGAGTGGCAACCCTGCTCCCCGTCAGAATGCTTGTTTCTCAAGGTATTTTTGCGATCTACAACTACTTGTAATTGAATAAATGCAAGATAGAGCTGTTTAATGAACATTTGAAGCAGAGCAATGACCAGAGAATATCCATAGAAACAAGAAAGCGATGGACCTCCAACCGAAAAGTTACATAGGGCACCTTTAAAGGAAAAGTTTTTGTACTTGTTCAATCGCTGATATGATTTGAATGCGTTCTGGCGTGACCACAATAACCACACTTATTTTCATATAATTTTACATTATTTTTAACCAGATGTGGAAAGTAACGGTCATTTTTGAGTATCTTTCTAAATCTGTAGTGGTACTTAAAGGAAAAGTAACGTTTATTTACAATCTGAGCCTTCTTTCGGCAATAAAACAAGTAGTTTTACTCACCCATAGCAGTCTGGTGTCATTTTGAGCAGTTTCATAGAAGTTATGTTGTAGCGTATCCGTTAACTTGAGTGCTCGGGGCATTACTTTGCGGTCTCCAAATAACACAAACTTTAGCACTTTTCAAATCATAGAAGCCCGATGTCTTAGGGGCCGTTTAGACGAGGACGATTGCGACTGAATACGACAAAATATTCTATCAGAAGTGTCTTTCGTTTACACGGCGGCGGTGCCGTCAGGCTCTGAAACCGCAAAAATCTGAAGACTCCTTCCAGAGTGTGGAGTTCTGAAGACGGCCCGGGTCGCGTCTCTGTCTAAACGGCAAGAAGCGCAAAACATGTTCACGCCGCATACAGCTGACTGGATGCGCCAAGCCGGTAAAAACAATAACAATACGTCGCAGGTGACAGAGGCGATTTTGGACAAGACCGGGCAGAACCAGTCAGTGGTGGGACAGTTTTGAGAATGGATTAGTTGCTGACAGTGCTTTTGTGGAAAACTTCAGAATGACTAAACAAGCTCTTGTTGCATTAAGCGAAGAGCTCCGACCCTACATCGAGGGTGAAACAACCGTGATGAGAGCCCGTGTCGGTGTCCAGAAAAAGGTAGGTGTTTTTATTAGCGGCCTGGCATGCATATTCAATCGAATTCGCCCACTTTTGCTTCTTCATATAAACAAACATTTCCTGTTGAGAACGCTTGTCTAAACGGGGATACAAAACCGAAGACGAGACGCCACTTTTCTGTTTTTATCGTCGCCGTATAAACGTAGCCTCAGTCTACGATTTCGTTTGAAGCAAAAGTGGCCTGTAATCCAAGATTTAGCCATAGTTTCGAGTAGATGAGGAGGCCAGTGCACATGTGCGGACTGTGCTCTCAGCTCCCGGGACCCAAACGTGAAACGCAAAGCTGTAAACTAGGGATAAATCTCGGATTACAGGCCACTTTTGCTTCAAACGAAATCGTAGACTAAGACATCGGGCTTCTATGATTTGAAAAGTGCTAAAGTTTGTGCTATTTGGAGCCCGCACGGGGCATATTACATGCTCAGGGAATATATTATATGCCCCGAGCTATGGCTAGAAGTTGCGCTAGGCTAACCGCAAATCTAAAACATCTCTGGAAGTGCTCCATATGACACCAAAGTGCTATGGGTGAGTAAAACAACTTGTTTTATTTATTACCAAAATAAGGCTCAAATTGTAAATAAATGTTACTTTTCCTTTAAGTACCACTACAGATTTAGAAAGATACTCAAAAATTACCGTTACTTTCCACATCTGGTTAAAAATAATGTAAAATTATATGAAAATAAGTGTGGTTATTGTGGTCACGCCAGAACGCATTCAAATCATATCAGCGATTGAACAAGTACAAAAACACGTCCTCTAACATAACATGCCAGTGACTTCTTTTGGAGGATTCTAGCAGCCAGCACAGCTCATAATTACCATGCTTTTCCACTGGGGCTTGCATGACTGGTCGTTTGGAGGGTCAGCAGTTGAACCGTAGCTTATTGGCATTAGCAGAGCAGCTGGGGCGTCCTGCTCTGCTTCATGTGTGATAAACCAACTTGGCTTTGGCCATTTAAATAAAGGCCTTTTAACTATACTTTACTTGCTATACTAACTAACTTAATAACTATATTTTGCTTTTTTCCCCGATTATTTTTACTTTTCTGCAGTGCCTGGATTTCGTTTTGTCTAAGTTTTGACCCTTCAACCTGTTTTCACTGATAGGAAACAAGTATATATTGTATCTATCTCTGCCTTTATGTCATGTTTTCTGTTACATGCTATACGTATAAATACCTCAAGTCAAGTGTTTGCACTTTATGAATTGTACTGATACTGTTTGCACTACTACTGTTCATGTGACAATGCCAAGAAATCCTTGAATCTTGAAGCAAACAGACCCATTTTTCGTCCCTTTGAATTAAAAGTTTAACTGCATTCTGTGCACTTCTGAGATATTTAGGTTTAAAGTTTTGACCTCTTGTGCAAAAGAAGTAAAAGAGGGGAGTCGCTTATTTTTATTAATACATGAGAAGAAAGGGCACCTTCAGGAGAGTCTAAACTGAGAAAATAAAATTTGTGACATTTGTGAAAGTGAGTGTTCTGGGAAGTGTTTTTTTTTTTTCTTTTTTTTTCACAGATAGTACCTTCTAATTCTGAAAAAAGCATTATTCATTTGGAATTACAAAACATGTCAAAAACTAGACTTATGTTCCAGTGGGCAACTTATTTTAACCAAAGAACTGTTTTAGACAATACCTTAAACATTTAAAAGTCAAATTTTAGCAACATTTGACTAGTAAATTGAAATGATTAAGCAGCCTGTTTATGATCATATGCATGTTTATAAATATGATCCAAATAAGAGTTCAGAAATACACTTTTGCCATTCAGTCATACATAAAGATTATTGGATATGAATTGGTTTATCTGTTTATTTCTTCTTTTGTTTTGTTTTGTTATGTAGGCTGCCTAGACTTGAAATAATCTTTTTCTTACACGAAAGGTATCAAAAGTGAAATGTCCTTTTTAGATTGTCTTCTGTAACACAGCAAGAATGGAGCCGCAACTTTCCAAAGCGGCTGACTGTGATTGGTCAATTTAAATTCATACCGTGATCTGATTGGCTCAGGCAGATAGAACTCTGTAACACAAAGTGAATCTTCAAATTGTATCAGTTTTTGCTTATAAAATCCTCAAAAAAAGCACCAAACTCTATGAAATTTGGATATAATGTGCAGTAGGCATCCAGGAACAAGAATATAGGAATAACACAATTTTGACAAAAATGTTAGACAGAACCTGGCGTTTTTTGTGGCTGTTGGCAATAGCGTTTCAGACTCTAATTCATTTGTCATCTTTAGCATAGAATGAAGAGCAGCCAAAACAAGGACAGATCGAATTAGCTCAACGGCGTGAGAACAAGGGTCGCGTAATGAATGAACGGTGTTAGCGTCGACTTGATTTGATTCACTGAGCTGTGAATGCCAGGTGTTACGGGCTCAGATGGCTGTGTTAAAAGAGGCCAGTTTGAGTTCTGCTAGTGACAGTTCATGTGGGGTTTGGACAAGACACTTTTTCTCTATGCAGCTCTCTCATCAAATCAAAACGTACTCAAATTATTGCTCTACTATTGTGACTGTATGAAAAAAGAACAATGCATTTTTATTTAAAACAGCTTGTGTTTAGAGAAATGTACAGCTCTGGAAAAAAAATAAGAGACCACTGCAAAATTATCAGTTTTTCTGATTTTACTATAATGTCCGTTTTGCCCAAACATACCTATAAGTATACGTATAGGTATGTTTGGGCAAAAGGAACATTATTGTTTGAGTCTATAAACTACTGACAACATTTCCCCCAAATTCCAAATAAAAATATTATCGTTTAGAGCATTTATTTGCAGAAGATGACAAATGGTCATAATAACAAAAAAGATACATGTTTTCAGACCTCAAACAATGCAAAGAAACAAGATCAAATTCATTTTAAAACAACAAAATACTAATGTTTACACTTAAGAAGAGTTCAGAAATCAATATTTGGTGCAATAACCCTTATTTTAATCACAGCTTTCATGCGTCTTGGCATGCTCTCCACAAGTCTTGTTCTTGGGTGACTTTATTCCACTCCTGGTAGCTCAGCTTTGTGTTTGTGTTGGAATACAACAGATGCTGGAATGGAATGGCTATAATACATGTAGAGATGCTGATTTCAGAAAAAATAATGCAGTGGTCTCTTATTTTTTTCCAGAGCTGTATAATGTTTGTAAGGTGAATAAATGATAAATAGTGTATGCAGGCAAAGTGGGTTACTTGATGTACTGTAGTCGATTTTTACTGCCCTGAAAACATGAAAAACAGAAATAGCTCACTTTAAATGGTTTGCGATGGTCCAAATATGTAAATTTCTAGTGTTCTAATCATTTACTGCGACAACTCACGTTTCACAACAATCACGCTTATGCTAACAACTAGCATGCTAACAGCACACTTCCTGGTTTGCGGATGATAAACACTGGTCTCATGTTTAGCCTACCCTTGTACTGGGGGCAAAACCATAGACAGTATGAAGAAAATAAATAATTTCCCTTGTGGATCAATAAAGTTTTTCTAAGTCTAAGAAGAAGAAGGGAGTGTGACGTCACCCATAGTGTTGATAAAGCTCACTAAGGCTAGCAGTTATAGGAGTTCCTTATTGTGTGTTCCTTATTAGGAATTTATTTATGGAAAAAATAGCAAATTAAAAACCCCAGCATCATTTAGAGTGGGTTAATATGAACATTTTAAGACCAAAACGACGAGCCAGAGAGAGGGGCGACAGTTTTTCAATGTAAAGTCAATGGGAGTCAGAGTCAGTGGAGTCGGAAGCGTGTCCATGACCATTTCCTATTTGGGACATGGCAGCTAGCAGGTTAGATATGACCATTTATATATACATGGTGTGACCAAGACGGGTAGAGCGGCTGGATTGCAGTGAGTTCCACAAACAGATACTGGAGGCAGGGTTGACGTGGTCCACAGTTTTTTAATGTTTTTCAGTTTGCACAAAAAATATAAAGTGCTCACATGCAAAGTGCAGTGCAAAATAAATTAAGGTGCAAGGAGGATAGGAGCGTGGCTTTTCTCCAGCAGCAGAGCAATCAATGATAGGATACAGGTGGCTTAAATACTGCTGGGTAAAACCATAAAACTCCAAGGGGTGTATAATTAACATTAGCTGTTTAAAACTAAGTTAAAATCCTCCAATAAAATACCCATCATCAAATAAACCATATAAAACCCACATACAAAAATAAACTCTTAGAAACCAACACCTAATAAAGTATAAAATGAATAAACCCAATTAAAATAGGTGGCATTTCCTCCCCCGATGTCCGCTGTCTTGAGCTGGCCCGGAACTCTTAAATGGTGTCTGGTCCCCCGGGGAATCTTTTGGCCAGACACCTGGACATGAGACACAGGTAAGTAAAACCACAACTCAACCCACGCATACCACTTTCACACTTTAAAATATCCACATCCCACACACGCAACACACACACAAGACACAACTAATTTAAAAAGTGGCACATATTGCACATTGATTGTTGTTGTTTGTCTCCACAGACCGGCGGCCACCATTACCGGAAGCACCCGCCCGACCGGACTCCGTGACAAACGCTAAAAATGTTTTCAATAAATACTTTAAAACAATACAAATGTGTGCAATCTTATATGTGCAAATTAGCGTATCTTGTAAGTGCTCCGTGCTCTAAAGGTGCAATGTAAATATATATAAAGTGCAAAGTCTATGAAAGTGCATGTGTGGATACTCATTCCGTAACGAACGGCCTGTTCGTTACACATGGCAAAAGGAGAAATTCAATTTGTCAACTGGACAAAAGTTTATTTGGTCGAATACGTTTTGCCGCTCATCCAAGCTGCTTCTTCAGTTCTGGTCAGACGCTGGTGGACACTGCTTCTATCTAGCTGCAGGAAGGAGCTAACTACAATGAAATTGCTTTGAAACTACCACACCTACTTGTTTTCAGTTTCTGTTAGTTAGGTGGGCCTATTAATACTGTATATAGTCTATAAGCAAAACAAATTCCACATCATTACATGAAAAAGTGGGTACTTTAAGTGGCTTGTCCAGTGATACAACTCCAATCTGCTCTGCTCAAGGAATTGAACTTCCTAAGGCAAAAACTCTACCAACTGCAGATGCATGAGACAGGACATCCCCATAGAAATTAGAGGGTCAAATAATCATAGCTGAAGGACATATTTCTCCCTTTATTGATTTGTCAGACCATCAAACATATACAAATCGGCTATATTCACATATGGAGTCATAACTTTAGAATTGTAACTGTAAGTGAATCATCTGCGCCCTAATACAGACTCGTATGGAGGGCTGATTTATGGCAGGTGCAGACGGTTCTCTGGTGTCTGTGCGCTCTGTACCTGCTCGCGAGGAACAGTCTCATTGGTCATTGACAGAAAGTTAATCCAATTCCTTTCCTCAGTGTCCTGGTTTAGCCTTTTGGGAAAATACACAGAAAGAGCTAGAAATGCAGTTTTATCACACATAGGTCTGTATAATACTTTGGTGTGTCCCTGGATAAATAGGTATCCACTTTTGTCTTACAGCTAAGTGGTCCTGCCATGTCATGCTATTCCCACGAAGCTACGGATCACTGAACTTAATGACTTCAGGCTGTCCCATCTCAAGTCCTTCACATCCCCCCTCCTGGGCCCACTGCTTTTCGCCTACAGAGTCAACAGGTCTGCGGATTCAGTGCATCAAATCAAACTGGCTCTCCACTTTAGCCCGCAGCACCTGGACTCTCCAAGGTCCTGTTTGTGGACTTCAGCTCTGCATATATCACCATTTTTCCTGATCTGCTCTAGGACAAGCTCTCTCTGCTCTCTAACTAACTTCCTGACAAATTGTGAGGGAGCTGTCAACAGCACACTCGCTAATTACATAACCGTATGGCCCACCTAACTGACAGAAACTGAAAAGAAGTAGGTGTGGTAGTTTCAAAGTAATTTCATTGTACTTAGCTCCTCCCTTCAGGCAGATATAGGCAGTGTCTACCAGCGTCTGACCAGAACTGAAGAAGCAGCTTGGATGAACTACGAAACGTATTTGACCAAGTAAAATTTTGTCCAGTTGACAAATTGAGTTTCTCTTTTTGCATTGGATTCTACCTGGACGACTGAGGGATTCTACATACATACATACATACATACATACATACATACATACATACATAACCATACATTAAATCATTTTCAATTTTCTTTTCTTTTTTTTTTTTTATTCAAAGGAAAAGTAACGTTTTTTACAATTTGAGCCTTATTTCGGTAATAAAACAAGTTGTTTTACTCACCCATATCACTTTGGTGTCATATGGAGCATTTCCAGAGATGTTTTAGATTAGCGTTATGCTAACGCCGTTAGCCTAGCGCGACTTATTGCCATAGCTCGGGGCATTCCCCGAGCATGTAATATGCCCCGTGTGGGCTCCAAATAACACAAACTTTAGCACTTTTCACTTGGCTAAATCTCGGATTACAGGCCACTTTTGACCAAACGAAATCGTAGACTAAAGACATCGAGCTTCTATGATTTGAAAAGTGCTAAAGTTTGTGTTATTTGGAGCCCGCATGGGGCATATTACATGCTCGGGGAATGCCCCGAGCTATGGCTATAAGTCGTGCTAGGCTAACGGCGTTAGCCTAACGCTAATCTAAAACATCTCCGGAAATGCTCCATATGACACCAAAGTGATATGGGTGAGTAAAACAACTTGTTTTATTACCGAAATAAGGCTCAAATTGTAAAAAAAAACGTTACTTTTCCTTTAAAGGTGAAGAGCTCATGAAAGTTAATTTTATTTCTTTGACCCCTTGGATGCTAGCACTTTCCTGGGATAGTAAGAGGCCAGATAACATCCATAATCTTACACAAATGAAAAATGCAAAGACTCTCGGATATCGGGCTATCAGCACTGGGACTCCACAGGATTGTGTACTCTCCCCCCTGCTCTTCTCCCAACCCAAAACATGCACCATAGGTAAACTCCTCTAGCTAAGGTAAGCTAAGCTAAACTTGAGGTAACAACCTGGAGCTCAGTGCCCAGAAGACAACAAAGATGATCGTGGACTTCAGGAAACTCACTGCCTCCCCTCACTGACAAACGCAACCAGCAGCCGACCATCACAGTAATTTAGGAAACAGCCAGTTGTCAAAAAGCCAACCAATGGGTTCGAGGTTAAAGGCACTACTACTTTGACTTTGCTTGTTTGTTTTTTCACATGTCAGAGAGGGGGGTTTCCAGGTTATCTGAATTCCCCCATAAACTAATACAGTGGTCCCTCGTTTATCGCGGTGGTTACGTTCTAAAAATAACCCGCAATAGGCGAAATCTGCGAAGTCCTCAGCTTTATATTTTACAATTATTCTACATGTTTTAAGGCTGTAAACGCCTCACCACACACATTCTACACTTTTCTCAGACTGGCATTAACATTTTCTCACATTTCTCTCTCCTTTAAACACTCAAACATTTGGAGATTTTCAACAACAAAAAAAAACGATTACCGTATTGGCCCGAATATAAGACGATGTTTTTTCCATTGAAAGAACACTGAAAAATCGGGGGTCGTCTTAGATTCGAGGTCTAGCCATTCCAACGCTAGATGGCGCCAGATATCTTTAAAGCGAATGCTGCTAGCGCGCAGTGTTGCCAAGTTAGCGACTTTGTCGTTATTTTTAGCTACTTTCTGGACCCCCCTAGCGAGAAAATTAGACAGAGGCTCCAAGATCGCGGGAGGGGGAAAAAATAATTGCGCCGTTTTCTCTCTTTCCCCGTTCAGAGAAAGAGACAGAGAGAGACAGGCAGAGAGGGGCGGGGGCGGACTCACAGGCAGACAGACAGACACACCAGTCTCTGCTCTGCTCCCTCCCATCTCGTCAGATCGCAGCTGACTTCACTTAGACTTCACTTTGATGGTTAATGCAGTTATTGCAATTTTGTTGTTTTATGACAGTAGATTGGTTTATTTACATTTCAAAAACCAGAAGCCATTCATTTACAAATGTGATTGTACTTTAGTTTACATATTTAAATGTTCAGATATTAAGATGTGATAGACAGTTTTTGCATGATTTGAATGAGGCAAAATAACATGCTTTTTCTCTCGAATATATTGTTATAATCATTTGTTTCAGATGTACTGTAATTATTTTCTGTATAAAAATTAAATTTGGTGTTCAAAAAGTCTTTTTTCAAACTTGAGTCTTGAAAAAGAGGGGGTCGTCTTATAATCAGGGTCGTCTTATATTCGGGCCAATACGGTAATACTGACTCACACGCGTATTGCACAGTTCCTCTAACCGAGCCTCTTCGTGCTGGCGCCGCTCCACCTCGGTGCAGGTGCCTTTTTCCGAGTGAAGAACATGGTTATAGGTAGTTGTTGGCACTCTTTTTTCTTTTGAGGTGAGAAGAATCTTATAAACAGACATGCCACCACCTTCGATTATATTTGAGAACGTTTTGTCGACATTGTGGGTTTTGTCGGGGAGAAACCTTGCAAACATTCAGCACTTCAAAGTCACACTGCGAGCGATCGAACATTTATATTCATACACTATGAAAAAAAAAACTGGAATAAAAAAATCTGCAAAACAGCGAGGTCGTGAAAGTTGAACCGCGTTATAGTGAGGGACCACTGTATAGAACAAAAAAAATCAGAATTAGATGATCCCTGAGCTAGGCACTCCAGAGCTAGATCTTTACTCAGATCTGCAGCACTGCATTGCTCTTGACAGGTTACCCCATATGCACAGACAGATCAGGTCAAATGGTGAGCGTATATTTCCATATGGGGACAATACTATTCAAACAAGCCCACGCAGAAAAGGGACTGTACCTCTTAACCACTGAACAATCCCACATTTCAAGTGTATTTTGCTCTCTTCAAAAACATATCCATAATAACCTCTCCAAATACATTTGAGCATGTTCACATTTCACCTGCATGACCATAACATAAAGGAGATGGACATGGCTAAATGAACTGCTTCTGTAATATGTGCTTTTAAAGACGGCGGCGCATAAAAGCTGAATTAGGACTGGAACATCAAACAGTCCACTGAGCCGTAATCCGGGCCTGTTTGGCAGCGCTCCGGCTCTCAGCCATAATCAAAGAATACAGGTAGATGCGCTAGAAGTTAATCCTGCAGATTAGTGGGAGTGCATATAAAACGCAGAGAGAGGAAGAGAGCAAAAACATTTCAGGAGACTGTGGATCAAAATGGAGCAAGCTTTTACATGGAATGGTACACTGGTGAAAGGGTGTATTAGAACATTATAAAAAACCTATTAAAAAGGATGAACAATTTTCTATAATGGGACCACAAGTGTATGATATTAATAAATATCTCATAATTTATTCAAATTACAACCCTGGAAATGACTTTATACTATAGCATAAATATTTGATAAATCCAAAAGGAGGAAGGTAAAAAAATATATATATCAACGAAACATGGAAAATTTGATCCACGGGTTTTAGATTTGCGAGATTTGGGTGAAAGGAAATGTCATTCTAGGGATTACAATAAAAAATAAATACAGTATTTTGAGTATTTATAAAATGAGATTGTTTTAGTAATAGTTTTGAACAGTAAAAATTAGACACACACACACACAAGCACACTTTAAACAGGGGCTATTAGGCAAAATTAACTTTTTGAGTCGCATACATGCTCACTCGCATGTATAAAACATACCTGTAGTGGTTTTATTTACTGTCCATGCATGTTTTAGTAATGTGGTGGCCTAAATATGTTACTTAAACAAAATTGACTTTTTAAACAATGTTATAATGTCGTTACCTCCTCAAAAACAAACCTGGAGTTGTGTTTTGTTTCATTCACACATGTTTGAGTAATCCTTTATTTTTAAGCTATCCATATCCCCAAGTGTCAAAATGCTCTGCACCACCTTGTGATGTCATGTAGTGGTAGTTTTCAGATCCCTTTTACATTTAGTTAGAGCAATTCTGGGTCTTACATTATCCAAATGATTCTAGTGAAGGTGTGTGGTTTAAAAACACAGTGGAGCACTTCCTGTGACATCGCAAGGTGCAACTGAGTGTTTTCTGTTTGAGAACAGTGTAACTATGCAGGTTTGTGTGTTAAACATGTGTGAATGAAACGAAACACAACTCCAGGTGTGTTTGTGATGAGGACACATGATTATGACATTATGGTGGGTGAGTGGCTCGCCGTTAGGCTTCACATCAAGAAGGTTCTGGGTTCGATCCCTGGGTCGCCCGGGCCTTTCTTTCTGGAGTTTCTCCTCGTGTCTGGGTGGGTTTCCTCTTTTCCCCAAAACATCAACCCAAAAGGTAAAATCCTCCAGCTGAGCTCCTGATAAAGCTGAGCAACAAGATCAATGAGATGGCGCCCCATGTGCTGCCCACTGCTCCTGAAAGGATGGGTCAAATGCAGAGGACAATTTCCCTACAGCAGGGGTGGGCAAACTTTTTGACTCGTGGGCCACAAAGGATTCTAAAATTTGACAGAAGGGCCGCACCAGGAGCAGGTGGATTTAGTGTTTTGGTAAAAACACTAAAATAACATGGGATATGTAGAAAACATGTGCTTTACTTCAATTAAAAATGAACAAAAGCATTACAACAAAATGTCCATCTTTCAAGTTCCACGGCATTTAGCTATTTATTGAAATGACTCTTAATACACAGGAAATTTTATTAATAAAATACACCTTTTTAAAAATTACTAACAGTTACTATTTTAAAGCACTGAAAGTTCTGTTCTCCTTCAGGTTCTTTCGTTGACTGTTTTGTGGCAAAGTGACGGTTGATATTATATTCTTTAAAAACCGCTACAGTCTCTTGGCATATCAGGCATACAGCAGCTGATAAGTATTTGGTGAAAAAATATTTACTTGTCCACTCCTTATTAAACACTCGACATTCTCCGTCCACTTTTCTTTTCTTAGCTCCGCTCATCTTTACAGGAGGGCTGAGGGGTCAAAGAGTAAAGCCCAAACGTGGAGCAAAACGCTGCACCTCAACAAAGGTCAATGTATTTAAGCTATTGGAAAACGCCAGAATTGCAGGGACATTAAAACATTAAAACATTAACAAGGTTTATTAATATAATTTCTTCAAGATTGGCGGGCCGGATTAAGAAGCTTAACGGGCCGCATATGGCCCCCGGGCCGTAGTTTGCCCATGCCTGCCCTACAGGGATAATAAAGTGCTACCAAAAAAAAAACAAAAAAAGGATCATATGGGCTCTTTAAGGCTCATTAATAATACCTCATATATCCCTTCTATAAAGGATAACAGACAGTTAAATCTTTATAAATTTCAAGCTGTAAATGTATGTAAAATCATGGTCATTTGCGGTCATACCTTGTCATATATAGTTTACTTGGAATATATCCGTAACATACTGGCGAGTGAAAGAGAATAAAATAAGTCTCTATTTACGCTTACGGAGTCAGGGAGGTGAGAGTGGGTCATCTGCCTCTGCTGTCAGGTAAAGATGTTCAAATCAATACCTCCCTAATCCATAGCACCTACTCCACCCCACAGCCCCTGTCTTTAGTATTAGAGCCTATTAAAAGCTATTGATCACATAATGGTTCATCCAGTCACACAAGCTCTGTCTATGCACTTAACTTATGTTTGTGATGCTAGAAATAAGGCTGAGACATTGATTATTGAATGGCAAAAAGCGTGTCAAAGAAGAAACCAAATTATAAAGAGAAGTCGATGTAATTACACTGAAAGGGCTGTTATTATCATCATGGACAATGAGCAGCTCCATTTTGGAACCTGTTCAGTCTAGGTCTGTTTTTTTTATGAAGTGCCATTATTTCAGCATATTTTGTTCACTTTTTCAGTTCAAAGTCAGCTTTATTGTCAAAAAACATATGTACACGTTGCACACACAGGATTTGAAATTGCAGCGCCCCCTAGGCCCACAGTGAACATAAAACATCTGATAAACAAGACAATAAACACAATGACTAAAACTAAAAAGACAATAAACATAATGACTAAAACATCACATATACCCGTAGCAAAAGAGTATATGCAGTAAACTTGTATATAATACAAATAGGTAAAAACACACATTGTGTAGTTGCCTGGTTTAACCAGACCATATCACAAGTGATATATGGTCTGGGGGCCACCTACTAAATATCTCGTAGCGGAGGTGTGGTTTACGATTGCCAACGGCCGTTTATTGGGCGTTACAAATGTCTATCATTTGGCGTATACATAGCCCATAGCCAATCATGTCAGTTATACTTGATGACGTAGTTAGAGTGACAACCAGGGAGAAGAGACGGAAATGCCTCCATTTTCCCCAATCTCCGTGAAAACAGAAGGCAAAACAAAAATATGATTATGAAGTTTGGTTCCTGTCTCCCGCCGCCATGATCAATGTGGTCCGTAAACAGTCCCAAACAAACTACAAGCTTCAGTTTGTCGCGTAGTATGCGTCACCGTCTTTCCACCCCTCCCCGCTCTCTGATTGGCTTCCCCGCACAGGCTCCCCCACTCAGGATTCCTCGCTTAGCCTCGTTGCCAGGCTGCCTTTTAGGCTACGTTTATACGGCGACGATAAAAACAGAAGACGCAAAAGTGGCGTCTCGTCTTCAATTTTGTATCCCCGTTTAGACGAGCGTTCTCAACAGGAAATGTTTGTTTATACGAAGACGCAAAAGTGGGCGAATTCGATTGAATATGCATGCCAGGCCGCTAATAAAAACACCTACCTTTTTCAGGACACCGACAGGGGCTCTCATCACGGTTGTTTCGCCCTCGATGTAGGGTGGGAGCTCTTCGCTTAATGCAACAAGAGCTTGTTTAGTCATTCTGGAGTTTTCCACAAAAGCACTGTCAGCAACTAATCCATTCTCAAAATTGTCCCACCACTGACTGGTTCTGCCCGGTCTTGTCCAAACTCGCCTCTGTCACCTGCGACGTATTGTTATTGTTTTTACCGGCTTGGCGCATCCAGTCAGCTGTATGCGGCGTGAGCATGTTTTGCGCTTCTTGCCGTTTAGACGGAGACGCGACCCGGACCGTCTTCAAAACTACACACTCTGGAAGGAGTCTTCAGATTTTTGCAGTTTCAGAGCCCGACGGCGCCGCCGCCATGTAAACGAAAGACACTTCCGATAGAATATTTTGTCGTATTCAGTCCCAATCGTCCTCGTCTAAATGGCCCCTCAGATCGGAACGATTGTGCAAAGCAGCCTGGGATTTCCCAGGTTAATTGTGTAGCGTAATAAAGCTCGAATGGTGTCATTTAAGCAACAGTGTCAGTGTCATTTAAGTGTTAACAGATAAAGTTGATATAAAAATGCTACAAATATCTTAAAGATCCTATATTACACAACATTAAAAACATACCTGGAGTTGTGTTGTTTCATTCAGGCATGTTTGAGTAACCTTTTATTATTAGTCTGTCTACATCTCCAAAGTTCAAAATGCTCTTTTCCAACTTGTGATGTCGTGAAGTTTTAAAGTTTACAGTGATTTTTTTTTTTTTTTTTTTTAATCTTGAGTGCAGTGGAGATTAACAAGGGCATTCCAGGGCTGAAATCATCTTAATGTGTCTAAAGAAGATGCCTGGAGTAAAAAACAAAACAAAAACAGCCAAATGATGTCACAAGGTGGAACAAAGTATTTTTTGAGTTTGAGAGAAGAGCAATGTGGGGGTTTGTGTGTTAAACATGTGAATGAAACAAAACACAATTCCAGTTTGATGAGGAAACAGCATTATAAGATAGATCAAAAATAAGTGTAATATATGCCCTTTAAAGATCCCATGACATGGTACTTCTTGATGCTTTTATATGGCTCCTTAATGGTTCCCTAATACTGTAAATGAATCCTTCTCCAAAATCAACACTCAGTGCATGAGAAACAGACATAAGATGAGAAAGTCATAAATCTCTCTCTCAAACTCTTTATTCTGGGCGTTGTTGCTTGAATGCAAATGAGGAGAAAAGAGATGGCCAATAGTAGAGGGTGGGGGCGTGGCCAAACTCTCCGCTCAGAGCTCAGAGCCCACAGCTGATCCATTTCCTTGTTTTTTGCACGGGGGAGACATTTGAAGCGTTCCTTTGAAAAATAAACACATTTCCACATAAAATAAAATTAAACCACTGCTGTTCAAAGGTCCAGAGGCTCAGATAAAGGACTTCCGAGCCTAGAAACACTCGGACGTGCCTCCAGGCAAATAAAAAAACGCATTTCGCATTGCCTAGCGCATTCGCAGTCCAAACTCTCTGGGCGTGATTTACAGAGACGCTGAGTACAGACAGACGGGGGTGGAACTGCATTTGCATTTCTTTTTTCGATCTGAAGTCAATAAGGTGCCTTGTTCAAAATCGCCCGTTTGAGCTCCGATTTTTTGTAACGCAGAAAAGGATCGCAAATGCTCAGTTTAGACATTTCACAACCTTTAACCATGGGGGGCCTAAACAGGGTAGGGGAGCTCACATTAACGTTCAAAAACCTCAGAAAGTGAAAATTTCATGCCATGGGACCTTTAATCCTCATCTTTAATCTTAAATTAGAATAGCTGCTTTCTTAGATGCACTCTCTAACAGATCACTTACATAGTACATCACCTGCTTGTCTCCAGGAACATGGTATGCTTTGCCTGAAATTTTCAAAAGTATGGCATTAAAACCTATCTATCTTGCATTTATTCAATTACAGGTGTTCTTTTTGAGCAACTGGGCATGCCTCTCCACAGACCTGACTTTGTTGATGTTAAGGAGAAAGTTTGATGCCACATTAAACATTCCAGGCAGTGGTATCTTTAAGCTATTAATAAATGAAATTCCATGATATACAGGTAACATGTCCGTAAATTGTTTAAATGTAGAAGTAAATTGAATGTTATTGGCAAAATGAAAAAGGGGCCATATTGATTCCCAGAAGTTGAATAGCAATTCCACGTAAAGCCATATTCCACCCTCCATTAGCTCAAATTATACACAAGTTTCCACAACATCTAAAACATTAAAGTACAATTTGTAAGCTCTGACTTGTCCCTAAATGAATGGACCTGACCTCCCTTTGAACCCTGCAGCATCCATCATGTGTCTATGGGCCAGACAGAGGGAGTGCTCGGAGATGTCCTTGAAATCATTGCCTCTTTGATTATCACGGCTGTTTTTTTTAATGTATTTCTCTCTCCACACCAGCCTGGATCTGCCACAGACACTTTGAATACTTGATCATTTTCAAGGTCCCTCTGAGGCTCAGGGTTAAGTGAGAATTGGCTCTCATTTCAAGGTGTTTGCACTTAGAATCAAACCTGGTGTAAGTCTGCATGTCATGTTCAGTGTGGGCCTTTTATGTGATAGTGTTTGCTTAAATATTACACGGTGTTATAGGTGGCCAGGGGAATAGCTTGACAGAAAGATTAAAGCACCTCTATATCCTTGTAGATGTTTTAGGTATATATACTTTACTCAAATACATTTTACACTGTATACTTTTTACTTAGTTCACTGCATTTAAAGCAAGTATCTGCACTTTCTCCATGTTTTAACTGAAAAAAGTAAAAAGTACTTTATTAAATTATTTTAGGCTTTGAGCAAATAAGAGAGAGAAAAAGATGATAAAAGGAGAAGTTCAATTTGTCAACTGGACAAAGTTTGTTTGGTTGAAAACGTTTCGCCGCTCATCCGAGAGGCTTCGTCAGCTCTGGCCCTCATGCTGGTTAGACCCTGTTTATATATAGCTGCAAGGGAGGAGCTAACTACCCTGAACAAAGCTCTGAACCTATCCCAGCTACTCTCTTTTGTTTTACGAATTCCTCTGGCGTCTTGTATTAGCATATCTATAAGCCCTAGGCGGCGCTCACTACACTGAAATAGCTCTGAAACTATCAACTAATCTGTCTCTTTGTATTTCAAATTTCTCTGGCGTCCAATTCCCTATTCAAGACAACGACCCTCTCCACCCCTCTGCAATGGCTTGTCTGTCCTAATGATTCTTTGTTTGAGAATCGAATTATAGATGGGAGACAAGTTGTGTCTAACTCCCCCATTTCTGTTTAACGATGGATTCTCTTTTTTGACAAAAATGGCCTCTTTAACTCCCCTCTCAAACCAGTTCTTTTCCCTGGCTAAGATCTGAACCTCACTGTCCTCAAATGAATGGCCCGCGGCTTCTAGGTGAAGATGTACGGCAGATGACGGCCCACTCTGGCCCGCCCGCCTGTGTTGGTACATCCTCTTGTGAAGTGGCTGCTTGGTTTCCCCAATGTAGCGCTCACTGCAGTCTTCACTACACTGAATGGAGTAGACCACATTGCTTTGTTTGTGGCTCAGTGTTTTGTCCTTTGGTTGGACGAGATTTTGTCTTAAAGTGTTTGTGGGTTTGAAATAAACTGGAATTTCATATTGTCTGAAAATCCTCTGTAGTTTTTCCGAAACGCCGGCCAGGTACGGAATCGCTACCCCTTTCCTCCTGGGTTCGGATTCTCTGTTGTCTTGTTTCTTGCCCTTGTCTCTCTTGGTTTTGTTGACAGCCCATTTAGGATATCCACAAACAGCGAGGGCTTCCTGCACATGTAGTTCTTCTTTCTCCTTACCCTCTGTGCTTGTGGGAACCACTTGGGCCCTGTGTTGTAATGTCCGAATAACACCCAGTTTGTGCTGCAGTGGGTGGTGTGAATCAAAAAGCAGGTATTGGTCTGTGTGTGTGGGCTTCCTGAAGACTTCTTCTTGGAGTCCCCGGTCTCCTCCTATCGTTACTGCACAATCTAAGAATGCCAATGTGTTGTCCTTGGCATCTTCACGGGTTTGAGAGGGGAGTTAAAGAGGCTATTTTTGTCAAAAAAGAGAATCCGTCGTTAAACAGAAATGGGGGAGTTAGACACAACTTGTCTCCCATCTATAATTCGATTCTCAAACAAAGAATCATTAGGACAGACAAGCCATTGCAGAGGGGTGGAGAGGGTCGTTGTCTTGAATAGGGAATTGGATGCCAGAGAAATTTGAAATACAAAGAGACAGATTAGTTGATAGAGCTATTTCAGTGTAGTGAGCGCCGCCTATGGCTGATAGATATGCTAATACAAGACGCCAGAGGAATTCGTAAAACAAAAGAGAGTAGCGGGGATAGGTTCAGAGCTTTGTTCAGGGTAGTTAGCTCCTCCCTTGCAGCTATATATAAACAGGGTCTAACCAGCATGAGGGCCAGAGCTGACGAAGCCTCTCGGATGAGCGGCGAAACGTTTTCAACCAAACAAACTTTGTCCAGTTGACAAATTGAACTTCTCCTTTTATCATGGATTCTACCTGAACGACTGAGGGACGTTTCACGCAAGAGAGAGAAAACTAAGTTGAAATGAGAAGTTGCTACCACTGCATTTTTTTCTGAAATCACCATCTCTACATGTATTACAGCCATTCCATTCCAGCGTCTATTGAATTCCAACACAAACACAAAGCTGAGCTACTTCAGTTCTTGCACCAGGAGTGGAATAAAGTCACCCAAGAACAATGTGAAAGACTTGTGGAGAGCATGCCAAGACGCATGAAAGCTGTGGTTAAAAATAAGGGTTATTGCACCAAATATTGATTTCTGAACTCTTCTTAAGTGTAAACATTAGTATTATGTTGTTTTAAAATGAATTTCATCTTGTTTCTTTGCATTGTTTGAGGTCTGAAAACATGTATCTTTTTTGTTATTTTGACCATTTGTCATTTTTTGCAAATAAATGCTCTAAACGATAATTAATTTTTATTTGGAATTTGGGGGAAATGTTGTCAGTAGTTTATAGACTCAAACAAAAATGTTTCTTTTGCCCAAACACATACCTATAAAAATTGTCGTCTGTTATTTTTTTCCCAGAGCATTATATGTATATTTATCAACACCATAACACTTGTGTGAAATAATTTTACTTTTTATTTAAAATTTTCATTTTTAAACAAGTACTTAAATATTTTTCCTTAAGTGGATTTTTTCATGTGATATTTGTACTTAATTAAAATTTATTTATTTATTTATTTATTTATTTATTTATTTATTTATTTATTTACCTTTGTTTCTGTACTTTTAATTAAGTAATAAAATGGAGTACTTCATCCACCACCTTCAGTGAATGACCCTAAGTTCAGATGGGTGTGATTGACGGGTGAATTAACCGGTAACATATGGTCGATCTGCATCAAAATGAATATGGCTGCTTAAGAGGAAAAGACAAAGGTAAATAAAATATCCCAGGAGACTGAAAACATCACTGATTGAGGTGAGCTCCTTCATTTCATAAGCGTCACTGAAATAAACAAATCGGACTCAAGACGCAGCAGGGGGAGTGGTGAATAGACTGATACACCTCTGTATAAAAACTCACAATTCAATACTTGGTTACTTGCTCGTTTACTTACTTAAAAGTTGGTGTAGACCGCTTTCTGTGCAGACTTTGTGACTCTCCATGTCTGAGTCAGTTTGTACACTCCAGTTTCAACCCAATTAAACTGAAACTATGGGGTAGGCTAATTGTCAGCAGCTAGATAATGTTACTAAGATCTTTGCTCAGTATCTGAAGATGGGCCCCAGCCATGTCATCACAGTGGCCCCCTGCCCCTATAGTTTCCCTAAGACGCTGGCTGAAGTATGGGTCAAACGCAGGGGTCAGGTGTTCTTATGGGCACCATCCTTCAATGCAGAGTTTCATAACTTTCATCGGCGTCACTGCACCACTAAAGACAGCTAGCGTCCGCCTTCTCCAGGGGATACAATCTGAAAAGAAAAGTAATGTACAGAGCGGCATAGCTGAGTGGTCAGATTGAAAAGCCTTGGCACCGTCCCCTCTATTGTCTCCTGATATTGAGCAATGATGTGACTATTGCATTAAAGGAGTCTGAAACAGTTGTGAATCAGCTCCAGCGTTTGTCAAACACAACATTAATCTGCTTCTTGGCACGGAGAGGTCTATATTCACAAAGCATCTCAGGATTAGAGGAGCTATTACCTGGCTCTGGGACAGCGCATGTCCCCGTGGAGAGGCTGTGCAGAGGCCTGGGAATGGAGGGATGGTCTGAAAGGAATGGGAGATTTTAACATCGGAAAGGGACACCAAAGCGAAGTAAAATGGTGCATACTAGATTGCTATTAAATGTGAAATTGTATCACATTTACAGCCAGAAGCTCATGGAATGTTCCACAGTATGACATTAAAGAAGACATACAGCTCTGGAAAAAAATAAGAGACCACTGCATTTTTTTCTGAAATCAGCATCTCTACATGTATTACAGCCATTCCATTCCAGCGTCTGTTGAATTCCAACACAAACACAAAGCTGAGCTACTTCAGTTCTTGCACCAGGAGTGGAATAAAGTCACCCAAGAACAATGTGAAAGACTTGTGGAGAGCATGACAAGACACATGAAAGCTGTGCTTAAAAATAAGGGTTATTGCACCAAATATTGATTTCTGAACTCTTCTTAAGTGTAAACATTAGTATTATGTTAATATAATAATATAAAATGAATTTGATCTTGTTTCTTTGCATTGTTTGAGGGCTGAAAACATGTATCTTTTTTTGTTATTTTGACCATTTGTCATTTTCTGCTCTAAATAATTTTTTTTTTTTGAATTTGGGGGAAATGTTGTCAGTAGTTTATAGACTCAAACAAAAATGTTCCTTTTGCCCATACACATACCTATACGTAGGCTAGTAAAATCAGAAAAAGTGATATTTTTGCAGTGGTCCCTTATTTTTTTCCAGAGCTGCTTTTTTTTAATTTGTACCAAAATGACTATGTGACACTGTCAAATCCAATATATAATAATATAACCAATGAACCAATGAAGAAAGTAAAATTGCAGAAAGAAGTAAGTCCAGAGGAGTGGCTATGTGCTGGTGGCGGTGAAAATGAAGATTGATCAACAATATGGCGTTTAGAAAAAAAAGTGATTAAACATTCACCAATGACTCTAACTAATACAACTTTGAAGGGGTAAATGAGAAGGGGAAACAAGAATAACACAGTAAAAAGCTCTGAAAAATCAATTTTGCAGAATAGGTCTGCAAGTGTAGTGTGTTTGTCCACTGATCCCAAGGTTGGTGGTTCGAATCTCACTCTTGACATAATAAAAACAATTAAAAAAATAATTGGTTGAGCGCTCAGATCCACTGTAAAAATGTGACCATGACCATTTTCCATTTATACTCCTCTTCATGGAGACGGACGACACCAACAGACCAAGTTTTAGGTCAGATCTGTGGAGTCAAAAGAAACACCTGTTACTGAATAAGGTTAAATGCATTACATTCCTACATTCCATACATTCCTGGCAAAGCACTTGCATAACTACCACCAAAAATGTAACAAGACATCTCAAATAGAGAGAGAGAGAGAGAGAGAGAGAAGAACAGATAGATATTGTCAGATATTGTCACATTAGATCAGTTAATTATGAGAGTGCTAATGACCCACTGTATTGTTATTTCTGCACAGAATTGTTTCAGTGAGGCAAAACTGTAACAGGCAAACAACTCCAAAAGACACAACAATGGGAATGGTAAGATTAACGTGTATATCCAGCTTCAGTGAGGTCTGATATGTGTATTTTTTGTAATACCGCGTGACTAAAATGCATCATGAAGTAGAGAATGTATAAAGTACAAAAGTAAAGTTTTTGCTGTGGCGTCGCCTGCCCAGGGACTACAGATGGAAATTAGCATTCTTACACTGCAATGTTGTAGATGTTTATTAATATGCACTGTCACAATAATAAAGTACAGGAAGTTAATCTAGGAATTTAACCTAAAATCTTCTCAGAGTGGTGCATGTCAACTCTACTCTCCCTTCTCATGTTGCCACTCTCAAAAATAGGGCTCCAAGATACATCGCACTTGAATCGAACTTCCAATTTGAATAGTGCCAATTAGCAAATTGCAAGGACTGCAATGACTTAGCCAGTATGAAAAATAAAAAGAATACATTTAAAAAAATTACTAGATAAAAGATAATTGCTCAGTTTGTTCAGTGTTTGAAAAGCATTTTAGTTGACTTCTATGGCTGCATTCACTGTTGCGTTCGGCTCCAGTCAAATGAAGCTCACTGAGGCTGGCAGTTATGGGGTGAATTTGGGACCAGGTCTATATTAGGAATAGGAATTTATGAATGGACAAAATGGTGAAATAAAAACACCAGGATCACGTAGAGGGGGTAATATGAACATTTTAAGAGCAGAATGACTAGGCTCACTGCAGCAGTTACAGAGAGAGTGGTGAAAATGTTTCAATGTAAGTCAATTGAAACAGAGTCAGTGGAGCCGGAAGTGCTCCCATGGTCACATCCTATTTGGAACACGGCAGCAAACAGGTTAGCTTTGTCCATTTATATATAGAGTCTATTTTTTTTTCTTTTCTGATGTAGTCCTGGTTTAGATCCAGGTTTGTCCCAGTTTATTTGACATGATACGTTTGAACCCAGCTTTAGTATTCACAATACACTCCTGATCAGAATTTTAAGACCAGTTGAAACATGGCAAGAATTCACATTTTGCACTGTTGGATTGAAGTATTGTTTCAAAATGCAAAAAGAAGAACTGGAAGTGAGACAAGAAACAATGTTTGTAAGCAATGTATTGCAAACAAACAGCCTATTTCAGTTTAATGGTTATCAGCTGATCAAAAGTTTCAAGATTCAAAATTGTTTATTTGTCATATGCAGAATCAACATAAGGTCAACAATGCAACGAAATGCTTAGGATCAGAGGAACCGTTGACTCGCTAAGATAGTCAAGAAGTACTAAGTTTAAGACCACATCTCAAAAAAACAAACAAACAAACAAACAATCCACTACAATAGAAATAAAATTTTCAAAAAAGGACTCAGAAATGAGGAGTTGTGACATTCTTGTTAATCACCTCAAAAATGTGTTTTGGCATGGTTGAGGCTAGTGTTTCCAGGAGGGTAGTGGGAAAGCTGCTCCAAGTGGTGAAGATGGCTTCATGGAGGGCATCCACTGTCTGGAACTGGTGTCCATTTTGGTAAACTTCCCTTGCCATCCAACCCCAAATGTTCTCAATTGGATTTAGATCAGGGGAACACGCAGGATGGTTTAAAAGAGTGATGTTATTTCTCTGGAAGAAGTCCTTTGTTGGGCATTGTGAACTGCAGTGTTGTCCTGTTGAAAAACCCAGTCATTACCACAGAAACTTTCTTCCACCTTTCAATGTCTTATGTTTGATGCTCCCGTGCAAACTCCAAATGGGCAATTTTGTGCCGCTGAAGGAGACAAGGACTTTGAAGACGTATTTTGTTAAAAACCTTTCTCTTGCAGATGTCTTCTAATGGTTATGGGACTGCAGTTGGCACCAGCGACAAGCTTAATTTGTGCCGAGGATCGTCCCGTGTCTTGACGGACAGCAAATTGGATCCTCCGGCTCAGGGCTGGTGAAATTGTTTTGGGTCTACCACTTGACTTTTTTTTCCCCCATAACCCTCAGGATCTTTTAAGAAGTTTAAAATGACTGTCTCACTGCGTCCAACTTCAGCAGCAATGGCATTCTGCGAGAGGCCTTGCTGATGCAGCCCAAAAATCCGACCACATTCAAAGAGAGAAAGCATTTGTGCCTTTGTCATCAGGAGGTTGTGACACTGGATACCTGACAGAAAATGAAACTGAATCTACATTTTTGCGAGGATTTGGGCTTTTATAGGCTGTGGTCTTAAACTTTTGATCAGCTGATATAAACAGCCTTTTTCACTTTAATGGTTGTTTGCAATAAATTGCTTACTCAAAATTGTTACTTGTCTCACTCCCATTTCTTCTTTTTGAAGCACTACTTAGACACTTAAGATCCAACAGTGTAAAATGTGAATTTTGCAATTTTTCAACAGGTCTTTTTTTTATCAGGAGTGTATTTTTTCCTTTATATTTTACTATCTCAATTGTCAAATAGACCAACAATGTATTCTCCCACTTTAAAATGCATTTGACCAGATAGGGCCAGTCGCCTCTGTATTTCCCCTGATGCACAATGTCCACACAGTCTCGGCACGCACGCCTCTGTAACCCCCGGCGACACAAACCTCTGTAACCCCCGGCGACGCTCACCTCTGTAACCCCCGACAACACAAACCTCTGTAACCCCCGACGACACAAATCTCTGTAACCCCCAGCAATGGAGTTCAGGCCCTGCATCCGAAAATGTGGAGTGGGAGGAGAGAGAGCAACGAGGGGGAATAGCCAAAGAGAGACAGGGGTGAAGAGAGGTAAAGAGAGGGGGCAGAGAGAGAAAGAGGTGGGGGAAGAGAGAGAGGGAGGGGGGGGAGAGAGAAAGAGAGAGAGGGAGAAAAAGACAGAGAGAGAAAAAGACAGAGAAAGAGAGAAAAAGACACATAGGAAAAAACACAGAGAGAGAGAGAGAGAGAGAAAAAGACAGACACAAAGAGAGATAGAAAAAAGACAGACACAAAGAGAGATAGAAAAAAGACAGACGCGGAGAGAGAGAAAAAGACAGAGAGAGAGAAAGAGAGACACAGAGAGAGAGAGAGAGAGAGAGAAGGAAAAAGAGGAGAGAGGGAGAGATAAGGAAAAAGAGGAAGGAAAAAGAGGAGCGTGGGAGAGGTAAGGAAAAAGAGGGACAGTGGGAGAGGTAAAAATGCCAAAGACAGAGTGGGGAAAGAGGGAGGGGGAGCAAGGGAGAGAAAGAGAAGGGGAGAAGAGGTAGTTCAAAAAAGGGAAACAGTGGAGTGAGGGGTGAAGAAAGATAGAAGGAGAGACAGAGAGAGAAATGTAAAATAGTCAAATACAGAAAGTGGGAAAAGTGGGGGAGAAGAGGTAGATGAAGAAAGGGAAAAAGCCAAAGAGAGACAGTGGCGAGAGGGGTGAAGAGACCTAGCGTGAGAGAGAGCGAGAGAGAGAGGAATTTAAAACGGTGAAAGGATAGAGTGGAAGAAGAGAGGGAGGAAGAGAGAGGAGGCAGAGGAGGTATATATAGTTCACGACCAAACACACATGACCCACAATTTCTCCTATAGCTTTAAAGATAAGCCATGTGCACATTTGCTGACTCTACGTCTCTTCCGTTTTTATCTCTCTATCCTCTCGTAAACACAAGTTCTCTCTCTTTTTTTGGCTCTATCTTTTCCCACCCCATCTCTTCATCGATTTATCTTTTTCTTGTTCTCTCTCTTCTCTGTGTATAGGCTTCTCTCTCCCCTTTCTTTCTCTCTGTCTCCAACTCTTTCATGCACATTTTCTCTCTCTTGCCTTTCTCTTTTCCAACTCTGTCCATCTTTATCACTTCTTCTTGCTCTCTCCTATTTATATCTCTACTTTACGCATTTTCTTCTCTCAATCTCTCTCTCACACACTTTCTCATTCTTTCTCTTTCCCTTTTTTATCTCTCAGACACAATTTTCTGTCTTTCTCCCTCTCTTTGCACTCTCACTTTGAACATTTTCCCTTTCGGTGTCTCTGTCTTTTCTCTCTCTACCCCTCTCATTCTCTCTTCATTTCTCCATCTCTGTGACTAAACCCTCTCCTAGTTTATTTTTCTCTTTTTATTTCTCTCTCCACCCCCTCCTTCACTCTCTCCATCTCTCTCTCGTCTCTCCCGATTGGATCTTCCCTCTGGCTAAACTGTGCAGTGAACATTAAAGTCCAGATGTCACTGAGCACATCATATTTGGGTAATTATGTTGCTATGCCGATTAGCGATCTCAATATAAGGCTGCTTTCATTTCATTTATAGGAAACGTTTGAGATTTTATTTATTTAACTTATGTAGCTGTATGTTTGATGTTTGGTCTGTAGGATTTTTTGTTATGTTTTTTTTTCCACTTGGATAACCATTCAAAGCCCTTTATTACTCAGTTGACTCTTGTAAACCTTAAGCCGGTTGTTACCTCATCAAAAACAGACCTGGAGACCTGGTGTTTTGTTTCATTCACACATGTTCGACTAATCCTTCATTATTAGTCTCTCTGCAAAGCTCAAAATTCTCCATGTTCCACCTTGTGATGTCATGCAGTGGCAGTTTTCAAGTTAACCTTTTACCTTTTACCTTTAGTTCAGCAGAGACTGACAATTCCAGGGAAGCTCATATGTTGATTAATATCCATTGTCCTAATTTTAAAAAAGTAAAATAAAAAATTACAATGTATTTTGTTCAAAGTTACCTTTATTGTCAAAAACTATATATACAGGTTGCACACACAGGATTTGAAATTGCAGCGCCCCCTAGGCCCACAGTGAACATAAAACATCTGATAAACAAGACAATAAACACCATGACTAAAACATCACATATACCCGTAGCAAAAGTACAGTAAACTTGTATATAATACAAATATGTAAAACACACAATGTGTAGCGCAGAGGTCTTCAACAGGGGGGTCACGACCCCTAGGGTGGTTGTGGAGGTACTGCAGGGGGGTCGCGAAATCTTTTAATTTCACTTTAAAATAATATAATTTTATATTTTATAGTGTAAAATACAGTATTAACCTGTGTATTATTTCCTTGTATTGGATGTACCATAACAGAGTAGCAATGTTTATAATGACACTAAGCTCAATTTAATATAAAACACAATTCTATGCCGTATATATATAGTAGGGGGTCCCTGGCCCAGTTTGCCATCTGTTTGGGGGTCCCTGGCCTGAAAAACGTTGAAGACCCCTGGTGTAGCGTAATAAAACTCAAGTGGTGTCATTTAAGCAGCAGTTTCAGTGTCATTTAAGCAGCAGTGTCATTGGGGGAGGGAGGGCAGGGAGCGAGTTGAGCATCCTGACAGCTTGGTGGATGAAGCTGTCTTTCAGTCTGCTGGTCTTGGCCTTGAGGCTCCTCAGTCTCCTTCCTGATGGCAGCAGACTGAAGAGGCAGTTGGATGGGCTTTGCGGGTGAGGTGGGTGAGGTAGATGTCCTGCACGGAGGGGAGAGAGACAACCACGATTCTCTCAGCTGCTCTCACTACTCGATGTAGCTTTTTCCGGCAGGACACAGTGCAGGTGCCATACCACACAGTGATGCAGCTGGTGAGGATGGTCTCTGTGTATTCCACTGTGTTTTAAAACACAGTGGAGCACTTCCTGTATTACCTCGGGACATCACAAGATGGAGAGTTTGCAGTTTGAGAGAAGAATTCTAAATATGGCTAAATATGTTTTGGATGGAGAAACAACATTATAACAGAAGGCCTTCCATGGTCAACAGTTACTTAAAGCCCCAGTGTGTAGGATTCGTGGCGCATAGGTGGATGGTGCTATTGCACTTTCTGTTTTAGCTACGGCAGACCTCGAGGGTCACCCGGGCGCTACTGTATAAATAAAACGCGGTCCCGGTTATTTTTTTTTTCTTTTCTCATGAAAACACACATTCCCGATCATGTACCATGACACTCTACCCATCAAATGAAACCTTACAGTCTCCTCTTTTTGACTATGCAATTCATTTCCCTGCACAACAAACACTCCCCGAGCACATGGGGCTTTTATACGGAAAAGCACAAAACGAGGTTAGCTTACCTTAGAATGCTTTGCACAGGTCAAACTCTGTATTTCACCATAAACTTGCTCTCGATTTGTCTGTAAGGATGCAGCGAATAAAATCCAATAAAACAATTTAGTCCAAAACACGTGTTAGATCCATTACGACGTCTGATCCGGCAGCATGCTTGTGTTGTTTACCCAAAACCACGAGCCTTGCCGAAGGCGTATTCAAAATGGCTGCCTCTGCATGGGGAAGATCCCCCTTTTATGTGACTATATCTAAGTCCAAAAGAATACTTTGATTTCATGATCAAAGTGAAAAGGCTTGGAAAACAATGTATTTTTGAATGGGTATCTTCAATTTCACGGGTAAAAATCTTACACACTGTCCCTTTAATGTCGAGCTCTCTCACCTCACAGCAAGAAGGTTCTGGGTTTGATTCAGACTTTCTGCATCTGATTTGTTTCACTTTTTGTCTATGTGGGTTTTGTTTGGTTTTCCTCATGAAACCATGCACAACAGGTCTACTCCTCCAGCTAAGGTTGACCTGACCAAGACCAGCTCAAGAGATGGGAGATGGAAAGTTAAGTGTGGGCAGTTAATCTTCCATGATCGGGCCTCACCATGTAGGCAAGTATTTTGTCTTTTGTGAACATAATATTATTGTTTTATCTGGAATCTGGTCCACAGATTTCTGGATGAATCTTATTGTTATACAAACCAGGGTCAAAACAATTAAAAGGTGCACTGTGTAACTTTTCTGGTGCTTGTTTTTATGGATATGTCATTGCTTTGTCTGGAATGGCAAAAGGAGAATTTTAATTTGTCAACTGGACAAATTGTTAAATTTCTCCCCTGAGGGATTCTACACACATCTTGGCTGGAATGTTTCACAGTTTGGGCATTAAACCTTTCTATCCTCATGGAGACCAAACCAGGCCATGTTACAGTCGGATCTGTGGAGAGGCAGCCTTGCTCACTATCAAAATTCTTGTTTTTAGGGCTATTTTTGAGCTATTTTTGAGCTGTAATTGAATAAATGTAAGGTAAAGCTGTTTAAGGCAGAGCAATGACATTATTCATAGAAACAACTAGGCTTATTGATACTGACTTGTCTTTCATTTCACCTTTAAACCGTGGGTATTTAGAGTCTGATCTCACATGAACCCAACGTAGTAACTTGGTATTGTTCCACAGAAACTCTCTGTTCTGAGCTTCTCTGTGACTGAAGTTCTGTTATTGTACAGATCTTACTATTTCACCAACACAAACCATATGCACTGAGACACAGACTGAGCACCGAACAATCACAGCAAACAATACAGAGAGTCAACACCGGCTGAGCCCCAGCCAAATGCTCCACTCTGCTCTCTTTCTTCTGTCCTATTCTCATCAGGTGTGCTCCCTCTCTTCTGTCCTCTCTTCTCCTCCACTCTGCTCCGTCTCTACTGTCCTCTCTTCTCTTCCAGTCTGCTTCCTCTCTCCTGTCCTTTCTTCTCCTCCACTCTGTTCCCTCTCTCTTGTCCTCTCTTCTCATTTGGTCTCTGTCATGTCCTCTGCTTCCCTCTCTCCTCCTCTCTCCTGTCCTCTCTTCTGTCCTTTTTTTCCTTCTGCTCCTCTCTGCTCCCTCTCTTTACTTTTTCTTCTACACTCTGCTCCCTCTCTTCTCCTTTACTCTGTCCTCTCTTCTCCTCCTCCACTCAGCTCCCTCTCTTCTCAATTCACCTCCCTCTTCCCTGTCCTTTCTTATCCTCCGCTCACTTTCCTCTCTTCTGTCCTTTTTTTCTTCTGCTCGTCTTTGCTCCCTCTCTTTCCTTTTTCCTCAACACTCTGCTCCCACTCTTCTCCTCCACTTGCTCTCTCTTCTCTTCACCTCCTCTCTCCTCCACTGTGCTCCCACTCTTCTCAACTCACCTCCCTCTTTCCTGTCCTTTCTTATCCTCTGCTCACCTTCTTCTCTTCAGTCCTTTTTTCTTTTGCCCACTCTCCTCTCCTCTGTCCTTTCTTCTCCTCCACTCTGCTCCCTCTCTTCTGTCCTCTCTTCTCTCTGCTCCCTCTCTTTTCTTCCACTTTGCTCTGTCTCTCCTGTGGCTCCTCCAGTGATGCCATCCATTTGTTCATAGTCCCAGATGGAGGTAGAGGCCAGTGTAATGTAATGCATGTTTTTTTTATATTTACATAAATAACATCAGCAGTCTGACCTACTGTATGTCTGAAAATGCTTTTGTCACTTTTTGAAAGCAGTACAAGCTCAGTAAATATTAAAGGTTTGTGCTGTAACATTTTCCTGGTGAATTTAGAATGACTTTTACATTACAGACTGGTGATATGCTGCAGATTTAATTGAATCTTTGGAATTAACACTGAGAGAATAATGAAATTAAAACAAATTATAAATAATGTTTTTTTCTATGGCTACCTATCCCTATAATCCCCAGAGTTTTGTTGCGTTCTTGGGCAAGACTCGCTTCTCATCAAAGGTCTCAGTTTAACAGGAGGACTGGTCAGTAGGTCAGCAGATCTTTATTAGTTTGAGTTTGAGGTCCTGCAGCATCACAGCAGCCAGCAGGAGGAGCTGGTGGAACACAGCTGGAAAGGCTTCGTTCTTACTCCTTACGTGTTTCGGATAGTGACAAAATCATTCCCTTAAAGGTCCCATGACATGGTACTTCTTGATGCTTTTATATGGCTCCTTAATGGTTCCCTAATACTGTAAATGAATCCTTCTTCAAAATCAACACTCAGTGCATGAGAAAGAGAGATAAGATGAGAAAGAGTCATAAATGTCACTCTGGAACAGTCCATTATGGGCGTTGTTGCTTGAATGCAAATGAGGAGGACAGAGATGGCCTATAGTAGGGGGTGGGGGCGTGGCCAAACTGTCCGCTCTTTCCTTGCTGTGCGCTGTGACCCACTTCCGTGTTTTTGCACGGAGGGAGAGATGAGAAGCGTTCCATTGAAAAATAAACACATTTCCACAGAAAATAAAATTAAACCACTGCTGTTTCAGATATCCACAGGCTCAGATAAAGGACTTCCGAGCCTAGAAACACTCGCAAGTGCCTCCAGGCAAATAAAAAAACGCATTTCGCATTGCGTAGCTCCTCCGCAGTCCAAACTCTCTGGGTGTGATGCTGACGCTGAGTACAGACAGACGGGGGTGGAACTGCATTTGCATTTCTTTTTTCGATCTGACGTAACAAAGTTGCCTTGTTCAGAATCAACCGTTTCAGCTCTGATTTTTTCTAACGCAGAAAAGGACCGCAAATGCTCAGTTTAGACATTTCGCAACTTTTAGCCATGAAGGGGGGCCCTAAACAGGGTAGGGGAGCTCACATTAACGTTCAAAAACCTCAGAAAGTGAAAATTTCATGGGACCTTTAAACTATTTCTTCTGGAAGGTCTTTTGCACGATCTCCATGGATACAGGAAACACTTTATTTAACATAATCTAACAGTCCAACTTCTTAGTAGGTTAAAATCTGTCATGGTTCATGTTTTGGTGTTATTGTTGTTGCATATTTGGTGTATCTTATTCCTTTAGTGTAGTGTGCCCTTAAGTGTTTTGTTTTGACATTTGTCCTGTCAGCTTCTTACTTTTAGTTTTACTTCCTGTCTGTTGATTGTTTTCCCCGCCCTAATGTGTTACACCTGTGTCTGTGTGTGTTTATACCCCAGCCATGTCTCAATTCGCAGTGTGCACAGTTTGGAGTCTGGTTTTAATGGCGCATACATCACTTCAGGCGCGACAACTGCTGTCCCATTTCTTTTTTATCCCATGCACACTTAAAATGCACCCTGAAAACCGCAGTCGTTTCCATGGAAATTGGGGCGTCTATGCACACTTTGGGCACTTATATGCCCCAGCATGCACTTCTTCTAAGGGAGAAAATGGAGTCAGCGGCTGCATCTGGTAGTTGTGGGACCTGTCCCATTTCGCCGACGCCCATGAGGTCCGCGGACTGCACTCAGGATAGTGAGTGCCCGTAAAAACCACACTCCAAACTGTGCCCACTGGGAATTGAGACACGGCTGTTGGTCCATTGTCATTATCAGTGTCTCGTAATGGCAGTTTCGATTTTTGGATTTTGGTCATTCTTTGTTTGTTATTAAATTTTCTACATGACAAAAATCCATGGCCCACAATTTAGAGGAGGTAGCCCATTGGTCCATCTTCAATATGGACTAAACCAATCAGGATATAGAAGCTCACGAGAGCGGTCCCACCCCTTTCTCCGCGCTGATCCCCGCCAGTTTCATAATCATACTGTTGAGCGAATGAGCGGGGAAACATGGAAAAGCACAAGAAAAGAGGTGCGGAGAATTTGCGGGCGAAAAGATTAAAAAATCTCACTATAGACACTGCAAAATGTTCTAAAATAACAGACATATTCTCTGGAGGGGCTGCTGGAGCCTCCACGTCCTCTGCAGCCCAGGTTGAAGGTGGACAGGGAGAGGAGCAGCCAGAGACTGTGGACAGGACACCCGAGGGACAGAGTGACAGTGACCAGGGAAGTGTAGCACAGCAGGTAAGCAGGTAGTAATGTTAGGATAATACCGGGACTTTTATGTGATGGACAGGCATGTCGCATGGATAGAAAACGGCAAATTTTTTGGCAGTTTTTTTTGGCAAAATTCGCTGTTTTGAAGCCAAAATAGGTGACCTACGTGAATGTAGATTCAATGAGAAAAATGCTTTGTTTCCGCAGGGCGAAATCCAAGTGCTAGGCGAATTTCGCCTGGGGGTGTGGTCGCAAAAACGGCATGAACAATAAATTAATGTTGCTATCGTGTGATAGCAATTGGTTGCAATGCAGTAGTTGGTCAGCTAGCTCTAAAGTTTGAGTGCTCAAAATATCTGCAGTGGGGTACTAGCCCGGACTATGTTGTATAAGCTCTAGTGATTATTTGCCTCTACTAAGAACATAATTCATATTAACAAGAATCCATGTTCATGGTTACAACAAGGTCACCCTAAATCATTTAATCATTTACTGTTTCCCTCATGATATTAGCCCACTTCAGCATACAGTAAATGGATTGGAGACGTAGTTAACTAGCTAGTGGGCAGTTAACTAAAAAAAAAAATGTTTAGATGGAAATCTACAGTGGTCTATTTGCTTGGTTATATTTACACCGCGTCTAAACAGCAAACCACGTTGATTGAATAGATAATACTCCCTACAACTGTATACAGCTGGTCTGGTACTGTACATCATATTTGATACTGTATTTTATATTTGACTACTACTTTTCTATTTAAATCTGATTGAACATATATATTTACATTACCATTATGTATATAATTGTGTCTCATCTGGCATAGATCTATTGCTCTTTGGTTGCTTTTCCATCTATTTTTCTTTTTGTTCTTTTACCCTCTGTTATATATCATATATCATTATATTTGATGAGTGAGCTACCGTACCCAAAACAATTTTCCTTGTGGTTGTGGTTGTGTTTGTCTAAGTCTAAGAATACAATTTAGGTTAACAAGAAACCTTTTAATCATGTAATTGTTTCCACACTACTGACTCCACTGGTGGCATCCACTGGTCAGACTTTTTTTGATAAACAACAAATTCCATACACATCATACTTTGAATAGGCCAATTTCAGCTACCTTAAGTGAGAGCTTCGTTACTTCCGGTCATCCATCTTAGCTTGCCTTGTCTCATGCTGACTTAGTATGAGATTTATCTGATCATTATCAAAAAATAAAAATGTAACCTAAAGATACTAAATGTTTTGATGGTTTAGATAGTTCCATAGTTTTTCCAGGTAGTTCCCAATATTTTTATTTTTAATTTAGGTTTTTAAGTTTTCTATTTATCACTTAATAAACTGTAATAATCTGTTCCTCTTCCTGTCTCGTCAAGCCAAGCTGTTGAGGTAGCAGCTGAGGAGTGAAAAGAGAGAGTAGACTACTTTTCCCATCCAGAGCCTGCTAGAATGCAAGTTTTTTTTAAATCACCACCCAAAGCAAGATGCTACAAACCCTGTAGTGAAGAAGGTGTTTCCCCTCAGCCAAGTAAAAAAAACGTAACAATAGTAAAATACATTACTTTGGGGAACACATACATAAATTAGTCTGTTGTGCTCCGATAATTATGAGGGGCCGTTCTGAGCCAAAAATGCCAGGGCCGTTTTTTTTTGTCCCAGTCCAGCCCTGGTGTGAGGGATCAGAAGGGCCGATGGAGCTGATAGGCACATTTTCTTCTCCAGGACAGCTATGGCTAGAAGCTTCCCACCACTAGCCTGGGAATTCCCAGGCCGCTTCCGTTCGTTTCGAACTGGAAGGCGGCCTGGAGGGGTGGGAGGGGTGGAAAGACGGTGACGCGTACTACATGACAAACGGAAGCTTGTAGTTTAAACTGACAACTGACATGATTGGCTATGGACTTACGTATACGCTCAATGATAGACATTCATAACGCCCAATAAACGGCCGTTGGCAATCGCTAACCACACCTCCGCTACGGGATTTTTTGAAGCGAGTTTCCAGACCCATATCTCACTTGTGATATGGTCAGGTGTTAACCAGACTATCCCACCACATAATAATAAGTCTTTTCCCTCCACATTTACATCTGCAACCTTTTGATAAACACATCAATCCAGTTTGTATTGGCTATATGTTCATAGCACGTTTTTCCTTTATGGTTGTTCCTCACACTTCCCTTTGGTCAGATACAAATCAAAGTCCATGCTCTCAGTGGGAGCGCAGCAACATTATGGGATAAACACTACAGTGGGTAAAAAGGACTCATTTAATTTATGTTTTTATCCATTGCTGCTGCTCCCTGGGGTCACCTTGTGTTTTATTCTAACCGAAAGCCACCTCATAAAAGCATTAACGTTATAGCTTTAATTCTGCTATTTAAACAGTGAAACATGCCACAGTGAAGTGTAAAGGAAGTTTAGCCTGGCTGTTTATGGACTGGCAGTTAGAGGTTAATGTTTTGTGGACGCTAATACCTGATTAATGAGCAGCTCAAATGCATTAAGTGAAAGGTTACACCCCGGGTTTAGGACAAAACCGATTTATTATTAAGTTTATGACTGATGTGGGATGAGAACACAAGGGTGACTCTCCTCAAATGGCCCCAAATATAAAAGTATGTGTTGGGATAATGCAGAACTCTACTGACTTCTACAAAGTGACCTTCATCATGAAAACAGTGCAGTATTTGAAAAGACACCTGGCCAGAGCTTTTAGCATGTGAAGTATAAAATCTAAATAGTGGCTGAACTATTCTTTTTATGCATGATGATGATCTCAATAATTATCAAAAAGATGTTTAGTCATTTTAAGTTTGTTATGTTTTGAGATGTGATTAAAGCTAGAGTAAACAAGAAAGTACTCCGGTTTATCATCAGCTAAATCTATTTTTATTTTTTTTCCATTAAACTGTCTATATGGTGTTTTATAAGCACTAAGGCTCTGTCCCATTTCTCTGTCTTACCCCTTCCCCTACCCTTTTATCTACGTTTTTGTCTTGCCCCTCGATACCGAGCTAAGAGGGCTCGGGGTACGAATGTTCCCCTAAGAAATGGGACACCACTCGATTACCGTTTGCGTCATCATCCCTCGCCTCTACCTGGCTGCTACGTCTACAGAGGCGACAATAATTGAAAACAAACAAACGTAAACAAATGTCAAGGATTATCGGGTACTTCAGCACAACAAAAAAACTAGCTTGTTTATGCATCAAAGTTCGATGAAAACGATAACGTCGGCTAAACAGACATCACTACAATTAAAACCGCAACAACAGTTCACTAAAAGTAACGTAGAACATAAGCGTCATAATTGTAAACCTGCTAAACTGTTAATCGATAATTACAACTGCTGAAAATACATTTATGAGACTCCTTGGCTGGTCGATGTGACGCTGCCATCCTGATCCCAAAACCTGCCTGAGCTTGTAGGCGTACCCCTTCGTTCCAAGTCTGGTCGAGAGCTTACTTCGTTTCAAGGGGTATGTAGCCCGAGCCCTTGATCAAAATTAGAATCGGGACACCCCTTGCCCTCACATGAACGCTCAAAACCAAGGGGTAGGGCTAAAACAAAGGGGTAAGACAGAGAAATGGGACGCAGCCTAACAGATCTAGGTCTTTTTTTGGCAAATTTAGTGTAAACTAGATAAGACTACAGCGTTCTGGTCCTAAATGTTTGCTGTGTGCTGCCTTCAGTGGCCTCTGCAATTTCAAGTAGTTGGAGACATCACAAAAGACCGTCCTGATACAGCAGCTGTTTCGGATACAAACACTTGACAACAGGGGCAGAGTTTGAAGTGTGGATACCTGTTTCGACCAATCCCCCTGTCCCTTATAGTCCTTCAGGTACTGCTCAGTTTAGATCCCCCTTTAAAGTACAAAGGACAAAAGTTGACAAATTGAATTTCTCCTTTTGCTATGGATTCTACCTGGACAACTGAGGGATTTTATACAAATCTTTTTATGTTAGTTCATTGGGTTTGGCTCATTTTAGATTTATTATGTGCACTGGAAATATAATACAGCTCTGGAAAATAATAAGAAACCACTGCAGTTTTTTTTCTGAAATCAGCATCTCTACATGTATTACAGCCATTCCATTCCAGCGCCTGTTCAATTCCAACACAAACACAAAGCTGAGCTACTTCAGTTCTTGCACCAGGAGTGGAATAAAGTCACCCAAGAACAATGTGAAAGACTTGTGGAGAGCATGCCAAGACACATGAAAGCTGTGATTAAAAATAAGGGTTATTGCACCAAATATTTCTGAACTCTTCTTAAGTGTAAACATTAGTATTATGTTGTTTTAAAATGAATTTGATCTTGTTTCTTTGCATTGTTTGAGGTCTGAAAACATGTATCTTTTTTGTTATTTTGACCATTTGTCAATTTCTGCAAATAAATGCTCTAAACGGTCGTATTTTATTTGGAATTTGGGGGAAATGTTGTCAGTAGTGTATAGACTATAATGTTCCTTTTGCCCAAACACATACCTATAAGTAGTAATATCAGAAAAACGGATAATTTGGCAGTGGTATTATTTTTTCCAGAGCTGTATTCTCAGAGTTAAGCCCAACAGCAGGGGGCAACAGAGAGATGTCCCTGTCAGCTGCCCCACCGTTCTGAGATGTTCTGGAGATTAAAGAGCCGAAATATCAATGAAGCATGACTCCAGCTGAAAACCCTGCATCTGGAATCTGACACCAGCCGAGGCGCATTATGCAGTTCAGCCATACCTGTCATAAAACATACAGTCGATGCAAGTGCCGTGCATTGATAAACAGGAAACAGCTGTTGATAATTCGTGTTTTTTTGCTAAGCATGTCAGCTCGACACATACGTTGCCATCAGTTTAACACAAGATCAAGTCAGAACTCATAGTTTTTTGCCTTCTCCCTGTACTCTACTACTCTACTACTATAGTACTATAATTGTTGTAGTGCGGTACATAGCACCTACAATAGCTAAAGGGATCCAAGAGCCGAAGAGAGCCAGAATTTTTAGAAGATATCACCTCCCTGGGTCTGCTTTGGATTGTTTCAACAGCCTGGTATTGTAAAGAGGCAACACTAGACAACACCCAAAAAACATGCTCCATAGGTTAAAAATCCTCCAGTTAAGGCAGTTCTGACCACGCCGAGCAATAAGATCATGGAGATGGGTCCCCGGGCACCTTCATGTTCTGCCCACTGCTCTGGAAGGATGGGTGAAATGCAGAGGATACATTTCCTTAGGGATAAAATAAAATAATAACATAAAAAATAACATAAAAAAAACATAAAATAATAAAATACAATAAAAAATACAATAAAAATAAAATCAAAAATAAAATAAAAATCATATAAAAAATAACATAAAAAAATAACATAAAAAAATAAAATAAAATAAAATAAAAATTGACACCTTTGAACTGGGCCAACCTGCTCCATATTAAACCAGTGGAAACATGCTATGCCAAAGAAAAACGAAAGACCGAAATGGAGCTGTTATTCTGAAAACACTCCCCACTCTACAGTCTGGTTCTTTACAGTAGTAGCAGTTCATCTCCACCTCCGCTCAGTGAGAAATGACATGAGCTGGAGCTGCTGCACCATTTAAAACACAGCATGTCCTGAACATTTGTCCCTTTAACCTTAAGAGCAGACTACAGACTACAGGATATGTGCAGTCTACAGACTTTACTACTAAACTACATTGTTCTTCCATATTAAACCACAAAACAGAAATTAACTATAATAAGTTCATTTAGCATTGTCATTAAACTTGTAGGTCAGTGTTTCTTTAAGGATTTTACATTAAGTACCACAATTTTCTTTAGTTTTATTGGATACTATTAAAAATCTGAAGTGATATTAATTTTGGAATTACAGTGGCTGAACTCGCACCTCTGAGCAAGAAGATTCAGGGGTTTGTACTTCATGGTGGGAATTTAATTTTAAGTTTATAATGTTCTATTCTATTACATTTGTGGAGGTAATTATGTTTTACAGCATTTCCATACCCTTTTTATCTTACATAAATGTTGATACAGACAGGTTTGTATTAAATTTAAAGTGTCTATGTCAGGTTAGACTATTAATTTGACTAAAACACAGTTAAGAACATTACATCTCCTGGTTGGAAATTGTGACATCACCAGAGAACTCTATAGTGTGTTTTCACGTGATGTCATATTCCGGAAGTCGGCCATGAGATATTCGAAACAAAACAAACATTGCACTTATGCCGCTAAGTTAAAAAAAACTAAATGGTCAACTACTGTCAGGTCCTGAACTGTCACAATAGATCAGACAGAGAAAAACACCTGCAGTTCGATCGTTTACCTAAAGTAGTGACCGACCAGGGTGAACAGACAGAGCGATAATCAAAGGAAAGGAGGCGACAGACAAGAGGCGATGTTCATATTTTAATCTTTGCAAAACGTGAATAATAAAAAGCGATATACTTGTACTTAAACACGTTACACATGTAATACAAGTATGCCGATCTTTGCCATCACAATATGCTTGTTTCCAGTTTTCCGCACTTTGCGCTCTCGTACGAGCCACAAACAAACTGGTTGTTGCCTCCAGACCTTTAGAGCTCTGAAGGTCTTGTGCTGTATAAGGGCTTGTGGAGAAGACCAGGTAGTTGACAATATCAGGATCGCTTACAGCAGCAGCAGAATCGACAAATCGCCACTGTCACTGAACAAACTTGAATCCAGCTCATATGGATCTTAGCCGAATAATTTGAGTTTGTTCATATAACGCTCCTTTTCTTTGGCATCCAACTATACAACTGGTCAACTGTATCAGAAGTTTTTGGTTTGATTCCGGTGTGGAAGGTTTATTGCAAAATTTTGAGTTTTTTCTGCACAGTTGCTTTATAAGTGTTTACTTTAAGTGAGCAACATCTCCAATATCCGCCGCACATCCGGGTCATGGTCGGATTTTGTAAGTCTGTGAAAACACACTATAACTGTCACTTACTCCTCTCATTTATATTTACAGTAGTTATATCCTCACCAAATTAAGTCGAAATTAGAGAATCATAAAAACCTGTCAAAACACTTTAATTGAAAACATACTACAAATACTGTGAAGATTTGGGTTTCAAATGTGGGATTACAACCCAAAACCTAATCCCACTTTTGAAACTCATATTTTCACAGTATTTTTATCTCAAACCCCTCGTAATAAAGTCTTTTCCATGTTTTATAATTAAACTCATACAGTTCTGTGTCTGTCGGACATTTTGCTCCTCAGCAGAACTTGCTCAGACACCATCACACATAACATCATACACTGTCACACACCGTCACACACCCTCACACACCCTCACACACCCTTACACACCTTCACACACCTTCACACACCTTCACACACCCTCACACACCCTCACACACCCTTACACACCTTCACATACCTTCACACACCACACACCTTCACATACCTTCACACACCTTCACATACCTTCACACACCCTCACATACCTTCACACACCCTCACATACCTTCACACACCTTCACACACCTTCACACACCCTCACATACCCTCACACACCTTCACACACCTTCACACACCCTCACACACCTTCACACACCTTCACACACCCTCACATACCCTCACACACCTTCACACACCTTCACACACCTTCACACACCTTCACACACCCTCACATACCCTCACACACCTTCACACACCTTCACACACCCTCACACACCTTCACACACCTTCACACACCCTCACACACCCTCACACACCTTCACACACCTTCACACACCATCACACACCCTCACACACCTTCACACACCTTCACACACCCTCACACACCTTCACACACCTTCACACACCTTCACACACCTTCACACACCTTCACATACCATCACACACCCTCACACACCTTCACACACCTTCACACACCCTCACACACCCTCACACACCTTCACACACCTTCACACACCCTCACACACCTTCACATACCTTCACACACCCTCACACACCCTCACACACCTTCACACACCTTCACACACCCTCACACACCCTCACACACCCTCACACACCTTCACACACCTTCACACACCTTCACACACCCTCACACACCTTCACACACCTTCACACACCTTCACACACATTCACACACCCTCACACACCCTCACACACCTTCACACACCTTCACACACCCTCACACACCTTCACACACCCTCACACACCTTCACACACCTTCACACACCTTCACACACCCTCACACACCCTCACACACCCTCACACACCTTCACACACCTTCACATACCATCACACACCCTCACATACCTTCACACACCACACCCTCACACACCCTCACACACCCTCACACACCCTCACACACCTTCACACACCTTCACACACCTTCACACACCCTCACATACCTTCACACACCCTCACACACCTTCACACACCCTCACACACCCTCACACACCACACACCTTCACACACCATCACACACCCTCACATACCTTCACACACCTTCACACACCCTCACACACCTTCACACACCACACCTTCACACACCCTCACACACCCTCACACACCCTCACACACCTTCACACACCCTCACACACCACACACCTTCACACACCATCACACACCCTCACATACCTTCACACACCTTCACACACCCTCACATACCTTCACACACCTTCACACACCCTCACACACCCTCACACACCCTCACACACCCTCACACACCTTCACACACCTTCACACACACCTTCACACACCTTCACATACCATCACACACCCTCACACACCTTCACATACCATCACACACCCTCACACACCTTCACACACCTTCACACACCCTCACACACCCTCACACACCCTCACACACCCTCACACACCTTCACACACCTTCACATACCATCACACACCTTCACACACCTTCACACACCTTCACACACCTTCACACACATTCACACACCCTCACACACCCTCACACACCCTCACACACCCTCACACACCTTCACACACCTTCACATACCATCACACACCCTCACACACCTTCACACACCTTCACACACACCTTCACACACCTTCACATACCATCACACACCCTCACACACCTTCACACACCTTCACACACCTTCACACACCCTCACACACCCTCACACACCCTCACACACCTTCACACACCTTCACATACCATCACACACCTTCACACACCTTCACACACCTTCACACACCTTCACACACCTTCACACACCTTCACACACCTTCACACACATTCACACACCCTCACACACCCTCACACACCCTCACACACCCTCACACACCTTCACACACCTTCACACACCTTCACATACCATCACACACCCTCACACACCTTCACACACCTTCACACACACCTTCACACACCTTCACACACCCTCACACACCTTCACACACCCTCACACACCCTCACATACCTTCACACACCCTCACACACCCTCACACACCCTCACACACCTTCACATACCTTCACACACCATCACACACACTCACACACCTTCACATACCATTACTCACCCTCACATACCTTCACACACCATCACACACAATCACATACCTTCACACACCTTCACACACCTTCACATACCATTACTCACCCTCACATACCTTCACACACATTCACACACCCTCACACACCCTCACACACCCTCACACACCTTCACATACCTTCACACACCCTCACACACCTTCACACACCTTCACATACCATTACTCACCCTCACATACCTTCACACACATTCACACACCCTCACACACAATCACATACCTTCACACACCTTCACATACCTTCACACACCCTCACACACCTTCACACACCTTCACATACCATTACTCACCATCACACACCCTCACACACCCTCACACACCCTCACACACAATCACATACCTTCACACACCTTCACACACCTTCACACACCCTCACACACCTTCACACACCCTCACATACCTTCACACACCTTCACACACCCTCACACAAGTATAAGTGTACTTTTTAGGTATCTTTTAAAGTGGATAGTTTTTACTTGTACTTCATTGCATTTGCGAGCAGGTACTTTATGTTCAACTACAAGAGAACTAAAAAATAAAATGCAGTGCAGTGTAAATATGCCAGATTATAGCAAATTTATTTATTTCCATCTGTAGTCCCTGGGCAGGTGACACCACAACAAAAACAACAAAAACGACAAGTGTCAACAGCAGCAGTTAAACATTAAAAGTGCCTGGTTTTCCTTTAGCTGCTGTTTCAAGTGTGATTTGAAAGTGTCCAGTGTTGGAGTCTCTCTTATTGATGATGGTAGAGAGTTCCAGAACTTAGTGCCTCTGACTGAGAGACACTTTGTCCAAATGTAGAGCGTCTGTGTGGGACCTCACGGTTCCCCCGGGGTCTGTGTGGGACTACACAGTTCCCCTGGGCTGTGGCCCTGGTTCCCATCCCACTGACAGTCTTTATTTTAAGAAAATCCTGTAACGGAGGAGGAGCAAAACTTTATATATAAAACATCCATATTTGAAATTAACAAAATTATTAAAATTAAGCAGGTTGTACTTGTCTAAAATAGTGCAGTGGTGAAATGAGAATGGTTTCTTGTCCAATATTTTCACTCACTACCCTCCATACAGTGTACAGTGTACATGGAGTGTAAAAACATTTGTGCCTCATATGATGTATATATATTACCAAACACTAAAACTGACCAACGTAGACCAGCAGTGCTGAAGATTGAAAAGGTCATTTGTTAAACTGGTGGTGACAGTTTGACCTATGTTATGTACAGATACAAGCTAATTATGGAAGGAAACACAAACAGTGGCTGCCCGTCCTATCCAGAGTGTAAAAGATAAAGGTCAAAGTTCAATATTGTTTTGGATGAGTTTTACCATCTGACCTCACAAACCCACACGAGACAAGCTGCAGACTGAGATTAGACACACACTGGGCACCACGGGTGTAAACGGAGTACTGGAGGATTGTTTTGTTCAGTGAAAGTGGTGGTAATGTTGTCAACAACAAGTCTAAATGACTGAGAATTACGGCTCTTTTATGGGATCTTCTGGATTGGTTCATTCCAAAGACGGGCTCTTTTTATATTTAATTATATCGTGGAAGCCAGGCTCAGATCTGCTTAAAATGGTTCAAACTGAGAGTGAGGGCGTGTTTACCTTTTGGGATTGTGCATAACCTAAATAAAACATGGACTACAATAATAATAATAATAATAATAATAATAATAATAATAATAATAATAATAATAATAATAATAATAATAATATCAATAATAATAATAACAATAATAATAATAATAATAATAATAATAATAATAATAATAATAATAATAATAATAAATAATGTAAAATCACTGTAAAAATGCATAAGAATTAGAAAGAAAAAGATTTTGTTCAAAAGTGCCAGCTCGTTCACATCACAAGTGCATTCCAGCCCATTTGAATTCTGACAAAGCCCTTCTCTTATAGCCTGGGTTATTCCTGGCCTGGCCCAGATTTAGTCACAGTTTTAATGTGGTGTTTGTGCAAGTGTGAACGTACCCTTAATAAAAGCAGAATATTGAGTAGAAGCAAGATGTTTGTGAATAAAACGTGTCCATTTAACTTTTTGGCAACAGTAAGTTTTGTCACATGTCCATAGCCTGAAAATACATAATCGCAATCATTATCTTTTTATTTTACAAACTTCATCACTTCTTTTCTTTTTTTCTTTTTTTTAAATAAAAAATAATACTTGTGTAGCAGTGTTTAAAATGTTTCACAGTCAAGACAGAGAAAAAACAAGTGTGTTGTTTTAGCCATGTATAGTTTTACTAATGCTTTATTTATTTATTTTATTTTTATTATCCTTTATTTATCCCTGTAGGTAAATTATTTCTCTGCATTTGACCCATCCTTCAGGAGCAGTGGGCAGCTCATCTTTCAGGCACCTGGGGACCATCTCCATGATCTCATTGGTAGGCTTTGGTCAGGACCTCAGCTGGAGAATTTTACCTATGAAGCGTGTTTTCGTGTTTTGTGTAGTCAAGTATTTTGTTTTGTTTTTTATGGAAATTGATGCAAAAATTGATGGGGAAAAAAAAGAACATTGACTTGACCTGGCATTTACATATTATTAATTTTAGTCTTTAAAATATCTAGATAAAATACTGTTTTCATACATATCCAGTTGTAGCTGTATCGTGGTGATGTTTTCTCCTATACCCCAGGTGCCTATAGTGGTCTTCACCGTGCTGACATTTGTTCCAAAGTTCACTTGCATGTCTCAAAGCCCGAGGGAGTTTGTGTCAGATGACCTGCCACACGTCTCCATGGTGACAGGGTAGACAGGTGTCCAGGTAGGCTCGGCGTGCACAGCCCCGGTCTCACAGAGAACAGATGCTGGAGCCTTTTGTGAATTTTTCATGCACATTCTGGGATGTTTTGTGCTGAATTAGTCATGTTTGATAATGGCCTGTGATGCGAACGACAGGACCAATCAGGCTGCAGGGCTCTGGGACAAACCTGGCGATCTGTACACTGTGAGGACACTTCAGCTTATCTGGGTTATAGAGGCTAAATATATAAAAATGTACTTTTTTTTTTTCCTTATTAAATATATTCCTAATCTTAATTTTTAATTCACGTATGTGATGTTGCATTGTTAAATAAATAGTAAAAGTATATATAAGGCTTGTTTTTAAAGGTGTATTGTGTAACTTTTCTGGTAGAGGGCCCAACAAATTCTTTTCTCTATGGAGATTTATTTATCTAGACGAGTGGTTCTTAACCTGGGTTCGATCAAACCCTAGGGGTTCGGTGAGTCGGTCTCAGGGGTTCGGTGGAGCCTCTGCCGTGGAGGTCAAGACACACCGACTCATCATGTCAATACGCGATGACATTTCCCGTTTGGCCATCACTGGCGGCAGATGATCACGTTACATTGCTTGGGCAATCAGTGCTGTGAGTAATTTAGCACACTCGGGAGTGGTCAACATGTGACTGTCATCGTAGTACATCGTGTCATTTCTTTCTTAATATTTTAATCCATACTAACTATGTCGAGCAAAAAAAGAAAGTGGTCAGACGAATATGTACAATATGGATTCTCATGTATCACGGAACGGATGGGAGTCAGCGTCCTATCTGCATGATTTGCAATGCCAAGTTGAGCAACTCTAGCCTCGCACCGGCAAAACTAAAGGAACACTTTGTGAAGCTGCATGGAGATGGGGAATACAAGAACACAACGCTTGCTGAATTCAAGCTGAAGAGAGCCAGATTCGCCTGCTCTTGGATTTGTACCCATTAACCAAACCGATCCTCACAGCATCGTACGAAGTTGCGTACCTGATCGCAAAGCAGGGCAAGCCACACACCGTTGGTGAAACACTCGTAAAACTAGCTGCGTTAAAGATGGTCAAAATCATATTTTATTTTACACTAAGGTATATAAGAAAGTATTTATGGAGACAAGCAAGCCCCAAATGGAAAAGTTTTGTGCTTTTAAATAATAATAAAACATGAAACACCAATGCAAAGGTCTTAGGTCTTAGTGAATCCAGGTGCACGGAGGGAACGCATGATGTGAGATTGGAGGAGACTTTTAAAGGAAATGGGCCTTGTTTCTGTGAAGTCGTTCCACAAAAGAAAATCAATATCACTTTGGTTTGTGTGCCTCCAGACCACAGATAGCTGCAGGATGTTTTTAGCCCCATATAGACTCCCTCACTCAACGCTTTCATATGGACACGACTAGGGCTCAGTATATTAAAAAGTAATAAATGGAATGAGCTTCAACTGTGGTTAATTTGAAAAGTTAAAGGTCCCATATTATGCAAAATGGACTTGAGTTGTGTTTGGTTTCAGTCACACATGATTGAGTAACTCCTTTCAGGGATGAAAGAGTTCCGCTTTTTAGCGGATCTCCGCTATTTTTTTAGCCGCGTGGTAATTTTTTTTTTCCAAATACGTTTAAATTTTGGGTGTGTATTATATATGTATAATTGTGTTTAGGGTTGCCAACCGTCCGTTGAAAAATGTAATCGTCCCGTATTCAGAAACAAAAGTACATGTCTCGTATTAAACTTGTACATGTGTGCGGGGCCGCGCGAGCTTGTGTGCTCTTCTGGTGCTGCGGACACCGCACGCCCCGAGCTGCGCCGCGAGTGCGCTCTCTCGGCTCGTTATCAGACTTTGATGTCGCAAAATCGGGGTCAGTGCCGTGTTTTGATATCAACTTTCAAATAAAAACCACCACAATTGTTTAAAAATGTGTTTTATCGCTATTTATTAAAGTTTTGCCCCCCCCGGAATTTTTTTTTTTTTCCCCGGGGGGGGGACTTTACGCTTTTTTCATGATTGGCGACTTTCATCCCTGTCCTTTTGATTAGATTATATAGATTATGATTATATCTCCAAATGGCAAAAGTAGAAATTAAATCAACTAGACAAAAGTTTATTTGGTTGGAAAATGTTTCGCAGCTCATCCAAGCTGCTTCTTCAGTTCTGTTCTGACGCTGGTGGACACTGCCTATATCTGCCTGAAGGGAGGAGCTAACTACAATGAAATTACTCTGAGACTACCACACCTACTTTTTTTCAGTTTCTGTTAGTTACGTACCAGACAAGTGTCCACCAGCATCTGACCAGAACTGAAGAAGCAGCTTGGATGAGCTGCGAAACGTTTTCGACCAAATAAACTTTAGTCCAGTTGACAAATTGAATTTCTCCTTTTGCCATGGATTCTACCTGGGATTCCACACACGTTTGAGGATAGAGTTATAGATGACAAATGATATCTGAGACCTCCATTTCTGTTCAAGGAAGGATTCTCTTTCTTGACAAAAATAGCCTCTTTAACTCCCCTCTCAAACCAGTTCTGTTCTGTGGCCAAGATCTGTACCTCACTGTCCTCAAAGGAGTGGCCTGTGGCTTTTAGATGTACGGCAGATGAAGGTCCACTCTGGCTCGCCCGTCTGTGTTGGTACATCCTCTTGTGAAGTGGCTGTTTTTTTTCTCCAGTGTACACTGAATGGAGTAGACCACATTGCTTTGTTTGTGGCTCTGTGTTTTGTCCTTTGGGTGGACCAGTTTCTGTCTTTAAGTATTTGTGGGTTTATCCAAATCTTTATGTATAATATTTAGGCTGAGTTCCTTCCTCAAATAGAAAAAAAAAACTGAGTTAATGTACAGAAAGTGCTCCACTGTCTTATAAACTCACTGGAATCATTTGGATGATTTCAAGCTTGGGATTGCCAATCTCTACTGAACTAAATAGCCGTTAACTTAAACTACGACTACATGACATCACACTAATAAACCAGGATTACTCAAACATGTGTGAATGAAACAAAACACAAGTCCAGGTATGTTTTTGATGAAATAACATTATAACATGGTTAAAGCTCAAGTGAATCAGTTTTGTGTAATACAGGACTTTTAATCTTACTAAAGAAAATAATATCTGCACCAGTTCAATGATTAGGAATCAAATCTAAAACTTTTATCTGCTTAAATGACTCCTTTTAATTTAGTGTGAGTTTTTGTAACATTTCTGATAGAGATCTTACTGCTTTGTTTTAAACTGATCTATCTCATTTAAACAAGCAGACAACATCACTTGGAAAGTTCCGTAGTGCTTTAAATTCAACATTTACATCTTATTATTGTGTGCATCCTTGTTAGTTTATTGCTATATTTTTTTTTCATATTCATTTATTCATCCAGGCAGGAATAAAATGCATCAGTGTGGGCAAGTTGAGTGGCTCTTAAACCCATGGTGCTTTAAATTACCTTTTTACTCTCGTCTTTTTAGACGACACCTTTTCTCCTGGATCTGTCAATGTGTAAAGCATTTGTTTATTTCCTCTATATGTGTCATTGTCATTATGAAGGCTTCTTAAAACATCTGTGCCATTCAGGTCTGGACTGGTAATCGGGCATACCGGGCATTTTCCCGGTGGGCCGACAGTCCTAGGGGCCAGTGCTGTTTTTACTCAGAGACCGGCCCACAATTTAGAGGGGGCGGCCCATTGATCAATCTTCAATATAGACAGTGGACTAAACCAATCAGGCTTTAGAAGCTTACGAGAGCGGTCCCACCCCTTTCTCTGCACTGATCTCCGCCAGTTTCAGTGTTGAGCGTGGAAACATGGAGAAGCGGCAGAAAGGGGGTGTGGAGAAGTTGTGGGCTAAAAGATTTAAAAAATCTCACTATAGACACTGCAAAATGTTTTAAAATAACAGACATATTCTCTGGAGGAGCTGCTGGAGCCTCCACGTCCTCTGCAGGTTGAAGGGGGACAGGGAGAGGAGCAGCCAGAGACTGTGGACAGGGAACCCGAGGGAACCCGAGGGAACCCGAGGGAACCCGAGGGAACCCGAGGTACAGAGTGAGGGAAGTGTAGCACAGGCACAGCAGGTAAGCAGGTAGTAATGTTGGGACAATACCAGGACTTTTTGGTGATGAACAGGCATGAAAATTGCTCACCTTTTAGCAAAAAGGTGCAAAATGCATTTTAAATAAACCATTGAATGTGTATGAACCCACAAACAATTCCAGTTTATTTCAAACCCACAAACACTTTAAGACAAAAACTGGTCCACCCAAAGGACAAAACACCGAGCCACAAACAAAGCAATGTGGTCTACTCCATTCAGTGTAGTGAAGACTGCAGTGAGCGCTACATTGGGGAAACAAAACAGCCACTTCACAAGAGGATGTACCAACACAGGCGGGCGTGCCAGAGTGGACCGGCTTCTGCGGTACATCTTCACCTAGAAGCCACGGGCCATTCTTTTGAGGACAGTGAGGTTCAGATCTTAGCCAGGGAAAAGAACTGGTTTGAAAGGGGAGTTAAAGAGGCTATTTTTGTCAAAAAAGAGAATCCGTCATTAAACAGAAATGGGGGAGTGAGACATAGCTTGTCTCCCATTTATAATGCGATTCTTAGACCAGTCAAACAGAGCCAGGGCAGAGGGGTGGAGAGGGTCGTTAGACGTTGAATAGGGGGTCGAAACAGCCGTCAGAGTAATTTGAAAAACAAAGAGACAGATTAGGGGGATCGTTTTCAGAGCTTTTGTCATTGTCAGACACGCCTCCCGGCAGCTAGATATAAGCAGGGTCTAACCAGTACAATAACCAGAGCTGACGAAGCCTCTCGGATGAGCGGCGAAACGTTTTCAACCAAACAAACTTTGTCCAGTTGACAAATTGAACTTCTCCTTTGATCATTGAATGTGTAGTTACTACGAGTTTGCTGGTGGTTTTTGGGAGCTGGGATTTTTCCTTTAAATGTTGCGCCCTGGTTTCCCCTTGGCCAAGATGTAACAATAATCAAATATAACAATTTTTTTAGTCCGTTCTGCTCCCCTAATTATGACGGGCCGGTCTAAGCCAAAAATGCCAGGGCCGGTTTTTTTGTCCCAGTCCAGCCCTGGTGCCACTGGACTACAGCTCCGCAAATCTGCAAAAGCATTTCAGATTCAACTGCGCTCTAGTTTCTAAAATCAGCCCTGTTCACATATTTCTGCTGGAAAACAGGCTCATAAAATTATAACATTTCTATTGTGAATCATAACTGCATCATAAAAAAATTATAGTTAGCTTAAAATAAAGTGCTTTTTTTGGGCATAAACTGTTTATACAGAACATTTGAGATTGCATTTGAATTAACACACACTGCATATCATGGGGTGATACATGAAGTGCTCCAGTGTGTTTTTAAACTCCGTAGACCTTCACATGAATCATGTGGATAATTTTCAGGTTATTTTTTCTACTGAACTAAAGGTAAAAGGAGCTGTTGACTTGAAAACCACAACTGGAATAGAGCATTTTGAGCTTTGGAGATGTAGACAGACAAACATGTAAATGAAACACAACACACATCAAGGTTTTTGATGAAATAACATTATAACATGATAAAAGGAGAAGTTCAATTTGTCAACTGGACAAACCAAACAAACTTTGTCCAGTTGACAAATTGAACTTCTCCTTTTATCATGGATTCTACCTGGACGACTGAGGGACTTTTCACGCAACATTATAACACGTCTTAAAACTCACAAGAATCAATGTTGTGTAATGCAGGACCTTCAAGTCACTATAATGACAAAAATCTGCATTTTAACAATTGATTTTAGCTGCCCCCATCTGCATTTAAAATATTACTAGTTTGTAGAATAATTTGAAAGCCAGCAAAAGCAACATAAGCAGATACATGGCATTTAAATGTAAGACATATTTTTAATTGTATTATTATTATTATTATTATTATTATTATTATTATTATTATTATTATTATTAGTTCACATAAAGCAAGTATTCCCCTCAACTTTAACCCCCCGCCCCATTACCCTCCATTATTGTCTCCAGAGATAAGAAAAATAAATAGTAATAATAATAAAAAAGTAAATAAAGAACTTTATTATTATTATTAATAATAATAATAATAATAATAATAATAATAATAATAATAATAATAAAAGTAATAATAATAATAATAACACTAATAATAATGTATAGTTATTATTATTATTATTATTATTATTATTATTATTATTATTATCATTATTATTATTATTATTATTAATAATACAGATAGAGTAACAGGTAAATAAAATAAATAGATATAGGGGAAAAAGAGAAATAAAGAATAAAAAGTAAGTACATAAATAAATACGAGAGTCTTGTAATACTGTATTTATATCTCAGGATATAGTCATCCTCTTATGCCCCAGTGTCCACATGTATTTTAGTTTAGTAAAGACGCATTTTCTAATTTAAATTCTACTTAGCCTTTCTCTCCCCATGGCACCCGGACTTGCCCTGTCTTCTCTGCGTTCTCAGGTTAACACCAGGTGATCTTGTCGTCTGCTCTGTCCATGTCTCCTCAGATGAGACCAAAGTGGACACAGACATTTATAGGCGCCATGTTTGTGTCTCTCTCATCAGACACTTCAGGAGACTGAGCTGGAGCTGTGTCCACTGGAAACGCACTCCAACACTTATGGAGCACCTCTGTTTTTTTCATACATACACCCAGAGCATATCATATTGTATTTTAAATGACCTTATTCCACCACCCACTAGTTAATGGTGCACTAGGTAACTTTTTGCTTGCATTTATTCAATTAGAGGTGGTTGGTGGTTTACAGCTCAAAAATACCTAGAAAAACAGGTATTCTGGCATTGCGGTTGTCTCTTCACAGATCTGACCTATAACTTGGTCTGGTTTGGTCTCCATGAAGATAGAAACAATTAAAACCATACTGTGAAATATTCCAGACAAAGCAATAACATCTTCGTGGAGAAAAGTATTTGATGGACCTTCCACCAGAAAGTTACACAATGCACCTTTTAAGACATTATTAACATTATATTGTTTTACACATCCGTCCATTTTCTTCCATCTTATGTATTTGGAAACTCTTTAAAATAAGGTTCTTTATTAAAGAATTTATAAGGAGCACGAGTCATTTGTTTTTTAATGTTAAAGGTGCACTGTGTAGATGTTCTGGTAGAGGACCTGCCTGTTACTTGTCTCCATGGAGATGTTATTGCTTTACCTCCAATATTCCACAGTATGGTGTTAAACTTTTCAGTCTCCAAAGAAACATGCAGGAGACTCCTTACAGGTAAGATCTATGAAGAGGTGACCCTACTCACAGTAAGAATGCATGATTTCAAATGTATTTTTTGAGCAGTAAAAACACAGAGAATTTAATAAGTGCATCTTACACAAGTTTAAATCATATTGTGGGACATTACAGGCAAAGCGATAGCATCTCCATGGTGGTGAGAGTTACACAGTGCACCCTTAATAAGCCATTAACTACAAAACATGAGTGTGAGCATTAATAAGCTGCTTATTATATTATCAACAAACCAAGTGATTCATGGGCTGTATTCAAGCCCAACAAACATGCTTCATTTGATTATAACAGGTTAATAAAACATTTACAAAGGTTTTCTTACTGTAACATTTATAAAGTGGTGTTCCAGTTCCCTAAGCTCAAGTATGGACTACTTTTCCATGAATAATCATACTATGAAAATGTAATGTCTTATTTTCAGCAAAGTTAGGCCTCAACAAACAAGCCTGATAATAAATCACATAGTGACACTTCTGCAACATTATATGGAATGTAGGAGAGGGATGAATTCAAACCACAGCCAGAGCATCGGAAATCGGAAAGTCAAGTAGTAGAAAAGAATGGACGTGCCCGTGACTTTCAATAATTTTGAGTGAAGACCTCAAGAAAATACACTGAAAGATGCCTCAGTAGCACCACCTCAAAAATCAAAACTTTCTGTAGGTCACACACTGATCCGTATCATGTCTGTTTGAAACGACTGCACAGCTCATTTTACTTTGTCTCCACAGAAACCCAAAGCTCCTCTGCCTGGAGGAGTTTTCAGACTGTATATGAGCAGACAGAGGACTGTTCCTGCCTGGTGCAGCCCAGGAGACATGGTACTGGTGGTTGTCCCAGAGGTCTTCCACAGCCCATGGCAGCTTCTGCCTGACGCAGGCTTGTTCAGTATGCCGTCGTCTGAGCTCAGCATCCCAGCCATTGGACCGACCCATCGTGTGCTGGAAAATATTACTGAACTATTACTGGGAAACATGCTTGAAAGAGAGCACTTTTCTGATTGTATTTGGGACCAAATTGTTCTGAAAATCATGGAAAACATCCACCACATGTTTCCCTGTGATGAACTGGATGAGCAAATGGATTCCTTCTGCTCCAGCCTGCTGGAGGCCATCACTGATCTCACTGTAGAATTCCTCCTTATAAGGACATTGTCCAAGAAGCCTCAGAGAAATACAGTGCAGATGTACTCACCCTCAATGTGACTTCAGACCTGCTCACAGAAACTACCCTCCCAGAGGCAAAAGGAGAAATTCAATTTGTCTTTCTTCACATACCCTCCCAGAGGTAATCTCAAGCAGATCCATGGACTCAAGACCCTCCAGGGACTCGAACAGATTCCTGGACTCGAGACCCTCCCAGGGTTTGAGCAGATCCCTGGAATCGAGAGGAGCTCACGCTTCAATAGAACTCTCTATACATTAAACAGCTTGTGCAATATTTTGGTGTGATGCGTCATCATGTTCTATACAAAACACGTTATTGTGATATTGTGTTAAACTATTTCTTCTTCTGCCGTTTCTACAAAATTATTAAATGCAGTTTGATTATTAAGTATTGTGTGATGCCGATTCACAGCAGTTCATCCAGAAAGATCAGGTCCTCCAGATTTGTGGAACATGAGATTGTTTTTGAAGTCAACAAGACAGAATGAGTTTAAGGTCGTTTTCATACCAGGAAAGTCCGATAGTTCACTTGCTTTGGTCCGGACCAAATTATTATTATTATTTTATTTTTTTTGGTGCAGTTTGCTTTCATACTGCACTTTTTTGGTAAGTGGACCAACATCTATAAACAAAACCACGTGTGCTGAGGTCGCTCAGCCATTCGACAGAAATGAGCCGTGTCAAAACGTCAAACACGTGAAGGAGGAGAATAATGTTATGTGCTGTTTTCAGTGTAGTCATAGCGATATGATTTGCTCAGTTTTTACAGTTCGCACAAATGTTTGAGCAGCATCGTGAGCGTTACACTATTGTACAATCAATTTCCAAACGACGAAGACACAGGGCAAGACGGCTACGGAGGACAGCGCTCATGTGCGCATATCAAGTTCTGACTCTTGCTCTTTACACAAAACGTAAGTAAGCCTCGTTTAGTTTAGTTTCATTTTGTTTAGTTTCGTTTCGTCTGCCTCAGTTTCCCATAATGCTCGACATATGATGGGAGCTCGTTAAGTACAAAAAGCCAACTTGTGTCGGATCGAGTTTGGTCTGCATTCTCACCTCAAACGAACCGCATCAGGATTCGAATAGTACCGTGCCAAGACCCAGCTTTTTAGGTGGTCTCGGTTCGCTTGTTTGCTCCAGATCGAGATTTTTGGTTTTTATTCACACCAGCTCAAAAGGTCCGAATCAAAGGAGCAAATGAACTTGTTCGTTTTAAACGAACCAAACAAGGCAGGTGTGAAAACGACCTTAAACCCCTCTTAGCCCCTCACCTGTGCAAAGCAATGAGCACATCAGGGTTTTAAGGTTTTACTAAACAAAATGCATGGATCAGTCATATTTTTAACATTAACAAATTAACCAATCTAACCAAACAATCTTCCATATGGCCAGTACTTTCTTAGTAAAAAACATGACAAATGATCAAATAATACACAAACTCATTTCATTAGGTCCCAAAGCGCACCAGCTCCACCAACTAGTTTTCACACCAGATTACTGTATCATTTTAGTTTGATGCTTGATTTAGTTTATTTAGTCAAGTGTAATAGCTACTCCTCTCGTCCACACTCCAAACCCCTGAATAGTTCTGATCTGATCATTTCTATAAGTGTAAGGCTACGTCCATATGACAATGCTCCTGGGTTGTTGTTTTTTTATGCGGGCTGAAAAAAATTCGCATCCACATGTGTCGGATCAGTAAATATTCGCATACAGACAAAAACGGAGAGCAGAGTGAAAACGATGTAATACATACGCCACACCGATATGTGGCGCTGTAAACAGGAAACAGCCAGAGCCACCTGAAATGCAATACTACAAAGAGCGCATGTGCATAAAGTCCTTTCACTTCTGCAAACAAACAAGCACAAGAAGATAATGATGGCGAACACACGTACAAAAACTGTTTCTCTCGTTTGGACTGACGACAAAGTGGAGTTACTTCTATGGGCTACGTTGGATTACAAAACACGTCAGTATCAGCAGAACATCAACTGGGAGTCCTGCCAAAGCAGATGATGATGGCATTGTGACGTCATCGTTTTCCAAAAGCTGCGTTTTGCTCGTCCACACAGCAAAGCAACGCCCGGTGTTCTCATTGTTCTCCACTCTGGAACCTGGTTTCAAAAGACACCGTTTTTTTTGCCCCCCCCCCCCCCCCCCCCCAAAAAAAAAAAAAAAAAAAATTACGGCGCCATGTGGACGAAAGGCCAAAACGAACACAAACTTCTCCGTTTCCACCAAAAAACGTTGTCGTCTTTTATATATGAGGAGCTCACACCCACACACCTTGCCCACACGAGGAGGAGATTAGCCCCAGAGAGAACCCTGAGGTGGAGAAGTGATCCTCTATTGCCCCTAATGTGCTGGCGGTCAGAGGTCACGCCACATAAGCTGAAAGATATGGCACAGTGACCCTGGGCCCATGCTGATGCCGACTATGGTTTCATTACAATCAATTAAAGGAATCAATAAATAACAAATGAAAGCAGATGTCATTGGGCAGGTCAATAGGAGTTTTAAATGGTCCCTGTGAATGGTCCCCAGGGGTCAGCACCCACCCCTGCTCTGGAGATATTGATTGATTAGTGAAATGTGAAATGTGAGATAGAGGTGCACTCTTTTGTCTGTTTCCTGGTGTATTGATTGATGGGATTTCTATTGCGGAAATCGGGGTTAGAGTCCCTTCTGCGATATGGATGAAACATAACTCTTCTCTTGGAAATGTAGACTGTATCCACCTTATTTTGTCTCTAAACGCTCCTAAACTTGCAGTGTTTTTTCCGGTTAAACGGAGATTCCGTTCACGCCAGTGGAGAATATGGGAAAAGTTTTACATCTTAAATATGGCATAAAGTTGGTTCATTTGTGCAAAATGTTCAACTTAATGTTCACCAACAAGAAAACACTCCACCGATTCTCTGGGGGGGTTTACAACTGCTTTATAGTCCATTTTGAATTTATTTGCTGTAAATTCCGGCAGCGCCATACAAAATAACACAACCTGAATAATGATGGAGGCGCCCACAGCAACTTCTGGAATGAGGTGAATAAAGAGGTGGACTAAGGGACTGGGACATCATCCACAGCGGTCGGCTCCAGTCAAATGAAGCTCTCAATGCTAGCTTTTATAGGAGCCAGGTCCATATTAGGAAGACACATTTTTGGACAAAAAAGCTAATTAAGAAAATAATAATAAAAATAAAACACCAGGATCATGTAGAGCTGGTTAAGAAGAACATTTTAAGCCCAAAATAATGAAGCTATGAAGCTGTTACAGAGACAGGGGTGACAAATTTTCAATGTAAAGTCAATGGGAGCCAGAGTCGAGGGAACAGGAAGCACACCCATACTCACTTCCTGTTTGGAACACATTTATATTTACAGTCTGTGCTGGTAAACAAATACCTTTGGTTTTATTATAATAGGTGGTAAAAACTTCACTTGTAAAACACAAAATCGACTATTTGTATGTGCGTTTATTATTTACACAACCAGTTTGAAATAATAACATTGGATTTGAATAATTGTAAGATGTTTATTAAAAAAAAAAAAAGAAAGAAAGAAAGAAAAGAAACATCAAATTTAAGTTAGGCTAGTTTAAATGTATTAGTAAAATGTATTTTTATTTTTAGAGCAGTTTGCGTGGTGCGGATCTGTGTGTATATTTTGGATTCGCCCTCTGGAGCTCTCCATGGTGCTGATCCATAAGAGCCGTCTGCAGATCCGATTCAGCCTCTCAACTCCTCTTTATACTGTTATATTGTTAAAATAAATTATTATTTTTATTAATTTTTTGTGAGTCTACTTCTCTTACAACGAATCATATGTACTATGTTGTATGTATTAATTTGTATTCATTGATTTGAGTTACACCCGTTTTTGACACATCTTTCAACACTATTGGGTTAACGTGTTTCCAGGTCTTGAGTCAAGTATTTATAGCTAGAAAGTTGCCAGTTCAATTTCTGTTTCTGGTACTGCTTACTGCTGTTGTGTCCTCGGGCAACACTCTTCAGTATTCTAGACCATGAATGTGAACGGTTTGTTTATTCACTGTCTGTTGTTTTGTCATTCTAAAGTGTCAATAACCATTCAAATGCAACATGGAAGTCAAATAACACATTTATCCTGAACATTCTGAATATTTTGGAGGGACAGTTACAGCAGCGGTAGAGCGGTCATCTCACTTGTTCTATTTGAGATCTGACGAGTTCTGTTTGTGCGTCTCTGGGCAAGACATTTCAACCTCGCCCATGTACGAATGTGGTGAATAAATGAGTAACAGGAGGTGGCTGGGAAGGCCGTTGGTGCAGGTTAAAATGCTGTTTTTGTCAGTCAGCCACAAGACTATATTTATAATAATAAATACAATGACAAAAGTTTAAAAAGAAAAAAGCCAATTCAATAAATGTAAACATTATATAGTACATTCAAGCCATTTGAACTTCCATATTATGCATTTTTTTCTTATCTATGTTATAATGTTATTTCGTCATCAAAAACATACCTAGAGTTTTGTTTTGTTTCATGTTTAACACACAAACTCTGCATATTTAGACTGAGTTCTTCTCTTAAACAGAAAACACTCCACCTTGTGATGTCATGTGATAATGGGCTCTATTACCAGAAGACGTTTGGAAACATGCGGATGACGACTTCTTTTGGGCTCTGTTGGCGATGAAAAAACTGGGAAAACTGAGAAAATGGATTGGTTTTCTTCATCTAGATGTCACTGTTTTCTTTCTTTTTCCTTTTATAACTTGTCTATTAAAAAAAAAAGTTCCGTTCTGTTCGGCAGATGAACAGTTCCAACCAGCTGCCTGTGAGTGACAATGATGAGATTAGAGTCACGTGAAATCTTTGACAGGTTGTGAAGACGCCGCTGCTGAGTCCACGGTTTTATCACGTACCCAGTGTCGGGAACTACAACGGAATTCATCATCCGCATGTTTCCAAACGTCTTCCGGTAAGCGTGAATAGAGCTTTTACAGGAATAAAGGTGAGTAAATGAGACAAAACACAACTCCAGGTCTGTTTTTGAGGAGGCAACAACATTATAACACGGCTTAAAGCTCACAAGAGTCCATTTTGCTTAATATAGGACCTTTAAGTCTATTTTATTTCAGTGCACAATACAGTTTTGACGCAAATGTTGAAGTTGCAAAGATCAAGTTGTTTAAGCTGATTTGTCATTTACTCAGACAAACTTTAGCACATGAGTCAGAGGTGACCTTTCTCTGCCTGTTCACGTTGTTGCGTCTGGCGTGGTTCTGAGCGCCGCGGTGACGTGTGCAAACCACTCACACCTCTGCATGCCGCTCTTTAAAACACAACACCGTTTCAAGGTGAGAATTCTCTTGCTCTATTTAAAGAGCTCATATTACAACATTTTCTGATCTATGTTATAATGTTTCCTCATCACAAACAGACCTGGAGTTGTGTTTTGTTTCATTCACATGTTTAACACACAAACCCTGCAGATTTAGGCTGAGTTGTTCTCTCAAATGGAAAATACTCTGCTCCACCTTTTGATGTCATGTGCTTCATTGTTTTTTTGGGGTTTTTTTATACTTAATATATCTCCACTAGAAGATATAGTAATATTAATTGAATAATTTCAAACCTGGACTTGCCAATCTTGACTGAATTTAAAAAAAACAAAAAAAAAGTCTCTATTAACTTGGAAACTACTGTATCATGACATCATAAGTTGGAACAGAGCTTTTTGAGCTTTGGAGATGCAGACAGACTAATAATAAAGGGTTACTCATGTGTGAATGAGACAAAACATCCAAAAGCCAAAACTCCAGACATGTTTTTGAGGAGTTAATAGCGTTATACCATGTCTTGGGTTTGATTTTGAGGTGGTGCGGGGCCTTTCTGTGTGGAGTTTGCATGTTCTCCTCGTGTCTGCATACGTTTCTCCTGGGTGCTCCGGTTTCCTTTACCACTAAAAATTTGTAGAGAAATGTACAAACAGTGTGGGGCCAGGACTCCCCTGAAAAAGAGATTCTTAATCTCAGCGGGACTATCCTGATTAAATAAAAGGTCAAATAATAATCAAGGCCTGATTAATTCAATTCATCAGCTCTGGAAAAAAATAAGAGACCACTCCATTTTTTTCTGAAATCAGCATCTCTACATGTATTACAGCCATTCCATTCCAGCATCTGTTGAATTCCAACACAAACACAAAGCTGAGCTACTTCAGTTCTTGCACCAGGAGTGGAATAAAGTCACCCAAGAACAAGGTGAAAGACTTGTGGAGAGCATGCCAAGACGCATGAAAACTGTGATTAAAAATAAGGGTTACTGCACCAAATATTGATTTCTGAACTCTTCTTAAGTGTAAACATTAGTATTATGTTGTTTTAAAATGAATTTGATCTTGTTTCTTTGCATTGTTTGAGGTCTAAAAACATGTATCTTTTTTGTTATTTTGACCATTTGTCATTTTCTGTAAATAAATGCTCTAAACGATAATATTTTACTGTATTTGGAATTTGGGGGAAATGTTGTCAGTAGTTTATAGAGTAGTTTATTAAATGTTCCTTTTGCCCAAACACATACCTATAAGTAGTAAAATCTGAAAAACTGATAATTTTGCAGTGGTCTATTTTTTTTTTTTTTTTCCAGAGCTGTACATTAAAGTTCTTAGTACAGCCTGCAGAGTGTCAGTTGCACTCGTCTATCGTGGCCTCCTCAAAAGCACCCACAAAGCATCATTGTAATCCCTTTGTGATCACTTTGACTATCTGTTATTTTGGTCATATTGTGATTCACTTATTTTCTGTTGGATACAGCTCAGCACTTTTCCCCACCCTTTTCTTAGTACTAATTTTAGTACTACCCTTTATTGTCTAAACTTTGTTGAAATCCATCAAATTTATTATTTTCTGTTTATATTGTTGTGTATTTCTTATTATTAAAAGCACAATACATCAGCATAGACAACAATAAAACATCCAGTATAATGTTCTACACTCGCGGTGTTTGAGCTTCTTTGTGAACAGACAGTGAGATAAGCGCACTTTGGGGATGTATAGATTCCTCATATAGATCTGTGCGCAAATTTGCCACTTTTCTCTTCAGGTTAAAAAAACGTACATGTTGAAAATGCACTGGGAAAAACTGGGTAATGTGCAGGAACTGGAAGAAGTATGTGTGTAAAAAGTACATGAGATAAATCTTTTATGATAACCATTGTAACTATAAGAGAAAGACACACCTTAAGAGCACATATTAAACTTTGTCCTGATTTATGTTATAATGTTGCTCACAAACACACCTGGAGTTGTTTTGTTTCATTCACACTTGAATGGGCCCGTACTCAAAGTGCATTCCTCTATTGTGACTGATGTGTGTCTGTTCCTCCCGATGACACGAGGACAGCTGGTTTTGCATTGTCTCGACAGATGTTACTTTAGATACGGCACGATTAAAAACACGATTATGCATTAATATGTTTGAATGTTTGCGGCGAGCTCCACATAAACACAAGCGCCTGGAGCAACATGTCTTCTGCTTGAGTCTTCATGCTTGGATCACTGTGGCTGAAGTAATACCGCTAAAGCTTCCACTTAGGCAGATATGAGTAACTCTACAATCATATGTACGGTACTGGGAAATGAGCAGGAATCTTGTATTGGTTATTTATAGTACTGTTAGAAGACTACAGTCCATATGGTTAACAATGGATACATATTGTGAATAAAGAGATTAAAAAAAAACATTTACGATTGTACTACAACTGGACAATGCAGCATAAAGGTGACCGATGGGGATAGCAGGATATGGCTGCAGACCACAGGCTATAAAGTCGTGAGTGCGATCGCATCAGCTGTTTCCTGTTTACAGCCAAACCACTCGCTTTGAGACTCTTAAGTGTTCAAAAGATCAGAGCACTGCAAATCAGATACATGATTTTTAAAGCATTAAAGATTGCTGATAAAGTACAGAGGAACTAGGACCTGGACCAAACCAAATCAACCCCCGTGTGCTGAGGACATGTGCAGCACAGCTCACTGGGATCCTGCACTTTCTCTTCACACTGAGTTTGAAGCTTGAAAGGATACCGGCGCTTTGGAAGACCTCCTGCATTGTGTCAATGACCAAGAAGCCTGTCCCCTTTGGACTCAGTGACTTCAAACCAGTTGCGCTGACATCTCATGTCATGAAAGTGTTTGAGAGACTTGTTCTGGCTCAGCTCAGACTCCTGGTGGCACCATCCCTGGACCCTCTCCAATTTGCATATCAAGCTCACATGAGTGTGGAGGATGCTGTAATCTATCTTCTGCAATGGGTTCACTCACACCTGGACAGTGTTAAGGGCTCTGTGAGGATATTGTTCTTCGATTTCTCCAGTGCCTTTAACACAATCCAGACCTCTCTGATGGGTGAGAAACTGCTCAGGATGAGCGTCAGCTCCTCCACTGTCTCTTGGATTACTGACTGGATGAGTCTGGCAGGCCTCAGTACGTGCGACTGGGGACCACCCTGTCTGACACTGTGGTCAGTAATGTAGGAGTCCCCCAGGGTAGAGTCCTGTCTCCGTTCCTGTTCACTCTGTATACCTCTGATATCCAGTACAGCTCAGGGTCCTGCTATTTGCAGAAGTTCTCTGATGACTCAGTGGTGATTGGGTGTATCAGGGATGGACAGGAAATGGAGTACAGGACACTGATTGCAAATTTTGTGGAGTGGTCCCAGGCAATCCATCTGCTCCTGAATATATTCTCGCCTTTTAACTTTTAAAGAACGCCTCAAACTGGATTAATAGCACGGTTTTGTAGACTGGATGTAATTATTTGCAGAGGACAATTTCTATGGATAATATGGATGAGATGCTGCAGTTTAAATGTACAACTTTACAAGAGGTGAGTTATAAAGATATCCCAGGTTTATATGTTGTGCCTCTTAGTCGGTCACTCCTTCTGCCCCTGACGCTCTTAGTGGTTTTGATCTAACAGAGCGGCTCAGAGTCACACTAACACCAAACAAACGAGGAGATCAGCGGCTTCATAATCGCACACAAAGACCCAAAGTCGGGTCACGCCTCCCCGAACTCAGGAAGAAGCAAATCGCAGCGAAAATCTGGTAAATTCTCCTGTAGTGTGGCAGCCTTTAGAATCATATGTATGGTTCTGGGAAATAAGTATACTCTTTTATTGGTTTTTCATAGCACAGTTAGAAGACTACAGTCTACATAGTAAACAAAGAACACAAACTGAGAATAGGATCAGATTGATAGAATAAAATACAATACTTTAGATTGGTGAATCACAGCACAGTCAGAAAGCTACAGACAATATGGTAAAAAAACGATACACATTGAGAATAGACAGAAATAAAGAGATTTAAAAGAAGGCATTTAAGATTGCACTGTATCTGGACAATGGAGAAAATGAGCTTCAGTGTCTGGACAATGAACCTTAATGTAAGTATATTTTTAAGCAAAAGATATGTCTAAAAACTGTATTTGTTTACTTTAATCGTATACCTCCAAAATAAAATCATCTCACTGTGCACAGTTGGGTCCGGTGTAAAGCTTTATGTCTAATTTATTGGAAAGAAATTGTCGTTTTTGCACAATTAGACAGCTGCTTGCAATATGGTAAACAAAGCAGTGAGAGATTTTAAACATTTAAGATTATAACAGATACATCTGAATAATGCAGACAATGAGGTTCAGTGTCCGGACAATAGACCCTAATTTAAGTAATTATTCAAGCAAAAATATATATAAAAAGTATTAGTTTAACTGAATCTTATAAAGACATACAGCAGCAAAAATATAGTGCAAATACACTGCAGTAATTACAAAATGGAATCACTTCATAGTGCATTATTATAAGGCCATGTAAAAGTGTCCTAGTTTATTTCATTCTTTCTTTCTTTAGAATTGTAGTATGGCATTGGGAAATAATATTCCTCTTGTACTGGTTACTCATAGCACAGTTAGAAGGTTATACAGACAATCTGGTTAAAAAACAGTGGTCCCTCGTTTATCGCTGGGGTTCCAGAAATAACCCATAATAAGTGAAATCCGTCAAGTAGGACAACTTTATATTTTACAATTATTATACATGCTTTAAAGGGATATGCCACCCCCAGGTCAAACTTGGGCATCTCCCCACAGTCCAGAGACTAAAATAAGTGGTGGAAAGCGTTTTCCTGCTCACCCAGCCATTGTCCGAGTCTGTCAGCACTGACCGCCGCGGTATCTGCAGCTACTCCGCGTTAGACTGGAGTCTAACGGCGCCAGAGAAAGATTTCGGCCAAAAGGAATTAATTTGCTCGATGCTTTTCCCAATTACTTTCTGTGTAGTGCGCATTCATATCGAGTGCAAATAAATGTACAAATCAACACGGAGAGCTTGCCTTGGTCATTTTGGGTGGGAACTATTTTTCAGTGCGGAAAAACATAGCCGAAGCACGCAGCACGCTGCCAGGGGAATCCCTGTTACGCACCAGGAAGGGAGTTCCCCTGTTGCGGTGGTTTAATCCTGGTTTAGACCTGGGGGTGGCATATCCCTTTAAGGCTGGGGCGGTGCGCGGACACGTGCAACCATGGTCACGAAACAAGTGGTTTGTTGCAGTGGTTTAATCCTGGTCTAGTCCTGGTTTAGTCCAGGTTTAGACCTGGTTTAGACCTGGTTTAGACCTGGTTTAGACCTGGTTTAGTCCTGGTTTAGTCCACATTTAGTCCTGGTCTAGTCCTGGTCTAGTTCCGGTCTAGTCCTGGTCTGGTCCCAGTCTGGTCCTCATGTCTTAGTCCCGGTCTGGACTTCCTATGGATCCAGTGACTCATGTCTCCGCTCCTCGTGGATCCGGCCCCGGAGCCCGGTCACCTGCTTGATTCTATTGATTGCACTGCTCTGCTTGGAATGCTCCTCAGTATGACATTAAACAGCTCTACTTCAGGTGGTTTTATAATTCAAAAAGACTTAGACTTAGACAAACTTTATTTGGAAAATTATTTGGATACAGTAGCTCACTCATCACAATATGATATATGACAGGGGGTAACAAAAATAGATGGTATAACAAAAAAGATAGCAAGAGACCTGTGTCAAATGAGACATAATTATAATAAATAATAAATTGTTATAATATTGCTATAATTATTATAAATAATTATACATTTATTATTTATTATATTATTATGAGTCAAAATAAAATGGAAAAATAAGTAATAAAATATCAAATTCAATATAAAATCACAGCTATATACAGGAGACAAGAATGGCAACCTAGAAAAACAGGCATTCTGACTGTGAGCGGGGTCGCCTCTTCACAGATCTGACCTGTAACTTGGTCTGGTTTGGTCTCATAGAAAGGTTTAATGCCGTACTGTGAAACATTACATGACATCTTCATGGAGAAAAGTATTTAGCGGACCCTCCTGAAAAATGTTCAGTTTCTTCGATCTAACCGTCCTCCAAAGCCAAAGAAACTTTATTTATACAGGACATTTTACAAACAAAAACATGTTCAAAATATTGCACAGACATCGTAAATGACAACAACAAAGAGTAAAATCGTAAAAATATGAAATAGCAATAAATAAGTCAAAACAATTAATAAACTAATTAAATTAAATAAATTAAAATAAATAAATCAAAATAGATGGAATAGCTTTTTTTGCTATTCCATCTATTTTTTATTACCCTCCGTTATAGATTATATTGTGATTCTTGAGCTACTGTACCCATATAATTTCCCTTGGGGATCAATAAAGTTTAAGTCTAAGTTTAAGTCTAAATACAAGACACAGCCCACTTTGTGTTAAAAGCCAAAGAATAAAAGTGGGACCTTCTAGAAGAAACCATTTTCAATATTTACACTTTTAAAGGTGCACTGCGTAACTTTTCTGGTGGAGTGTCCGCCACCTGCTTGTCTCCATAGAAATGTCATTGCTTTGTCTAGAATTTTCCACAGTATAGATTAAACCCGTCTATCACGAGGGAGACAAGCAGCTTACAGCACTACGCTACATTACAGTTCAGATCTGTGGAGAGTCGCCCATATTCACAAAAGGAATTATTGTATTTTTGAGCAATAGAAACACCTGTAATGGATTTTTTTTTTTTTATTTATGTCAAACGATGGATCATCCCAGGCTAAACAATAACATTTCCATGGAGACAAGCAGGTAGTGGACCCTCAACCACAAAAGTTGCGCAGTGCACCTTTAAAAGTGTAAATGAAAATGGTTTCTTCTAGAAGGTCTCACTTTTATCCTTTGGCTTTTAACACGAGGTGATTTGTGTTATAATTTGTGTGTGTTGTTTTAATCCACTGAGTCTATTCTACATGATTTAATTTCCACCATGTACAACAATTATTTCTAGTGAATTAATTGTATTATCTAAAGGAAAAAAAAAACAATAATGAAAAGACAAAAACAGCTGGAATTGTTGGCATTTCGCTGCTCCCCCATGGGTGGGTGGTGCTTGGGTTCTGACACCGCCACATCAGAGCGGAGTGGTCCAGGAGAGGGGGCTGCTGGGTGGGTTAGTGTTCAGAGAAACCCCCCTCGGAGCCTTTTGAACGCGGCGGAGGCAGCGCCAGGCGGATGTCGGCTCATTCCCCTTCAAAATAAAAGCATGTCTCAGGGGAATAGGCTCTTATTGATATTTGCTCTGTGTCGACTCAGGCCTGTTTTGAAAGTTGTCTTGTAAAACCTGACAAGAAAATAACTAAGTAACTAACTAACTAAGTAACTAACTAACTAACTAACTAAATAAATGATAAAAGGAGAAGTTCAATTTGTCAACTGGACAAAGTTTGTTTGGTTGAAAACGTTTCGCCGCTTTTTTTATCATGGATTCTACCTGGACGACTGAGGGACTTTTCACGCATAAATAAATAAATAAATAAATAAATAAATAAATAAATAAATAAATAAATAAATGAATGAATGAATGAATGAATGAATGAATGAATGAATGAATGAATGAATGAATGAATGAATAAATAAATAAATAAATAAATAAATAAATAAAATTTTTTGACCAATTTGGAAATAACTAAATAAATAAAAAACTAACTAAATAAAAATAAATAAATAATATTTTCTGACCATTTTAAATACATAAATAAATAAATACATAAGTAAACACATTACACATATATACATTCAAATTACATTTTAAAAATTCTGAAAAATTTTAAAAAATAACAATCGTCCCCCCTTTTCTGTTTGAGAATTTGAGAATTGTATTGTCACTGTGACTAAATAGAAACCTTGACTGATAGATGCATTGTTCTGTTTGCGTACTATTTCTATGAACCAGGTTTTGCTGGATCTCACACGTTTTACTGTTACCTCATTGTTTGATAAATAAAAGTTTCTTAAACTTCACTTAAAATGAATGTGCATCAGCTTGAAAAACGAGCTGAAAATGAACAGAAATTACCAGTGCGATGCAATTAGAGCTAGACTTGGACAAACTTTATTGATCCACAAGGGAAATTACTTGAAATTACAGTTACAGAAAACAAAATGATATGAAAAATCTCAAATCCTCAGGTGTTAGAGTGAAACAAACACAAGGTTGACTGTTCTCATTCTGTGTTCATTCAGTGTATGCTGTTGTTGTGTCCTTGGGCAAGACACTCCACTCACTCGTGATAATGTGGAATTTAGATGACCTCTCTTTTACTTCTGGAATGCAGTGCGGCTCATACACGAGAGCTCTCAACACTGGCAGCATTTTCTAAAGCTTAAAAGGTTATTCGACATTAATACATTTCACCATGTTTCACAAAATTACGTTTTATACTGAGGGGTTGTTGGTTTAACTTTTGACTTCTAACTTCAAATGAACTGCCTGAAATTGTGAAAATTGTCTGTATAGTGAGTGTGCTGGTGTTACATGTAAGTGTGTGTGGTTGTTGCTGTACTTTTCTCTCTCCTGTAGATGATTTGAACCTGTCGAGGGACTGAAGATGGAAATTAGCCACGTTGGCTATAGACTTAGATTTAGACTTAGACTTAGACAAACTTTATTGATCCACAAGGGAAATTATTTGGGTACAGTAGCTCACTCATCAAATATATTATCTATAGGGTAACAAAAAATAGATGGAATAGCAACCAAAGAACAATAGACCACTGGCAGATGAGACACAATTATAAAAAATTTAAAAAAAGATAATAAATGTATATGTACAAATCAGAATAAAATAGAAAAATAAGTAATAAAATATAAAATACAAAATCAAATAAGATGTCCAATCACAGCTATATACAGTTGTAGGGAGTATTATCTATAATCTACATATTTTAAATGTTCATGAATATGTGCTGTCCCTTTACAAACAAATAAATAAGAAAAAGAACGAGAGAACGAGTGACAATCGGAGAAGGTTTTGACTGAGATTGGCAGCCAAGTCTCTGTTCGCCCCAGGGCAGGTGAGAGTAGAGTGATTATTTAATTTTGAGTTACAAACAACAATACACTTCTATTTGGTTTGTATACAAGAAAGCATAAGGTGAGGTAAATACAGTAATACTGACATACAGCTCTGGAAAAAAGTAAGACCACTCCATTTTTTGTTAAATCAGCATCTCGACATGTATTACAGCCATTCCATTCCAGCGTCTGTTGAATTCCAACAACACAAAGCTGAGCTACTTCAGTTCTTGCACCAGGAGTGGAATAAAGTCACCCAAGACTTGTGGAGAGCATGCCAAGACGCATGAAAGCTGTGATTAAAAATAAGGGTTATGACTGATTTTATTGTATTGCTCTGTGAAGCGTTTTTGAGTGTCATGAAAAGCGCTATATAAATAAAATTTATTATTACAGTGAACCCTCGCTCTATTGCGGTTCACTGTTCGCGGCCTCGCTGTTTTTTTTTTTCGATTTTTTTTTCAATTTTTTCAATTTTTTTTTTTTATAGTGTAACTTTTTTTTTTACAGTGTAACATTGTGTCCTGATTGGCTAAGAGACTAGACCAGGACTAAACGTGGACTAAACCAGGTCTAAACCTGGACTAAACCAGGTCTAGACCAGGGATGGTCACGCAGGGTGGTAGGGACAGAGTCTCTGATGTCCTTCACGAGAGCGCCTGGGTGACAGGAGGTGTGGCCTTTGTTTACTTGCACGAGCCGGACCATGGAAGAGCCAAGAATCAACACGGACGGGCCTGGCCCGGACGCCGCGCGGCCGGAGGAGCCGCAGCGGGGAGAGCCGCATTCGAGAGAGCCGCAGCGGGGGAGGACACTCGCGCGCAGAGAGGGAAAAGTGGGTCTTTCCCCCTCACGGCTAGCGGACAAACCCGACCCCGTCCTAGAGAGCCGTGGAGTATTGGCGACGCATTGATAGCCATGCCCCGAACTCCGGGGCGGTCTGATTTTGGAGCCGGGGTGAAATGCAACCTACCCTTGTGAGTGCAGGTTAGTGTGGGAAAATCCTCATGGTAGAGCTGATTGGGGCTTTAGACCAAGCCCCTCACTTAAGTGTTCGTACCTGTTCGGGTGGTGAGGGCTGGTGCTCAGAGGCGTCTTCGGAGCAGTGAACCATGTCAGCCAGTTCGGCACTGTTAGCGGTGGCTTGAGTCTTGCCCAAAATGATATCCAGGTCGCTTTCCACTCGACTTTCGCACATGGCATGGATATGTTGTTCCAAAACAACGCATATCCATGTGCACGTGTCCGCGCGCACGTGTCCGCGCCCCCCCTCCCCACGCTTCACTATTAATACATTTTGTTGTAAATCTACGAAGGTTTGAGTGTTTAAACTAGAGAGAAATGTGAGAAAATGTTAATACCAGTCTGAGAAAAGTGTATAATGTGTGTGGTGAGACGTTTACAGCCTTAAAACATGTGTAATAATTGTAAAATATAATGTTGTCCTACTTCGCGGATTTCACGTATTGCGGGTTATTCCTGGAACCTAACCCCCGCGATAAACGAGGGATTACTGTATTATTATTATTATTGTTGCACCAAATATTTCTGAACTCTTCTTAAGTGTAAACATTAGTATTATGTTGTTTTAAAATGAATTTGATCTTGTTTCTTTGCATTGTTTGAGGTCTGAAAACATGTATCTTTTTTGCAATTTTGACCATTTGTCATTTTCTGCAAATAAATGCTCTCAACCAGGGGTGTCAAACATGCGGCCCGGGGGCCAGATTCGGCCCTCTAAGACCTTTAATCCGGCCCTCGGTTGATTTTCTATTAAAATATTTTAATTATATTTTAATTTTCTATTAAAATACTGGTAATTTTCTGCGCAGTTTAGCATAGCAGCGTCTCCAGCGCCTCTGTACATGGCCCCTCCCACCAGAGCAGCACAAACGCTCTTAAAGGACCATCGTTTTGACTGTTGACCGTGACACCCTCATCAGCAAAATGCCAAAAATGAAAGTGCAGGATTTTCCAAGAAAAATTCACTAATTCCTATTTGTTCCCGGAGGTGAATGGGAAACCTGTATGCTTGGTGTGTTTGCAACAAGTGGTGGTGCTCAAGGAATATAATCATAAACGCCACTACGAGACACGGCATTTCAAACAATACAATAACTTGAACGGAAAATTCAGAAGACAGAAGATAAACAAATTATTGCTGGGACTGAAGAAACAGCAGGGGTATATATGCCATGAATTTTCTGATCCGGCTCCTTTGGGATCAAAGTAGGTTGGATACGGCCCCCGGACCAAAATGAGTTTGACACCCCTGCTCTAAACGATAATATTTTTATTTGGAATTTGGGGGAAAATGTCCAAGAAAACCAAAACCATTACCATTAACAACAGATGAAACCCGTCACACTGAGTCAATATTAACTCAATTGTTTTTTTCTTGACTGTTTTCATGTTTTAATGTGAAACACGTCGCCGGAAGTCATTGTCTTTCATCTGAGTCTCTTGACAGCAGCTCGCGCAGTGCCTTTCCAAATAAGGAATCTGGCTGTTGCTGCGCGCGGACACACACACGAGCCGAGGACGCTCCAGAGCCGCGAGCTGTGGACGAGACGCGCTTTGCCTTTCCCCGCTGCTCCCTCAACCTTCACTACCCTCACTGTCCGCCGTGTCCCCTGGTACTGATCCCCGCAAGGAATAACCCGGAGGACAACTTTTCCAACACCATTTCAACATTTGGAACAACTATTCGCAAGGATTCCCAGTTTCTTCTCAAAAATGAGCGCTTTATTTTTAAACTAAAAGAGGTTGTCACTTGGAACTAATCATATTTTTTCCTGAATCTGAATCGGTTTCGTTCTTCATTTTAATCTTGTACGCAATTTTACGCGTAAAGCATGTGTTTTGTGGACTTATCCTAGGACTTATCCCGGGGCTTTTCGTGGATAGCTGGATGTCTTGGACTCACTGCGCGCTCTGACCACTGACGGCATGCGAGGGGACTGCTAACTTACTCAAGGTAAATGTTCCAACGAGCCATTTCATCGTTACGCATAGAATCACCTTTCATTCAACTTTACGCACGGAGCTGCTGTTTTTCTTCGCTTTGTCAGATATTGTTGACGTCGGACTGGGGTTCTCTAATCGCTTGTTTTTGATTATAACGTGCTTAAAATGACTCTTAATGATCCTAATTTAGTCGTGCGCTTTGGTGCAGTGTCAGTTTGGAGGCTTCTATTTGGACTGCGTGCCCGTTTGCTTAGCGCCGACTGAGTTGCCACCAGTAGCCCGAGAGGGGAGTCGATCAGCGGGCACAGCTCCCGTGGGAATCGGTCTCGCCACGCCTCATTCACTAAAAACGCTTGAATAAAAAATACTTCACATGTGGCAGATTTTAACGGAGTGCTCCATAACCGCGTCGCATGGGGGGTTTTGTTTACGCGCGCAACCACGTTTCCATGATTGATTTAAAAAAAAACAACTCCAGGAGGTTGTTTATATTTATGCACACCCTACACTTGCAAACTTGGAAGAAAATACTTGTATTTCAATGATTTGGTGTTGCATTTAAAGCACTGTGCGGTCAGTTTTTGGTGTTGTGTCCTCGTAGTGTCCCTGAAAAGAAAAGGGAATGCGCTTCATTTATGGTTGCAAGGGAAGCCCCGTGTTTTGGCAATGTTATACTGAATTCTAAGGATTTTGCTGTTTAATTTGATCATTTAGAAACCTTTTGAGAATATTTTTGGTTGAATATATTGAACGTGAGTGACTTTTCAGATGGGAATATTGCCCCAAAATACGCGTTCTTCTATTTTTTCCTCATGTTTGAAGTGAATTTATGTTGGAATTTTGTAGTAAAATAACATTGACTCAGGGTTGTATCCCCGCCAGCTCTTTCCTCTACTTAAAGCGAGAGGTAATAGCCAATTTCCTCGCTGTGCACCCCGCGCGCCGTTGCTTGAATCTTCACTATGTCTAACTAATTCCTTATGACAATGCGTCCCCAGTGTGCGGCTCAAAGGAGAGGCTGTCGCTGCTTATTTTTGCGTTAGAGCATTTTCAGCCAGTGCGGTGTCACTCCAACATACAGGCGACAACAATTCTACCCCCAAACCAGTCACTTCCTCTGCCCTTTTGGTGCAAGGAGACACCCACGTCCCTCCCCGGACCGCAGAGACGATACGTGCCATGCGTAAAGCTCTTCAAATCTGCACTTTTATGTCATAATGTGGTTGTTTCTTCTAATAAAACATAGTATACTTATGATTAATGTTCAATTCCCTGCTCTCGCGTAAGGGGGCGCTCTAAAAACACCTCCTCCAACACTTATGACAAGGTCCATTTTTCTGTTACGCTCAATTTATCAGCGGCGATTCCCTCTGTAATGATTTCTTTATGGGGTTATTTTGCTGAAGGAGCTATCACAGTCGATATCCAATGCTTAGAATTTAATAGATACATTAAAATGATACGCAATTTGGAGAAACTGCCTTGCAAGTGAAATCAGGCAATGGAACTGAAGGTCCATTTGTTTTACATGCACATGTGTTTATGTTAAGGGAGGCATGAGAAGTTTAGCCCGATATGAGTTATTACGGTTGTGAATTGTATCGATATTTTCTAAAGTTTTAAAATGGTTAAATAGGCACATTTTTTGACTTTTTCCCCCCCAATAGAAGTGAAAACATTTTTAATTACTGTACGTATAATGCCAATCAAACAATTATAAAGCTATACTACGTAACTTGGTGGATGCTTTACCTGGAATGTTCCACAGTATGCATTAAACAACCCCACCTCCCTGGAGATGAGCAGGTAATGATGCCACAGATCAGATCTGTGGAAAGGCAAGCCTGCTCACAGTAAACAACATGATTTTCAATGTATTTTAACTGACAAAAACACCTGTAATTAAATAAATATCCATAAGTAATACGTTTAATGTCATACGGAGGAATAGCATCACCATGGAAATGAGCAGGCAGCGGACATTTCACCAGAAAAGTGACATAGTATGTCTTTAAATATTGTCAAGAATTACACTATACTCTAAAAAACAACATGGCATTTATTATTTATTGTGGTATTATTATCTGTTTATTCTGTAACACACTAATAATGCACATGTACAAGCTTAATGTACAGCTCTGGAATAAGAGACCACTGCAACATTATCAGTTTTTCAGATTTTACTACTTAGAGGTATGTGTTTGGGCAAAAGGAACATTTTTGTTTGAGTCTATAAACTACTGACAACATTTCCCCCCAAATACCAAATAAAAATATTATCGTTTAGAGCATTTATGTACAGAAAATTACAAATGGTTAAATAAATCAAAAAAGATACATGTTTTCAGACCTCAAACAAAGATCAAATTCATTTTAAAACAACATAATACTAATGTTTACACTTATGAAGAGTTCAGAAATCAATATTTGGTGCAATAACCCTTATCTTTAATCACAGCTTTCATGCGTCTTGGCATGCTCTCCACAAGTCTTTCACATTGTTCTTGGGTGACTTTATTCCACTCCTGGTGCAAGAACTGAAGTAGCTCCGCTTTGTGTTTGTGTTGGAATTCAACAGACGTTGGAATGGAATGGCTGTAATACATGTAGAGATGCTGTTTTCATTAAAAAATCCTGTGGTCCCTTATTTTGTTTCCAGAGCTGTAAAAAGTTGTCCAATCTAATAGTCATGATTAATATGCACTATTTTGAGACCCTTTCCCCAAATACCCCTCCTCTTTTCCTTTCTCTCTCATCTCTCCCCCTGAGCTGGAGAGAGTGTGTGCTCCTGACCCACATCATGCCGTGGTGGTCCCCAGTGCGGGCGGCCGGTCGAGTGGTTTGAACTCCACTCTGATCTCTCATTAATATTAAAAGGCTCGAGAAAAGACCCCACGGACACTACACTGCATCTGTCTTCTCTGCCTCCTGCTTTTTAGCTACAGCAAAGGTGTCTGACTGCTGGACCCCGGGCCAAACTTGGACAAAGAGATGGGAATTTTAGACCCATTTTTCATAACGATGGATATATAGTGAAATTCTTGACAATGCATCTAAATGAGTAGTATGTACTTATAATGTCAAGCCCCAGCAAGGTACTCTTAAAGAAAATCTAATTGTCTATGGATTGGACTTTTGCGGTGGCTTTTCCGGTGGCTTTTGTCCATGGAAATGCTTGGTAGCAGAGTGGTTAGCGCTCTTGCTTCACAGCAAGAAGGTTTCGGGTTCGATCCCCGGGTCGCCCAGACCTTTCCGTGTGTGTTCTGTGTGGCGTTTGCATGCATGGTCTGGGTTCGATCCCCGGGTCGCCCAGGCCTTTCTGTGTGGAGTTTGCATGTTCTCCCCGTGTCTGGGTGGGTTTCCTCCGGGCACTCCGGTTTCCCCCACCAACCCAAAACATGCACCATAGGTACCTCCAGCTTAGGTCCTGACCAAACTGAAGCAAGAAGATCATGGAGATGGTCCCCGGGCGCCCTAATGTGTGCTGCCCACTGCTCCTAATATATGTGTATATATATATATAGGATGGGTTAAAATGCAGAGAAGAATTTCTCCAGTGTGAGATCAATAAAGTTCACTTCTGCTATTGCTTTATCTGGACAAGGACATTAAACCTTTCTATTTTCATGGAGACCAAACCAGACCAAATTACAGGTCAGATCTGTGGAGAGGCAGAATGTTCACAGTCAGAATTCCTGTTTTTCTAGGTATTTCTGAGCCATCCAACCTGTAATTGAATAGATTTACAGTTTAATGTCATACTTCACCAGAAAAGTTACACAAAGAACCTTTAACAATTCATCATACTAAACTAGAACTAAATCAAGACTTGCCTACCTTACCTGTTTTATTGTTCTACAAAATAAGAAAGAAAATATGCTTTCTTTAAAACCAACGGACTAAACCAGGACCAATTAAGGACCTAATCTGGTCTAAACAGGCACTAATTAAGATTGCATATGGATATGGAAACAAGTAGACAATTTCATTTTGAATTTTATCTACCCAAACCTTAAAGCTGCACTGTGACACTTTTCTGGAAGGGGGTCTGTAAGCTTTTTGTCTCTATGGAGATTATCCACAGTATGATATTAAACTAATACTGTATGTCTTGCATTTATTCAATTCAAGGTGTAATTTATTGCTCAAAAATATCTTTAAAAGCATCTATTTTTACTGTGAGTGGGGTCGCCTCTCCACAAACCTAACCTGTGCTTTGACCTGCAAGTATCCATGGAGATTCATAAGTTTATGGCCATACTGTGGAGCATTCTATACACATCTCCATTTATAAGAACCTTTAAATGCTACAGAATTTCAGTGTTGCGACGACACAGCACAAGAACAAATACAGAAAAACATACCTTCTCTCCATAGTAAAAATAAGACCTTCTCCAAAGTCATACCCATTTCTTTTGGTTGGATATTTTATTATAAATCCTGTCCTGTCCCGTAACCCAACCCCTGCCTTAAAAACTGCGGAGTGTGTATTCTTGTGTTGTGAACTTGTCTCCTCCAATCACACATTGGCATTTCTGGGACAGTGGCACATTTGGGGCTTGGAGATCTGCCCCATTGCCCTGCAGTTCCAGACCCCTGCAGTCAGCGCTTCTTTCCCCCGAGAGAAGCAGCTCATAACGGGCAGAGACTTCACTGGGGAGTGCCTCATGCTGCCGGGGCTCAAAGAGATGTGCCAGCACGCCTTTTCAGAGCCATTCATGCATGTTGTTAACCTACATGCCCACCTTTGTTGGGTATTCTCCCTCCTTCTCAGAAACCACAAATGTGTACTTCTTTCTCTCCCCCTGTGTTGAATAGTGTTACCTTCTGAACAAGACTGCAGTGTCCAAGGCTTTGAATAGAACTCATTTGTCAGTTTGAGGAAGCCGTTTAGCGTTTGAATCTGCTAAGAATTCGTTTAAGAAAAAAGACATTGCCCCTTACATAAGCTTTTTTTTCCCCTCCAATATTTTTATTGGTTTTCAATGAAGAGATAAGCAAAGTTGTCCGGATATATTCCTAGCACATACAGTTTTACAGAGAAAGGCACCTAGACGCCAACAGTTTTACAACCATTTTCCAAAAAGCTACCAGTTTAGGACATTCCCAGACACGGTGAATGAAGGTGCCCCTCTCAGTCAAACATTTAACACAGGTGTCTGGAATGCCCGGAAACCATTTATTACGTTTTTCAGGGGTTATGTATGTCCTCATTAACCATTTATGTTGTAATAATTTCAATCTTGTGTTAGTAGTGCATGTTTGAGCTTTTATACAAGCAGCTGCCTTATCAATGTCTTCCCTGATATCTAAACTCCATCCTCTCATTCTGTCCATGCTGGATTCTTTGTCATGAGAAACAAGTATGGCATATAATGGAGAAATTTGCCGTCTTCCACGCATGTGCTTCATGGCTATCCTCCATGCACAATGTCAGAGTGCTTTGATGAGACAAAATACTTCAAAATGCTGCAAATATATTTTAAAAAAGTGTTTTGGGGATGGAATATTTCAAGCAAATATCATTAAATGTTAGTAAATATACGTATAAATCTCCACTGTCTGCCCTGCCCACATATTTCCCAAATGGGAGAGAACCGAGAGATATGTTTATGAGCTTTAAACTCAAAAGTAAATTATATTTTTAAGAAAAGGGTTAGTTGTTTTTTCATTAATTTCTTAATATCTGCAGAATGTAAAGGCTTAATGGCAGTTTAGATGACGACTATTCAATAGAAACCCATGCTGGAGAGGTTTGTGTGGAAAAATAAAACATAGCACTTTGCAGTTGAGCAGAATACCACGGAAAGCAACCTTACCCAAGCTACTGCTACGTCTGTTAATCACGGCTGCTGTCGGACTGAACCGAGACAAAATGATTCTGAAATCGGCGAGAAAACAGCTTGCAGAGAATAAACTAAAACAGACTATTTAAACTCTTCCAAGAACTAGGTTGTTAAGATTTTCACTGATCCGAAAAGTTTGTCTCCAAGGCTCTCATAACACCACATTTGCTGATTTGAGACTGGCCACTGAAGTAAATTAGACAGAGTAGATTTAAATAGTGAATGTGTTGGATAAGGTCTAAAATTGGGTGTTACTTTTGGTGGAGGGTCTAACACCTGCTTGTCTCCATGGTGATATCAGATGACATTAAACTTATCTATCTCCATGAAGCTGGTTTTGCCCCCAGACCAAGTTACAGGTCAGATCTGTGAAGATGTGTTTTCCAAGGGATCGTTGAGCAGTATTGAATGAATGCAGACAGATATGTTTAATGCCATACTGTGGAACATTTAAGGCAAAGCTATAACATCTCCATGGAGACAAACAAAAGGTCAGACCCCCCCAGGAAAGTTGCATAGTGCGTCTTTATTTAGGCTACGTTTATATGATGACGGTCTGAACAGAAGACGCAAAAGTGGCGACGCGTCTTCACTTTTTATTCCACGTTTAGATGAGAGTTTTCGGGAGGCAATCTGCATGCATACGGTGATGCAAAAGTATGTGGAATTCGATTGGGTATGTATGCCAGGCAGCTAGGTGGTGCTGCGATACATTATCACTATGTCTATTGACTCTTCAGTTTTTTGTGTTTTCAAGCCCCCAAAACGTCTCCGTCACCGTCTAAATGAAAGGCACTTCCGATAAAATATTTTGTCGTTTTTACCCGTAAGCGTTCTCGTGTAAACAGGCCCTTAGTAATCTTTTATTTTTCTTGTCTCAGTAGAGAAACAACACTAGATGTACTTTTGTAAGTATGATATGGGCAAAAGTAGCTCAGTTTGTCCATTTCTCCTCTGATCAGAAGGTTGGTGGTTCAAATCCCACTCAGTGTAAACAGATTCACTGACCAACTGGTTGGCGGTGCGATTCTGGTTTCCACAGATGAATGCTGTGGTTGTGCTCTTAGCCCACCTTGCCCTCAGTGTCTGCGTACACTGGTGTATGAATGTGTGTGAATAGGTGAATTCATCCTTGGTGTAAAGCGCTTCGAGTAGAAAACTCTGACCATTTACCATGAAAGGCTATTCCTTATGAAGTAAATTACATTTCTTGAATACTCCTTCAACCTATTAACTTCACTGTCAATGCTGCGCTGGCTTTAAAGGGCAGTGATAGGAGAGACAGAGCATATGGAGTCGGGGGTTGTCAGTGCAGAGAAGGTAGATGGATTAAACCCAAAATACTAACAGACCCTGCATACACAAGCCTATACTGACAGACTGAGCTACTCCCATACACCCACTTCGCTCTGGATCCCATCGGCAGCCATCAGTCACTCCGGACAGCCTGGTCAAACAGTGCACTTTGAAGGTGAACGACGCCAATCCCGTTCGCTTCAAAAACAGCCCGTAATGACTTTCTGTTGTGGCACGGACGTCTTAGCTTGCAGCCACTTGGAGTTTGACCAGGTCCTCCTACAGAACCATCAGCTCTCCTAATTAGCGCCTAAATGAGGGGCCTGGGAACGCAGTGTAATGAGGCTTGGCCAGTGTTGGACCGAGACAGGAACAGGGACTAGAAGTGTCAGGACTAAAGAAGAGCGTTCAGGCTGTGGAGGCTTGACTTCCTGATCAACATCCTGTCAGCAGGATTGTTTTGAAGGTTACTGTTCAATTTGAAAGGGTCAATTGCAGAGGGAAGCATGGGGTGTGAGTAAAAAGCATAATAATGGCACAAAAGCTTGGTTATTTGACCTTCTTCTGAAAATGTGTTTCAAACAAATTTAGCTCCATTGGGTCTATTCAGTTATTAAATCATTGTTCATAAAATGGTAAACCAGAAATTCAACTTGTGATCAGAAATGTTCCATATTTAACAATTTTTATTTGTCACAGACGGAGTTATTAAAGGGAAAAAATCAAGAAAACATTACATGGCATTGCATAAAAATAGAGATATGAATATAACATTGAAACATAAACATAGATTAAACATTCACTACTTAAACAAATTGAACTTCTCCTTTTATCACTACTTATACAGTTCATTCCTGACTGGACTTCCAGTGCTACACTTTTCACCACTACTTGGGTGGGTGTGATTGGCAGGTGGATTAGCCAATCATAAACATCCATGGTCCGTCCGTATCAATACAAACATGGCTACTAGCAAGGAGAAAAAAATTAGTCAATAAAAATAATTAAATAACAGTGCAGTGGTACTCAAAGAGGGATCCGGGGACCTCAACAGATATGAATATTAATTTCTTTGATATAAAATTCCAAATATGTATTGTTTTTGATGGAAATAAGTAGAGCTGGGTGGTATGACCAAAAATGTATATCACGGTATTTTTCAAAATTATATTGGTTTATTTTATTTTTTTCATGTACTAAGTGGCACCATGTCTTTGGCTAAGTGGACAGTAATAGCGTTGGTAATATCGTTCCACCGTTTGCTTTTCTTGTCGTAGACAGTCCCCTTAGCAAACGCGTCTTTGAGTGACGTCTGAGTGGCGTTTTGTGTCGCAGCTCCAACTTGAACGTTCCCTGCAGACGTGGAAGAGGATGCAGATCTGAGTTTCGTGCATTCTTCGTATTCCAGGACATGTTTGTGACGGAGGTGGTGAAGCAGGTCGCTCGTGTCGCCTCCTGCGGCTACAACTTTAGCCCGACAACATTTACAGAACACGGTTGTTTGATCAGCGCCAGATTTTTTTAAAGCCGAAGTACTTCCACACAACTGACACGGCTCCTCTTTTCGGTATAAGTTCCACTGTGTTTGTAACATTTTCTCAACAATGTCCCGCAGCGCCACATTCTGCCACTCTGTGTTCCCGACATTTTGTACGCCACTCACCGGTATTGGGATATATGAAAAATCCATATCATTAAAAAAAAAAACACCGGTATTGGGTATGAAGCGGTATACCACCCAGCTCTAGAAATAAGTACACCAATATTAAGAGAAATTAACCTTTCATCCAAAACTGGGTTTATTCATGGTTCAAACTTTTGAATTTTATAATGAGGATCGAAAGGGGGTCCTTGATATATTTTCATACTGATAAGGGGTCCCTGGTCTAAAAAAAGTTTGAAGACCCCTGACATAGCAGACTGAAAAAACCCTGTAGAACCCCTGTAGAATTATTAAGTGAAGCGCTAAACTGTTAATATGTGGTGAGAGACGTTTGATTTTATTCTAAATGACACACGACCAATGAGCTCCTCTGTTTCCCATGTGCCAGCAGATGACTGAGAAATTTAGAGTTTTCTAAAATACAGATATAACGCTAATTGGCAATCTACTAATCATGTATTTAGAATATATAATTTCACATTTGAGACCCTTACAAACAGAAAATTTCATCCATATTATCACTATCAATAAATAAATCAAGGTCAGCTTTTTGTAGATCACACACATGATAAATCTACAAAGTCTAATCACTAAGTTAAAATGAGATGTGTACTTTTAATTAAACCAATGAGAACTTTCCCATCTGAAGTATTATTTGCAGAGTAATTAGTTATTTTCGCTAAATATCAACCTATTTATGGATCAGTGGGCGCAGGTCGAGCTGACATGTTTTCTTGCAGTTTGAGCTTGAGCTTGTTGCTACGGTAATCCCTGCCTCTTTCAGGAAGTGAGAAAACGCACTCATTACGCATGGAGACGAAGATAATTTTACCTGCATTATTCCTGTCTTCCTTTGTGAATTAACTGGCAGTAGTCCTATGTGGAGAGGTGGTTTGGAAAAGGCAGCCAGGTTTATTCTGATGGTTGAGTTATTTGAAAAGGGCAAATGAACAGAGTATTCATAAACATAAAACTGTGCAGAAAGTAATTTGTCCGTCTTTTAAGCTGCTGTACTGTAAGCAATACTTCTTAATTCTAGTAGTTGTATAATTTTATATTCAATCTAATAACTTTTTGTTACATTAGAGCAGGTATACCCCAAGGTTGCATGTTGGGACCTCTTTTGTCTATTTATATATGTACACTTATTAGAAGGGATGGTATGGTATGCTTTTATTTATACAGGGACAGTGCATAACCATACATTAAAGGTCCTATGTTATTCAAAATTGTGATCTTTAAACTGTCTTATAGTGTTGTTTCCTTGTCAAGTTGTTTTGTTTCATTTACACATGTCTGAACAATTACATTATTAGTTTGTCTACATTTCCAAAGCTCAAAATGCGTTGTTCCACCTTTTAAAATAAATTTTCAAGTTAACAAGTACATTTTACCTTTAGTTCAGTAGAGATGCATATTTCTAGATCTGAAATCAGCCAAACGATTTAAATGAAGGTGTATGTAGTTTAAAAACACAGTGGAGCACTTCCTGTATTACCACGTGACATCAAAATTGAGTGTTTTTACTTTGAGAGAAAAACTTAGACAAACTTTATTGATCCACAAGGGAAATTGTTTTGGGTACGGTAGCTCACTCATCAAATATAATATATGATATACACTCAACAAAAATATAAACGCAACACTTTTGTTTTTGCTCCCATTTTTCCTGAGATGGACCCAAAGATCCAAAATTCACTCCAGATACACAACACTACCATTTCTCTCAAACATTGTTCACAAATCTGTCCAAATGTGTGACAGCGAGCACCTCTGCCCCGCCGAGACAATCCACCCCACCTCACAGGTGCGCCACATCAAGATGCCGATCCGACATCATGACCAGTGCACAGGTGTGCCCCAGACTGCCCACAATAAAAGGCCACCCCGAAATGTGCATTTTTTTTTGCTTTTTTGGGGGTCTGGGGAGTCAGAACCAGTCAGTATCTGGTGTGACCACCATTTGCCTCATGCAGTGCAACACATCTTCTTCGCATAGAGTTTATCAGATTGTCAATTGTGGCCTGTGGAATGTTGGTCCACTCCTCTTCAAAGGCTGTTATGGACGAAGAACACAGGTGCATTTTATTGATGGCATTTTGAATGCACAGAGATACCGTGATGAGATCCTGAGGCCCATTGTTGTACCATACATCCATGAATATCACCTCATGTTTCAGCAAAATAATGCACGGCCCCATGTTGCAAGGATCTGTACACAATTCTTGGAAGCTGAAAATGTCCCAGTTCTTGCATGGCCAGCATACTCACCGGACATGTCACCCATTGAGCATGTTTGGGATGTGCTTGACCGGCGTATACGACAGCGTGTACCAGCTCCCACTAACATCCAGCAACTTCGCACAGCCATTGAAGAGTGGACCAACATTCCACAGGCCACAATTGACAATCTGATAAACTCTATGTGAAGAAGATGTGTTGCACTGCATGAGGCAAATGGTGGTCACACCAGATACTGACTGGTTCTGAGTCCCCAGACCCCCAATAAAGCAAAAAAAAAAAAAAAAAATGCACATTTCGGGGTGGCCTTTTATTGTGGGCAGTCTAAGGCACACCTGTGCACTGGTCATGATGTCGGATCGGCATCTTGATGTGGTGCACCTGTGAGGTGGGGTGGATTGTCTCGGCGGGGCAGAGGTGCTCGCTGTCACACATTTGGACAGATTTGTGAACAGTGTTTGAGAGAAATGGTAGTGTTGTGTATCTGGAGTGAATTTTGGATCTTTGGGTCCATCTCAGGAAAAATGGGAGCAAAAACAAAAGTGTTGCGTTTATATTTTTGTTGAGTATATAACAGAGGGTAAAAGAACAAAAAGAAAAATAGATGGAAAAGCAATCAAAGAGCAATACACCTGTCAGATGAGACACAATTATATACATAAGATAATGGTAATAAATATATATGTACAATCAGATTTAAATAGAAAAGTAGTAGTCAAATATAAAATACAGTATCAAATATGATGTACAGTACCAGCTATATATAGTTGTAGGGAGTATTATCTGTTGCATAAGGGTGAGTTGTTGTACAGTTGTATGGAGTATGGTATGAATATAGTCCTGTATCTCTCACTGTTTGAGTGGAGCTGTAGGAGCCTGTTGGAGAATGAGCTCCTCTGTCCCTCTATAGTCTGGTGCAGTGGGTGAGCAGGAGTGTCCATGATGGAGAGCAGTTTGTCCAGTGTCCTCCTGTCCCTCACTGTGACAAATGTCTCCAGCTCACAGCCAATCACGTGACCAGCTTTGCGGATCAGTTTGTCAATCCGTCCGATGTCTCTTTTAAAGTTGCTGCTCCCCCAGCAGACTACAGCAGAGTACAGGGCGCTGGCAAACCACAGACTAGAAGATCTCCATTAACTTACTGCACACATTGAAAGACCTGAGCTTCCTCAGGAAGTAGAGTCTGCTCCTGCTCTTCTTGTACACAGCATTACAGTTGTTCCTCCAGTCCAGCCTGTTGTTCACATGAATGCCCAGGTACTTGTAGCAGTCCACGATCTCCACCTCGTGACCCTTGATGGTAATAGGCTCTACAGGTGACCTCATCCTCCTGAAGTCAATTACCAGTTCCTTGGCCTTGTCTAAGTTCAGGAGCAGATGGCTTGCCTGGGACCACTCCACAAAATTTGCAATCAGTTTCCTGTAGGAGGCTCCTGTCCATCCCTGATACACCGTACCACCGCAGAGTCATCAGAGAACCTCTGCAAATGGCAGGACCCTGAGCTGTACTGGAAATCAGAGGTGTACAGAGTGAACAGGAACGGAGACAGGACTGTACCCTGAGGGGCTCCTACATTCCTGACCACAATATCAGACAGGGTGGTCCCCAGTCGCACGTACTGAGGCCTGCCTGACAGGTAGTTAGGAATCCAGGAGACAATGAAGGAGCTGACACTCATCCTGAGAAGTTTCTCACCCATCACAGAGGGCTGGATTGTGTTAAAGGTGCTAGAGAAATGAACACATCCTAAACATCCAAACAAAACACAACTTGAGATATGTTTTGATGAGGAAACATTATAACATAAATCAGAAAATAATGTAATACAGGCCCATTAACTCAGACAAAAGTCATGGAAAACATACTGAAAGTTCATTAACACCTGTAGTCCCATGTGAAGGTTAGTGTGAATACTGTCCCTTCAGAATGTATAATAAATAAACTGACCACAACTAAATTAAAACAGGTAGTATCTAGGGTCACTCATTTAAATACATAATCTAAAAACAACACAAACATACATATAGCACATACTGTATATTCTCCTGTTAGCTTCTCAAACCCTTTTAGCATTCTAATTTATAAAAATGTACTTTAGTGAATAAGTTTGAGACTGTCTCTCAGCAATATTTAAACCCCACTTACTCAGAATCAGAATATTTTATTGGTACTTACGGAAATTATTCGATTGCTTTAGCGCCAATAAATATCCAAAATACAATAAAAACATAGTACCAATCATCCGGATAAAAGCTTTAATAAAACTGCTAAATAATAATGGTAAAAGTTATGTGACAATAATGACTTTAAAAACTAAGATCTCTGGATTTATGGATTATGAAGAACGCCTCAGAAATGTTTCTTCTGTAAAACTTTCTTTGTGGTGAAAAGTGAAAGTAATTGCAGCTCTTAGTACACACAAAAGTATCTGATGTCCCTAAAACGTGTCACTCCCTGCTCACAAATCAACTTAGTCTGTGGCTGATGTGAGTGGAATTGAATAACGTTGAATTAGTATTTCCAGAGTATCCAAAAGCAGACACATTTTGGGCAAAGGCGGCCCATAGAGGCAGATTTAAGACACATTAGACTGATTTGTATTCTGCAGTTGGAGGGTCATTTCTTTAAATGGCCGGATCAATGGGCTGACATTCATTTCTGAGGCCATTGCAGTCTTATGGCCGCACTGTCTCTGTCTCTGGGGTTTTTTCACTTCTGCGTGATCGGAAAAGGCTTCATGAATCCTAAAAGTCAAAGCGAACTCTATAATAAGTATCTGTGGTGATTATACTGTGTACTTCATTGTATCGAGGCGTTGGGTTCAATTCCTTATTAAGGATTTCTTCACAATATCCAAACGTTACTGCAAATACTGTTACATTTACCGTCTCTGGCACCAGGGTTTTTTCACTTCTGCAAAATTGGAAACGGCTTCATGAACTATTACTACTCCATATGTACTTCATTGTGTAGAGATTGACAGGAAAGTTAGGCAGTTTTAGTGTTTTGGACCACACATGACAATGAATGCCTGTCGAAGTAGCATCTCTATCTTCCAATTGTCTAACAAATTTTCTATACCTCCAGATTTGCTGTGCTCCTCCCCACCTGGCTTTTAAAGTTTATGACTGGTAATTTCATGTTAAATGCGTATAGCGGTGAATCACTTTTGCTGTGCAGTGGATCACAGCCACATGTTGTGAGTCAAGGTCTTCAATTAGCAGGATTTCTCTTCGCCTCTTTGCTATTTTTAACCTGATGTTAATAGTGTGTGAGAGAGTTACAGGAAACACCCTCACACCTCACTCATCTCCAATCTCTACAGCACTCACTAGACTTATACACTCCAAGAAAACTGGAGAATTGTCCTAGTTCCAGTTAAACAGCTTTTTCAAAATGCTTATAACACACAGCTCCCTGTTTTTTAATGCTTACATAGGGCTGTGCCAAAAATCGAAAGTTTGACTGAGGTCAAACTTGATGATACTGTGCATTTTAATGGACAGATCTACAGCCAATTCTGGGGTAGTGTGTGGTGCACCGCTCTCTTGTTTGGGTGAAAGCTGAGTCAGGGCCACAGAGCGTCTCTATAGGTCTCCTCAAGAGTCCTCATGTTTCATGTTTTAACTCAAATCTGCACAATTTGACTAAAAGTCCAGTGTCTCCATCTGCCTCTGTGTGTGTTCAAGTTCAAAGTCAGCGTTATTGTCAAAAACCATATGTACAGGTTGCACACACAGGATTTGAAACTGCAGCACTGCACTCTCTAGGCCCACAGTGAACATGAAACATCTGATAAACAAGACAATAAACACCATGACTGAAACATCACATATACACGTAGCAAAAGTACAGTAAACTTGTATATGATACACATAGCTAAAACACAGCATAATTTGAGCGTAATAAAGCTCAAATTGTGTCATTAAAGCAGCAGTGTCAGTGTCATTTAAGTGTTCTTTAAGCAGCAGTGTCATTGAGGGAGGGAGGGCAGGGAGAGAGTTCAGCATCCTGACAGCTTGGTGGATGAAGCTGTCTTTCAGTCTGCTGGTCTTGGCCCTGAGGCTCCTCAGTCTCCTTCCTGATGGCAGCAGACTGAAGAGGCAGTTGGATGGGTGGGTGGGATCACCCAGAGGGCTTTGCGGGTGAGGCGGGTGAGGTAGATGTCCTGCAGGGAGGGGAGAGAGACACCCACGATTCTCTCAGCTGCTCTCACTACTCGGTGTAGCTTTTTCCGGCAGGACACGGTGCAGGTGCCATACCACACAGTGATGCAGCTGGTGAGGATGCTCTCTATGATGCTTCTCACCTCTTCTCTGTTTTCTCACCCTTCCTGATTTAGCACACAGGCATTGTAAATGTTTCTGCTGATAGTGTACCATGCGTGGATGTGTTTCTCTCATTACAAATTACTGGTCCTATCAACACGAAATAAAAACTGGTCTTGACACCCTGCTCTTTATGCCTGAAGTCCACGGTTTGTGTTTAATAAGATGGAAGAAGATCGAATCAAAAATCGAGATCAATCAATATGGGGGAAAAAAATCTTTATTCTCTTTTTTTCCCAGATCACCAAGCCCTAAAACACTTGCCTGACCAGCTGGACAATAGAGGGTGAAAATCCTCTGTTCAAACTTAAGACAGTCCAACAGCTGCTAATTAGTAGCAGAAAATTCTCGTATCATTTACAAGAAAACATAACTTATTTTACCTGAGATTGTTGTTTCTGTAACTCTGCGCTGTTTCTCAGTCTCTCTACTGAACTAATGATAAAAGTACCCGTTTGCTACTACTACTGGAACAGAGCATTTTGAGTTTTGGATATGCAGACAGACAAATAATAAAGGGTTACTCAAACATGTGTGAATGAAACAAAACAGAACTCAGGTATGTTTTTGATGAGGTAAGAATAACAACACATCTTTAATGTCACAAGAGTCAGTTTTGCAGAAAATAGTATCCTTAAAGCGAAAGTAAAAAATACCAGAGCTTCATTATGCTTATTTGTTAGTAAAATGAATAATGAAGTCCCTAGCATGTTTAAAAATCAGATGCTTGACGTGAATAAGATATTGTTTATACAGTTTGTCTGCTAAAAATGCAAAATTACTAGACGCACTTAAATGGATCATAGCCTCCATTCGCACCTATGTGGTTCTTTGACCTGCATGTAGAATAATGTGAGTCATCTGACAGGTTTGGGGATTTGAATTAGTTTTTTTTTTTAGCACTCTTGGAATTCTCTGTTCATATAAACATAGTGACATTTACAGCATTCTTAATCTCTATCCAGGCTTCTACTTTATCTATAAAGAAATATACTGGAGCATTTTCTGTTTGCTCTCCGTTACGAAATGTCACTGCACCAAAAGTGAATGAATATGGATGCGGTTTAGAAGCTACAGTGAAGCAAACAGCTGAGACCAAGTCAAGTGCAAATGCCAAACACACAAGTTTAACCCAAGCAACAACACCTACTTACTCTCTATCAACTCTTAGGTTTTGGGGAAAAATAGAGGTTTGGTTGAATAAACCAATGTATATTTAATCTTCCGAATTACTTAAAAATACTTGCTGTAATTGTACTCCTTCACAAGCCAATATGGATACTCGTTCAAAGCTCGTTGAAAGCAATAAAAGGTTGCCAAATTCAGAAAGTTGCACATGAAAAGCCAAGAATATGTACTTTATGAGCCTGGCAGTCCTTACTCAGGGCATAGACACACATTAGTGGTTGATGTATACTGAGACTGAATATATTTAAATAATCTTAAGAGTTAAGTTTCAGAAATACAAATGGGAAGGTTTTACATGATATATCCTTGGATTATAACCAAGAACAAGTACAAAATATTTCAACTTGACATTTATCTAGTCCTAACTCTCATGCTGCTGATGAGAAGTGAAACAGGAATTAGGTTCAAAACAAAAGCAATGGCCAGTCTAACACTTAGAAAGGGGTACTTTCAGATTTCAGCAACATTTTACCTTTAATTCAGTAGAGATTGTGTAGAATCCCTCAGTCGCCCAGGTAGAGTCCATAGCAAAAGGAGAAATTCAATTTGTCAATTGGACAGAAGTTTATTTGGTCGAATGTTTCGCAGATCATCCAAGCTGCTTCTTCAGTTCTGGTCAGACGCTGGTGGACACTGCCTATATCTGCCTGAAGGGGGAGCCAACTACAATGAAATTACTTTGAAACTACCACACATACTTCTTTACCGTTTCTGTTAGTTAGGTGGGCCTATTAGATCTGCAGTGGGAGTGGAGTGTGGGTTTTGTTAGCAGAACCATTCAGGACCATAATTGGTGTTTTCACACCTCTGGACCTGACCTGCTGCCCTGTTGTTTTCTTTGTTTTGATTTAGGTTTAAGGATAGAGTTATAGATGGGAGACAAATGATGTCTGAGACCTCCATTTCTGTTCAAGGAAGGATTCTCTTTCTTGACAAACATAGCCTCTTTAACTCCCCTCTCAAACCAGTTCTTTTCTCTGGCCAAGATCTGTATCTCACTGTCCTCAAAAGCGTGGCCACTCCTTTGAGGACAGATCTTGGCCAGATCTGACCAGATCTGAAGAAGCAGCTTGGATGAGCTGCGCAACATATTCAACCAAATAAACTTTTTTCCAGATGACAAATTGAATTTCTCCTTTTGCCATTCAGTAGAGATTGGCAATTCCAGGGCTGAAACTATCTCAGTGGTTCTAAAGAAGGTGGAGTTTAAATTCTGGGTTTGATTCTGAGGGAATCGGTCTATCAGGATATTTCTGTGTGGAGTTTGCATGTTCTCCCCGTGCTTGCGTAGGTTTCCTCCGGGTGCTCCAGTTTCCCCCACCAGGACTCCCCTGAAAAAGAGATATAATGCTGTAGTTAGCATTGCATACCTGATTTAGCTACTGTGTAAGACTAAACTAAAGCAGGCTTCAAGACAAAACAAAAACAAACAAAAAAACATCTGGAACTTGTCTATAGTTAAAGGGATATGCCACCCCCAGGTCAAACGTGGGCATCTCCCCACAGTCCAGAGACTAAAATAAGTGATGGAAAGCGTTTTCCTGGTCACCCAGCCATTGTCCGAGTCTGTCAGCACTGACCGCCGAGCGCAGCTGCAGCTACTCCGCGTTAGACTGGAGTCTAACGTCGCCAGAGAAAGATTTCGGCCAAAAGGAATTAATTTGCTCGATGCTTTTCCCAATTACTTTCTGTGTAGTGCGCATTCATATCGAGTGCAAATAAATGTGCAAATCAACACGGAGAGCTTGCCTTGGTCATTTTGGGGTGGGAACTATTTTACAGTGCGGAAAAACATGGCCGAAGCACACAGGGGAATCCCTGTTACGCACCACGTTGGGAGTTCCCCTGTTACGCAGTGTGGTGTGTGCTTCGGCTCTGTTTTTCCGCACTGGAAAATAGTTCCCACCCAAAATGACCAAGGCAAGCTCTCTGTGTTGATTTGCACATTTATTTGCACTCGATATGAATGTGCACAGAAAGTAATTGGGAAAAGCATTGAGCAAATTAATTCCTTTTGGCCGAAATCTTTCTCTGGCGACGTTAGACTCCAGTCTAAGGCGGAGTAGCTGCAGATACCGCGGCGGTCAGTGCTGACAGACTCGGACAATGGCTGGGTGACCAGAAAAACGCTTTCCATCACTTATTTTAGTCTCTGGACTGTGGGGAGATGCCCAAGTTTGACCTGGGGGTGGCATATCCCTTTAAGGCAATTTGAGGATTAAGATTTTTACTGGATATACGGCAGCAACAAACAAGCACAGTACCTGTGATCTCTACTTTCCACAGACTTAACACTACAACAAACCGTCTGCTGATTCTCTCTGTATCTCACATTCGGTTTCACTTCACCTGATCTTTCGTCATCCAAATCGTGCCTTCACAGCTAGACTCCTCAGCCAAAATGTGATGAGATGACACCATTACTGTCTCATTAACAAACAGCATTATCACAGCAGTCACCAGAAAATGACTCTGCAAATTTGGGCTTCAGTGACACAGCGATAATCCCACCACCCCCATCCTTCTCTATAAAACAAGCCCCACTAATCACCAATGAAATAACAGAACATGTGGAATAATGTTAATGGGTGGTCATTTAAATTTAGACTTACTGATCCACAAATTATTGAAATTATTTGGACACAGTAGCTCACACATTACAATATATTATAATAACAAAGGGAAAAAATATGGTGTACTAATTTACCTTTTATTTATGAAAATGTTTAATCAAATATTATTTAAAAAAAATATATGTTTTTAAAAGAGCCATACCAGTGTCTCCACATATTGGACTGACATCGTATTGCACTGAGTCTCAAATTTGTGAGTGACATTATTATTTCATTGTCTGATTTGTTCAGTCTGTAAAACTGTACATTAAAGTTCTTAGTTCAGCTTTCAGAGTGTTCACTCGTGCAGTAACAAACATGTCAGTCGCACTCGTTCATCGTGGCCTCCTCAAAAGCACCGCAAAGCCTCAGTGTAGGCCACCTGCTGTCTTTGCAAACTGGCTTTTTTGTAATTAATCCAGAGGTGGGCTGTGTACAGTGGTGAACAATACGATTTAAACAATAACTTGACATTATTTGTATAAGAGCCAAAATTACGCATACGAGTGTTTGCATAGAGTATCCTACATTGTCTATACATATCATCATTATTCGCCATGTCTGCAGCGATGACATGCCCAAGATATTTTTTGTTGTAACAGTCAACAAAACATCTGACAGGCAAAAGTCAGGATATCTCATGTGCTTGTCTTCTCTGGACCTACAGATCATGACCAGACTCTTGGTTGCATTACACTTTATATCGTGCTCCACACCATAAGCTGAACAAAGGTTGAGTAGCTGCTGGAGACCAGCAATTCTTGTACTAAAATTGACCAGGTCATCTGTATACATTACATGATTCATGAGTATTGTATTGAAACTGTTATTGGTGGTAGCTGGTTAGTACGCCCACCTCACTGCAAGAAGGTCCCTGGTTCAACTCCTGCATATTCTTCTTGTTTCTAAACAGGTTTTAAAGTTAAGTACTTGATTTACAGTTATTAGTTTTGTCTCTTATTGTGTTACATTTCTACAGTTTTTGAGTGTCAGCCAACTTCTTGTGTCCATGTAAAACGTTTTGTCTCTGGGTCCCCTTGACCAGGACTTCCTTAAAAAAAGAGATCTTCAGTGGGACTTTCCTGTTTAAATAAAAGTTAAATTTTAAAAAATGGTTTACCTAGAATATACAGTGGTATTAGGCATATCTATAACATTTATTCATGTCATTCTCCACAGATCTGAGCTGTAACTTGGTCTGGGGGCATCATCTGCTTGCCTTCATGTACAGCTATGTTTAAGGTTCTACTATGAAACATTCCAGGCAAATTGCACTCAAGGCAAAGATCTCCACGGAGACAAACAGGTGGTAGACCCAGACCTCCACCAGAAAAGTTACATATTGCACCTTTAAAGGTCCTATATTACACAAAATTGATTCATGTGAGCTTAATGCCAAGCTAGAACGCTGTTACATCCTCAAAAACATATCTGGAGTTGTGTTTTGTTTCATTGACACATGTTTGAGTAAATCTTTATTATTCATCTGTCTGCCATCTCTAAAGCTCAAAATGACCTGTTTCAACTTGTGATGTCAGGAAGTTGTAGTTTTCAAATTAACAGCTTCTTCTTCTTCACCTTTAGTTCAGTAACGATTGGCAATTCCAGGGCTGAAATCATTCAAATGATTCTAGTGAACAGTGTAGAGCACTTCATGTTTTACCACATGACATGAGTGTTTTCTGTTTCAGAGAAGAACTCAGCCTAAATCTGCAGAGCTTGTGCGTTAAACATGTGTGAATGAAACAAAACACAACTCCAGGTCTGTCTGTGATGAGGAAACAACATTATAACAGATCAGAAACCAGTTTAATATGGGCCCTTTAAACTATTTTCTTTCTGGATTCCACCATTTTATTGTACAGTTGTCTTACTGTAGTCCATATTACGCTTTTGATAGAACTACATCAGTACTTTATCCTGTTAAAGGCAGAAATCTCCTTATTCTTGTGCCTTCAGCTTTTAGGTACATCATCAAAACCTCAATCTGTTCACATTCGCTGAGGCTCTAACTCTCCGTCGCGTTGCCAAACTGTGATACTTTGAGTTGCGATGCGTTGCCAGATGATGACTCACATGTATGTAGGCCCGACCCGTGGCATTTTCGCTGCGCAGATATTGTATGAGGGCCAGCGCAGATGGCTCCTCCGCGCTCTCCACGCCTTCTCAGCGATGCCCTGACCTCAAGCTCACAGCAAAATGCAAATTCTACTCCCTGCATTATGGTCCAAATGTGTGCACTTTTCAAACTCCAGGCACGCCACTAATTATGTTTGATTTCAACGCTAAATCTCTTCTGGGACTATTTGATTTGAACTGCACAATTTCACCCCCCAATCGTAGCTGTGATTACAAAACACCTTGATTGCAATTGGGTTTAATCCATTGATAATTTGGAGCACTTTTCTTCGCAGGCAGTGGTGGATGTTAAGCAAAGGGAAACAACATGGTGAAAGTAGACATGGTGACAAAGATTTGATTTCAACAACAAATTGGAATACATGTGACCATAAAGAACTGGTTTGGATTACAACAGGTGAGCTGATTTGTGCGTTAAACAAGTCTCTCACATAAAATTACAGTGACAAGCGAGCTAGCATTAGTCAACGCTCATCTTTTTGGTGAAAATCAAACACCTAAACAGGACTGTGGATGCTTGTTTTGATCACACACTTCTGAAAATGTGTTATATAAATCCATTTTGTGTTCTTCCATGAGTTTTCATGCTTTTTGTCACTTTGTTAATGTGTGCATTGTGTCTCTATGGTAACTCCTAAATATTTCACCAAAGAGGGCTGGGACAAAAAAAAATGGCCCTGGCATTTTTGGCTTAGACCGGCCCCTCATAATTAGCGAGCACAACGGACTAATTTATGTTCGTGTTCCCAAAGCAAAGTATTTTACTATTGTTACGTCTTGACCGAGGGGAAACCAGGGCGCAACATTTAAAGGAAAAATCCCAACTCCCAAAAAACACCAGCAAACTCGCAGTAACTACACAGTCAATGGTTTATTTAAAATGCATCACACACACAAACACACATTGAATCTACACGATTCACGAAGGTCACCAAACGGCGAATTTCGCTGAAAAGTGACCGATGTCCATGCCTGTCCATCACCTAAAAGTCCCAGTATAATCCTAACATTACTACCTGCTGTGCCTGTGCTGCACTTCCTGGGCTTCCACCTCTAAACTGTGGGCCAGTTTCTAATTGTATTTAATAGCTTGATGTACGGCGACCTTGAGAGCCTTGAAAGGCGCCTAACAAATAAAATGTATTATTATTATTATTATTATTATTAAGTCATAAACAAAACAAAACAAAACAAAAAACAAAAACACATTGGCCCCCTAGGACTGTCGGCCCACCGGAAAATTGCCCGGTATGCCCCATTACCAGTCCAGGCCTGTCAACATATAGAAATACATGTAGGTCACCCCCAGCGTAATCCATTTTGTATAGTATTGATTGTGACTCCGCTTGGGGCTTGAAGGGGGGGTAAAGCCTGGACACTGATACTCACCTTTTTACAATGAGCTGGATGACAATGAGTGAATAAGTCCCAATAAGCCAAGATTAGCCTGCAGGGATCTCGTATTTTACGGACAAGCGACACTGTACTTTGCGGTCCATGGTGGTATCAGAATCAGGACCAGCATCGGCAGGAAAGTGAAACATTTGTGTGCATCTTATTAAGTTCACGGGAGGATAATATACAAAATGCTAGGGTACAAGATATGTTTTGGGTACATTTTGTGTTTTCCTCTAAATCAGCACATTGTGACAAAATTAGACCCGTGTGTGCTGTCTGATGCTAATCATTTCTTGTAAATCTGTAATTAAGCCAACAGCAGCCCTCTGATTGGCTGTGTTTGGTTGATACACCACATTTTCACTTCTCCGCGGTTAAAAAAAGAAGTAATTCTAAAGCCACGCATGCACCCGAAAAATAATTAATGTGAGTTAAATAATAGATCTAAACATTAAATCAACTAGCACATCTTTATATTGAAAAACAGCCACAAAATGAGTGAGCGTTACCTCCAGTGGCCTCTGCAGTCTCCAGTAGTTGGTGACATCGCAAAAGACCCGGTTACAAGTGGCCGTTTCCCAATTCACCGACGGCACGCTTGTTAGCGTCCTTGGAACGGGATATGCGTCATATCCGGCGCGACAAGGGCCGTTCCATTCGTTTTTTTCCCCCTGCACCGTCAAGACGAGCTCTGAACGGCGCCGTCGTTTCCATGGAAATCGGGGCGTGGACCAAGTGTGCAAACATGCACGCTCCGCACACTTAAAAGCCCCAGCATGCACAGCGCGGGACTACAAAGACCGACTCGCCAGCGACATCCACAAGTGAGAGTTGCGACGTCACTATAAAATATACGTACTGGTTCACCTCACCTACAACTATGCTACATGAAACTCTTCATAAACTACGCTAAACATGTGTGACGGGAGCCGTAACGGCATGTCACGGCACCTGTATTTCCGTTCACATGCTTTTCCCCTTACACTTCTATATTTCCTTTGCTGTCGTAATGCTGGATATTCTACAGTATCGCCATGTCCAGCGTTTACTCTAAGCTGCGCACTGTTCGCACATTCTCAGCGCACAAGAAAACTTGTGCAGCGCCCTGTAAACCAGGGACGAAAGAGCTTTTTATTCAGCCGCGGGGTCATTTTTTTATATCTGCAAAGTGCGAGCCGCGCGGGGGGGGGGGGGTTCATTTCGGATGTGGAGTTAGTGTGTTTGCTCAGACACATTAAAAATTAGGGGGAACATTGGCCATGTCCCAATTCCAAGTATTACTAGTCGCAATAGTATAATATTTTTGTCTTTAGGGAACAAGGAGCAGACCACCTGGCTCATTGAGCTGAGGCGGGACCTGTTCAATTTCGCAGGCGGCCATGTGAGAAACGTAGTGCACTAAGGACAGAGCGAGTATGCGCCGTCTCGACGACAGACCGACGGCACACTCACAAGCGTGCCGTCACTGAATTGGGAAACGGCCGGTGTGTCTGATACAAAACACCTGGCTGCAGGGGCGGAGTTTGAAGTGTGGGTACCAGTTAGACCAATCCCACTCTTCCTTATGCCTTGAGACTCCACCCATCCTCCCACTTCTCTCCCCCGTTTAGTCCTCCAGGCACTGCCCAGTTTAGCAGCTCTATTTGAAATGTGGCTGTGGGTAGAACTTCTTCCTTCTGCAGGTACCCAATCTTGAATCATATTTAGTTTTTTTCTTTAATAGGGACAGTGCATATTAAAGAACATCTACAACATTACAGTGTAAACACACCAGATTATAGCAAGAATGCTCATTTTCACCTGTAGTCCCTGCAGGTGGCACCACAACAAAAACAACAAAAACAATGACAAGTGGCAATAACAGCAGTTAAACATTAAAAGTGTCCACGAGTCTGGTTTTCCTTTAGCCGGTGTTTCAAGTGTGATTTGAAAATGTCCAGTGTTGGAGTCTCTCTTATTGATGATGGGAGAATGTTCCAGAACTTAGTGCCTCTGACTGAGAGACATTTTGTCCAAAAGTAGTGTGTCTGTGGGGGACCTCACAGTTCCCCCGGGCTGTGGCCCTGGTTCACATCCCACTGACAGTCTTTGTTTTAATAAAATCCTGTAACAGAGCGGGGGCGAGCCCATGCAAAACTTTATATATAAAACATCCATATTTGAAATGGACAAAATTATTAAAATTAAGCAAGTCGTACTTAACTAAAACTAAACTACTAAAATAGTGCAGTGGTAAACTGAGAATGGTTTCGTGTCCAATATTTTCACAGCTTTTTAAAAAAGTGATTCAACTGGTTTGAGTGTTGTGCCCATGTGGTTATTGCAGATCTCTATATGAGACAGAATCATGGAGTGTAAAAATATTCGTGCCGCATATAGTCATAAAGGGTCTTATCTGTCTAAAATTCACAAAGTTAAAATCAACAGTATTTGTGAGGTGCTTATTGTGTTTCTTAAATGTCAGTGTCGGGTCCAACGTCAGTTAATTTGTCTCTACATTCCCTCTGACCTTATAAAGACAGTACATCTCCTCTACTAAAATCCCTAAAATGTGTACAACTTTGCAATTCGTATTCCAAAATTTTAAACATCTTATCGTCATTCAGCTATCTCCTCCTGGTACCTCCCTAATCCGGGCCTATACCTATCATCTCACTAAACTGAGATCTATACAGTGTGTTCAAAAGCAGAGGTTTGAAGTCTGCTCTCTGCCCGTTTCAGTGGAGCCTTCAGAGATAGTGCGATAGTGCAGCGCGAAATGATCTTTTCTTTATCCTTTGGAGATGAGGCCGAGGAAATCTTTGATCTGAAGTGGAGAGATAATCATGCGTGCCTGAGCCCTTATTTCCATGTGTATTGAGCTCCCCCCTGGAAGCTCCATCAACACTGCAACTAATCAGGGTTATTACGGCCCGGGCCATCCAGACACACTCCTCCAGATGTGGATGAGAACGGGCTGCACTCTGGCATCGCCATTGTTTCCGTGGATGGATAGTGTTATGTGCAGTCATATTGGTTTTTAATATCAGGGGAGCTGTTTAGGAAGGGATGGATGGGCGCTTCCACTGAGAAGATTGTCAACATAAAAACGCTATCAGATTTTTATGTATCTGTACGCTGGGTTATATGGGTTTGTTATTGTGGGATTAGCTGCAGCGAAGTCGCATCGTGATTGTGGGTTCAGTTCCCAGTATATTTTTTTTTGAGTGATGGTAAACCCCACTTTCAACTGGAATCATCTTAAGCAAATACATTCACACTAAAGAAAAAATTAACATTAAAGCCATAGTATGTCACTTTCTGGCCCAAAAATCAACCATATTAAAGGTGCAGTGTGTAACTTTTCTGGTGGAGGGCCCGTCAAATGCTTCAGATCTGTGGAGAGGCAACCCCGGTCACAGTTAGAATGCTTGTTTTGTAAAGTATTTTTGAGCTATAAAACCACCTAAAACTGAATAAATGTAAAGTAGAGCTGTTTAATGTAATACTGTGGAACATTCCAGGCAGAGCACTGACGTATCCATAGAAACAAGCAGGTGACGGACCTAACTAACTAAAATAGTTAGTAGAAAAAGCATGTTTTATTATTGTTTTATTATTATTATTATTTTTTACTGCACTACAAAACAAATACAAATGTAAAAATAAAATACTGTAATACTGTAAACAAGTTTGTATCTCCACAAAAAACAAACAAAAACAAAAAAAACTCTTAGTTGGGCCCTTTTGTTTCCATTTAAATGTGTTCCTTTGTTCCTTTGAGGTATTAATATTCCACATTATGGCATAAAACGTATATCTCCATGAAGAATATTCTATGTGTGTGTGTATATGAATATTCTAGCTAACTTTCTATTTCCATGGAATCATGCAGGTGACTTGTTTGTTTTTATTTATTTTGGGCAGTAAGCAATTTGCATTCTTTTAAAGCAATAAGCAACAACAACAACAACAAAAAAGAAACATTTACCCAAAAAGGAGTGGGAAGAAGAAAACATTTAATCCCACCTCCTCTTCTAATTTAGTGTATGAGCTTTCTTTTACATTTCTTTTACATTCTTCGGACATACCAACAATGGAAACAGATGCAGATACAAGTAATGTAATGAACAGAACAAACCAACAAATGTGCGGAAACAACAAACATAAACCTGCTCTACAGAAGGCAGCTTGTTCTAATATTCAGACCCACTCTCTATATACTGTGACCAGACAATATGTTTATATACTTTATGTCAAATAAAGTAGCTGTCAATTAAGATGTGCATACCAAATTAAAACACATGCATATTTCTCTGTGTTCTGGCATAAAATGTATTAAAAATCATGACATTTCACACCTTATGACCAAGAATATATACCATACATTTTATACACAAATACAGATAAATACCCATGCATTTTAATTTGGTTTGCACATCTTAATTGACAGCTTTCCATCTCCAGAAAGTTTCATAATGTACCTTTAAGACAGGACAACACTTTGCACTTGCATTTGAGGCAGGAGACATCTGCAGTGTAGCACCCAGGGTTCCATATTCAGATCTTGTGCTTGGCTGGTTGTTACTTAAATCGCCATAGCTGAAAGTGCCTATTGCCATTGTGCACTTGAGCAAGACTCTTCACCTGCTGCCCCTGTAATGCCTGGCCACACTGGTACATGGAGGTCTGAGTGAGGATGGATGGCGGTTCCTTGATGTTTTGAGTGTGAAAAAGCCAGTTTATTCATTCATTTATTGGCTCTCTGTGTAAATGAGACTAGCGGCACGTCAGTCAGACCTCTCAGCGGGAGTCTGTCAGCACAAACACAGCCCTGCAGACGTTCCACAGACCTGACATGAACCCTCTCCAGCTGCTTCACCAGGCTCTTAACCTGAACAATACATTATGCAGTACCAGGCTAAAATATTTTATAATTCTACAGTTTCCTCTTGATGGGTTTCAGAAAGTGATTATGACTTATTACCAGATGAGACAGATGTTCCCATTGATTACATAGTATTCAGTGGGAAAATTTACAGTCTACTCTAGATCTCAAAGGTGAATTCACAGATGTTGAACCTGATCATGTCGATTAGAACTTGATATATTACAACAAAAATTAGCATTAAACAATATTCTCCCATCTGTATTAAATATTACAGGATTACAATACGGTGATGTGTGACAAAGAGCGCCTTTGTCCCTGTATACTCACCTTAATTTCATATTTAATTTTTCCATACACAACTAAACTACTAAATATAACCATCCCAAGTTTGTTTGATTTAGTTTTGTTTAGTTTGGTTAAGATAAACACCACATACTCAAGTTACTTTAAATGATTTTATTTGGTTAAATTTATTCAATTTCGTTAAACATCGCAGACACTTCCCTACTCACCTGTTACTCCACCTGGTCTGGAGACAAAAGACGGGGCTTGCCCTGAGATGGACATAAATATTATTTATAGCCTCTGGGGGGAGGTTTTGGGCCAGACCCTGTGGAGGGGAGAATTGGTTTCAGTTCCTTTTTGTTTGTTAGGTTTTGTATATTTGATTTTGATGTTTTGATGGGTAACTTTAGATAAAAGTTAAGTTCCCTCATATCCAACCTAATGAGATTGTGGACTTACCTGGAGGGAGGAGCTTCCTGTTTGGAAGCAGGTCAGCTCAGCCTTTCAAGGGGTCGCCTCAGTGTAGCCGTACACATGTTGGTTTTTCTTAGTTTCGTTCATTTCTGTTGCTTATCCTCCTGACTACCAGAGAAAAAAATGTATTCCAATTTTTTATTTTTTTGGTTTCCCCAGTTATTTGGAGGACAATGACTACACTGAAAACTTTTTTTTTCTTTTTCAAGTTTTTATTTGAAAAATACAGCATATCCACTGTAGTGGACATCGGAAATTTATTGACGTACAAATGTATCAATTTCCAATCCAGGAAACTCAGTGGTTTCTTGCTCAGAAGCTGACACTCAGCTTTGTATTGTAGCCATGCATTGCTGATTGCGACATCAAAGATGTGGAAAATTACCCGGATTGTCCATTTCCAAGTATGAGAGGCCATTTTGTAGAAACTAAGCATCATGTCAGCAAGATCCACACCACCCATGTTGTTGTACTCAGCAATTGACACTGGTCTTGAAACTTGGACAAACCTTTTTTCTTTCTTGGACCATCTTCTGCATAGGTCCTGAGGCTCAATGCCGTAGACAGAGGAGCACATAACCACTGGCTTGTTGTCAAACCATGTAATGATAGTAAGTTCAGGACTTCTTCTGACCACCATCTCAGTTGCTCCTCTTGCTTTCTTTTTGATAGCCTGATCTTCTGTTATTTTGCAATCCCTGGGGATTCTGTTTTTCATTATAGTCCCAGTGCCTGCAAGCCCTTTCTCTGCCAGGATGTCCAAAAGTTTGACTGTAGTGAAGTACTTGTCAAAGAACAGGTGAGAACCTCTGGGAACAGACTCAGCCAGAACTGCTTGTTCTCCAACGCCCTGTCCTGCAGTGACATTGAAAGTGGTCTTCCCCTGGTAGACAACAAAGTCTAAAATAATCCCGCTTGGTGTAGCCAGAACAAACACCTTCAAGCCAGTTGGATGTGGTTTCCCTGGTACATGTTGGCGAATTGGACAGCGGCCAGTAAATGGAATCATTTGCTCATCGATCAACATTTTGCCTGTTCTAGGCTGTCTCAGACATCCCTGCCTCACTTTATCCATGTCTTTCTTTTTCCTCCTCAGACACATCAAGATCAATGACAAGCTTAATAGAACTTCTAAGTTTGTAGAACGGATTTCTGGTCATGGATTCTGATACTATTTGAACTCTAGTCTTTGAAGCCCAATGCATTTGAATGTTTGGATAACCCAAACAGGCCATTTAGATGGAGTACCCAAAGAAAGTCTTCAACTCTTCAGGGGTAGTGTTTAGTGATGTTCCAGAATGAAGGACTCCACGTTGGTTTGTGCACATAGCCATTTTTTCAAACACAGAGTCATCAATGTACTGTTCAAAATAACAAAGTGGGGTCCAGTTTTGGCGTGTTGTGGCATCACTGCTTAGAATAATTGGAACATCATCTAGTTGGGGGTTGAATCTTAAGGAAAATAATAAAAAAATGTCAGTCTTTTCATTTTAAAGATTACACTCATTGTTATAGTAAACTATTACAAAACTGAATTATTCTGAATAGTTTTTTTTCCCAAAATTATTTGAATGAAATAAATATATAAAATACATTGTAAAATACATAATACTAAGAGAGTACAAAGTCAAGATGTACATTGTAGTCTTGCTCCAGAGCGGACGACGACTGGACACTGACACTTCTTCCTCTGCTTGTCCTGTCTCAACCTCATCCTCAGAGCTCTCTGATTCCTCTGCCTCTCCCTCAAACAGTGGATCTTGGTCATCATCATCAGACAACTCAATCTGAGTTTTCTCCCACAATTTGTAGAAATATTCTCTCTGCTCCTGACTTAGAACCAATTCTTTCAAATTTGGAAAAAATAAATAAATACATGACTCCAAATGTCCACTTCGTAGGACATGTGTTAAACACTCAAATTTCATTGTAAAATATTGTTACTTTACTTCAAAAATGGTTTTAATGTGTTCATTAGACATTCATAAAAATATAACAATGCAACTTTGATCCAAAATTTGCTTAATAAAAAAGGTATACCACTTACTGTTCTTTTTTCCTTAAAATGTGGTTGTATTGATGGCACACATTTTCCTTGAGAAGGAGGAGGGTCTTTTCAAAGCTCCACCCTTATAAGTTTGGTCTCATTTGAAAGCTCTGAATGTCCTCTTTAGATCACAGAAGGAGTTGGTTAGGTAATGTGCAGGGGGTTGGAAATATTTTAGAAAAGAAATGTCCAGTAGCGAGGACAAATATGAACTATGGGTAGTCAGGAGGATATGCCTAATTGTGAGCAGTTATTTTTTTGTAAATATGTATTTTTTTTGGTTGTCACCTCTATGAAATCTGGAATAAACCTTTGGGACAAATGAAATATTTTCAGAGTCTGCCTCCTACTTAAAGGGACAGTGTGTAGGATTGGTGGCGCATTGGTGGATGGTGGGTATTGCAATTCCGGTTTTAGCTACGGCCAACCTCGAGGGTCACCCGGGCGCGCCGTAACGCAGACAGCTCCGTGTACCCGGAGGTGGATTCACCGGCAGCCGTGCACAAACCACGCACACGCGTGAAGCGCACCCGGCGCTGTGCGCGTGTGGGGGGAATCTGGAACCGGACCGCGGAGGTGCGGGCCCGCGCTGCAACAAAGCCCCAGCTGCGGTAGGTACTATGTCCTTCTTCTTTTCCTCTTAGATGAAGGTGCTTGCTCCTGCGATGTCTGTGCGGAGTAAGTGTGATCCGGCAACATGCTTGTCGTTGTTTATCCAAACGCGTACTATCTCGTGTGAAAAACACGAGCCAGTGCTGACAGCTATAAAGAAAACGCGGAGCCCAAAATACACTATGTCCTTCTGCGGCTCTCGTAATCAAAATGGCTGCCTCTACATGGGGAAGATCCCCCTTTTATGCGACTACATCTAAGTCCAACAGAATACAGGGGGTCCTCGGGTTACGACGGTCTCGGGTTACGACGTTTCGTGGTTACGAACGCGCCCCCATTAAAAAAAATATGTATATATTACGCGTCATTCCGTCTTACACGGTTTAGCGTGGTAAAAGATGTAAACAAACGCACGCGGCGCGCGGCGCACGGCGGAAGAATACGCTCTGTTGTGGTTGTAGGGAGAAGAAGACAGCCTCGTGTGCGTGCCTAATGTGGGCGGAAGTACCTGATGTGGGCTCTGATCTGCTCCTATGAAAGCGGCAGTGATAAACAAGCATCGTAGTGGTCTAATTATTGAGATGGAAAGGTTATTGGTGCTTTGGTTGGAAGATCAAAGGCAAAATCCGGTTTACGACGAAATTCGGGTTACGACGCGTCTTAAGAACGGATCAACGTCGTAACCCGAGGACTCCCTGTACTTTGATTTCATGATGGAAGTGAAAAGGCTTGGAAAACACTGTATTTTTGAATGGGTATCTTCAATTTCGGTAATTAACGGGTAAAAATCTTACACACTGTCCCTTTAAGACCATATTGGCCATCTTCCCGACATGATGTCAACATAAACTCAACAATGTTATAACCAGGTCAATACTGTAGAATACTTCAAAGTTCACTGTGTCCAGTACCTGCTTGCATCTCTGGAGATGGTATTGCTCGATCTAATGCCACAAGGCCAAGTTACATGTCAGAGCTTCAAATAGGTGACCTTGCCCCAAGTAAAAATGTATGTTTTTCAGGGAATTTTTAAAGAAATACAACAATACTTGGAATACCTGGACTTGAATGTGGCCAAGATAAGTTTAATGCCATGTTATTATTATTGTGTATATATGTTTACAATGGGTAGGCGTTGTTTATAGTGAATATTATTTTCCCACCACTTGTTTTGCATTCCATCGTAGGGCTATTTTTTTGACAAGCATTTTTTACTTTATAATATTTGCATTTGGAGGAGGAGCATACTGTAGAACAGGGGTCTTCAACGTTTTTCAGGCCAGGGACCCCCAAACAGATGGCGAACTGGGCCAGGGACCCCCTACTATACATACGGCATAGAATTGTGTTTTATATTAAATTGAGCTTAGTGTCATGTATAAACATTGCTACTCTGTTATGGTACATCCAATACAAGGAAATAATACACAGGTTAATACTGTATTTTACACTATAAAATATAAAATTATATTATTTTAAAGTGAAATCAAAAGATTTCGCGACCCCCCTGCAGTACCTTCCTGTTGAAGACTCTACTGTAGAACATTCCATGCATATGCAACATCTCTATGGAGACAAGAAGGTTGCAAACCCCCCACCATAAAAATTACATAATACCATTTTAATAAAAAACTAACACCATAATACTGCAAATTTCTCTTAGTTTTAGTATTAAAGGGCCATTATTACACTATTTTGTGGTCTCTGTTATAATGTTTCATCATCACAAACATCTGTAGTTGTTTCATTTCATTCACACATGTTTAACACACAAACCCTGTATATTTATCGGCTGAGTTCTTCTCTCACACTGAACACACTCTGTTCCACCTTGTGATGTCATGTGGTAATACAGGAAGTGCTCCACTTGGGTTTAAACTCCATACACCTTCATTAGAATCATTTGGAAAATTTCAGCCAATCTTAACTGAACTAAAGGTTAAAAGTAGCTGTTAACTTGAAAATGACTGGGTTATGAGGTGGAAAGGGGCATTTTGATCTTTGGAGTTGTAGAAAATACTGATGACGAATAATGAAAGATTACTCAAACATGTGTGAATGAAACAAAACACAACTCCGCGTATGTTTTTGATGAAGAAAACCATTCTAACATGGTGTAAAGCTCAGAAGAGTAAATTTTGCATAATATAAGACCTTTAACTATAGCTTCCGATCTCAGGCAGTGCAATTTAATGACCCAATCCCGCTATATTTGATGTACCTCATTGAACGCTAATAAAACACAAGGATCTTACATATATTATCTCATGCTACACAGTTTTATCCAGCAGTGCCTTGTCACATTGTTCTCCAAGTCTCCACATGACCATGAAACAGATGTTCTCTGGTGCTTGGCTGTCACTGTCAAATAAAGCAAAGGATTTCTCCTTAACAGAGGGCCATATATTCACAACGCATCTGCTCGCAATTTATCTTAGACTAGATAAATGTCATTGTAAAGGGTTTTTTTTTGTGTTTTTTTTATGCTGAGAAAGCTGTCTCACTTCTCCATGACCCCGCCTTGTTCCGGCTCATTTGGCCAGCCGTGTTTTTTTGTTTTTTTTGTTTTTTGTTTTTTGTTTTTCTGGAGGACACTGCAGCTGCGAGGGAGATTGTGCAGACTGGAGAACTTGTTAATTTGCTGTTGTGTGCTCTCATGTGAAGCTAATGGTGGGCGAAGAGAAGGATTAAGAAAACAAGCAAGAGCAATTGGCGACCGTTTATCGACTCAAAAAACAATTTATGTACATGCATTCAAACCACTGTCACATGACTTAATTATTGTACTGTTCTAATAGGATATCGTGTGTTTCGAATGGGCCAAACAATGGAACACAGTGGGTATGGGATAATGAAATGAAATAGAGCAGTTTTAGTGAATGAATAAGCTGCTGTTTTTTTCCTATTTGTTTGTAAAACGTCTTTGAGTGTCCAAAAAAGAGCTACATAAGTCCAATGTATTATTATTATTATTATTATTATGTGCTGTTCTTGATCTGTGCGTTGCAACACTGGAATTTCCCCACTGAGGGACTAATAAAGGCATATCTTATCTTACCTTATCTTATCTTATTATTATTATTGCTATTTAAAGGTGAACTATGTAACTTTTCTGGTAGGGTGCCTGTTAGCTGCTTTTCACCATGGAGATGTGGTTGTTCTGGATGGAATGTTCCATAGTTTGCCTTTAAACCTGTCTTGCACTTATGGTGTTATATTGAAAAAAACAACAACAATACACTGAAAAACATGATTTTTTGCTGTCATGGGGTCCATTCTCACCTGTTGCTTGAGCTGACCTGCTGCATGTCATTATTAGTAGCCGTTTAATGTAATCGATAGAGAGAGAAACACAAGAGAGATACTTTATTGAGCCCAAGTTAAAAAAATAAAAATAAAAATGCTGTAGCAACATTTACACTGTGTTTCTCAGTCGATCTTTTGTCTCAGTTAGTCTGGCCTTTCGGTTGGTGATAAAATGGGCCATACTTGCAAAATATTTCTTCTGGAAGATCGCACTGTATTTCTTCTGGAAGGTCTTTTGCCACATGGTGTAAAACAATGGCTCCGGTCTCCATGAATACAGGTAAAAAAACAAACAGTCCATTTCACGCAATCCAACAGTTGTGTTCATTCCCTCGGTATTTCCTCTGGAAGGTCTTCAACTATTTTTGTTTGGAAGGTTTTCTTCCCCATTTCCTGTAAAAAAGGCTGTAGCATCTCAAATGTCCATAGCTAGCTCATCAGCTGGCTCCTTAGCTAGTCTATTGCATGTTCTCTATTAAAACGCTAAATAGAGTGGAAAATTCTAGTCTTATCATCACCATGGCGACAAGCAGGTGTACATTGAAGTATTTTTTTTTTCCCTCAGTTCTTGTGAAGGTTATTTGTAACACTTTATAGAGATCACATCTTACTTAGCCACAATAAAGCATGACGTGTCTACTTAATTAAGGAATTAGCGTTAGGAGTTATTATTAAGCAGTTGCTGAGTCAAGTTATCCACTACTGAACTATGACACAACCAACAGAACTTAGCAGAACTTGAAAATTCATTGTCCAACTACAGGTACATGCCATAGCAACTTAACCACTGTGAAACTTCTGCCCTGTCATATTTCTTGATACTTTCTCTGTACTGTGATGTTTCTATTACATTCAGAAGAGCGCTGTTTGTACTGTGACTACTGAAGCCACCATATACTGTCCATAAAACATCACAATATTAACACCTCTGTCCAGGCCCGGCGCCAGACATAAAATAATAGGGGGGCGATGAATTTATCAGAGGGGGCGGGGTCGCGTCGCACACACGCACACACACGTCCCACAACAAAGTTCGCTCCTCGCTCGCGTGCGTAATGGGTCAGGCGCGCTCCTCGAGAGCTCGTGTATTTAGACTACACCTTTGTAAGAGACTGGCTAAGAGTAAAAAGTGATGTGTTTTTTTATTATTATTATTATTTGAACGTAGACCCTCGTGATCTCCTGCATACCACAAAACTAAGCCAACAAGTGATCTGAGCAACGCCAAGAGACAGTACATTAACGCCACATAGCACTCCACCACACATATATTTATAACAACACATAACTTTTCTCTCACTATAAAGTCCACACCTTAACATAAAATACTGTGTAGGAACTAGAAGCTAGCCTACCTCAGAAAAGTTGAAGCCTTCGGTTGGATGCTCCGCTGAAGAAGTCTGTAAGGCTGTGTCGGGTGGTGCTGGTGAACAAGGTCTCGGATCCTCTGGAGGAATCTTACTAGATTTAATCCACGTTCGTATCTAAATCATTTAATCCACTTCCACTACAATGAAGCCTAGCAACCATATCCTGCGCAAGTTGTGCGGTGCGCGGCGCAACCCTCAGCCTATCAAATCGCTTTGAACAATTGCCGTATCCGTTTGTTTTAAAAATAATTAATTTGATCTATGTTTTAACTCATTTATATTGCTGAATAGCGTGGGCTAGTATTTTTGCAGTATTTATTTTAATTTCCTTTTTCTTTTACAACTCTCACCTGAGGGGGCGGGACTGATGACGTGAGGGGGCGTCGCCCCCAAACGCCCCCTCGTGGCGCCGGCTGTGCCTCTGTCACCTGCTCCTTCACCCGTCTCTCGTAAGCGTGGAATAGGTGAATAAACTTGTATGCTAAGGTCAGAGTGACTTTATGAGTTGTGCCTTTTAGCCCGACCACAGCAGATGTTTCAATGTGAGCTCCACAGCAGGAAACACAAGCTCTGTGAGTGATGTGGAGAGACGCACCAGAGCATTTATAACAGGCCACAAGTCAGACAATCATGGAGGGACGACTTCGGGATAATAACGTTTTTTTTTTTTTTTTTAGAATGAAATGGTCCACACCAGGTCTCATAGGGAAAAGAACAGCATGTATGATTTAGTGAACACCAAGTAAAAGTACAGTTACATGGCTAAAAGCACACATGAAAAAATAAGAAACAATCTTTATTTCATTTATTTTTTTAAACCAAACTGTAAAACTGAATTGTGTTGTTTTATATTGCAAACCACACACTGTATGCAGTTTAAAATGGGATGCAGTCTTGTAAGTAAAGAGTTTGTAGGTATAAAAAGCAGTGGTGGAAGGTAATGAAGTAAAAGTAGTAAAGTATTGTACTTAAGTAAAACATTTGGTACATTTAAAGTGGATACTATTTACTTTTACTTCACTAGATTTGAGCATATCTTTATTTTTGAACTGGACTCCAAAGTAAAAGTGTATTTTTAATTTTTTTTATGATAGTTTGAGACCTACTGAAAAGCCTGAGGGGTTCATTTTTACAAATAACATACAAATAAAACCATTTGAAAACAACAACAAAAACAACAACAAAAAAACTTTTAAGTCCATTTCTGTTGAACAAAATTCAATACACATTGAATTATTAAAACAGTTCATTTGAAACTTAATTAGATTTCAAAATCTGTGCAAAATATTTTACTTTTCACTTCAGTAAATTTTTAAACAGGCACTTTAATTTTTTTTGCTTAAGCAGATTTTTTTTTCATGTGATACTTTTATGTAAAAAAATTTTTGCTCCTGTGTCTGTACTTTTATTTCAGTAACAAAACTGAGTACTTCTTCCACCACAGAGACGGCAGTGAGACAAATCTTATTTGGATATAATTTATGATTTAAAATGTAATGAAGTACAATTATGTGCTTGAATTTCAATTAAATATTTACAAATACACATTTTCAGACCATAGACAGTACAGTATAGTGTGATGTGGAGGTGAAGAGCAGGGAAAACATTCGGCAAAGTAGACTCTTTTCAAACTAAACTAAATGTCACCCGAGGGGAGCCAAAAATATGAATAAATTTGACTCAGGTTCCAGTTAAAAACTAAATTTGAAATGTTGAATAGAAACAATCAAATAATATTTTCATTTCTAAAGTCTGATTCATTTTAGAACACGTTTCCCATCATGTCTCTGCTCTTACATATGAACCCTTAATAGCAAAATTTGAAGCGATAAGTCCATAATTACCAGCAGAAATGGGTCTTATGATGTTGAAGATTGTATGAAGATTTGTGGAGGTCTTTTGAATTATTTGAGTGATTTCTTTTATCCTTTAATCGAATAGAAACGTGTATGAATGGAGAACACGTGGTACTTCTTTTAGTCATAGGTTTTTAATAACTCACACCATCTGCCCTGCGTCTGTGCCCAGGCGAGAGCTACACTTTTAGATCCATCTTTATCACTGAGCTTCACCACAGCTGGCTCTGTTTGGTTTGTTTTAGGCTCCATGATAACTGCCAACTATAAACTCTTGTGTATCAGCCAGAACTTTGAGAGAATAAGAATAATAATGTACTTGATCCAGAGACAATGACAAAAGTAATTGCATTTAAGTATATTTAATAAGTTGAAAGTAAAGCTTTTCTTTAATTTAACTATTCTCGCTGAGTTTCTGTCACCTGCTTTTCTCCACAGAAATATTGCTTGCTTTGCTTGGTCTGTGGAGGGGCAAGCCCACTTCAAGGAATGTTTTTTTTACAATATTTTTGAGCAATAAAAACATGCAATTGAATAAATGAAGATAATTAAGAAGTTACTTTATTGATCTCACACTGAAGAAATTCTTCTCTGCATTTTAACCCATCCTATATATATATATATATATATATATATATATATATTAGGAGCAGTGGGCAGCACATTACTGCGCCCGGGGACCATCTCCATGATCTTCTTGCTTCGGTTTGGTCAGGACCTAAGCTGGAGGATTTTACCTGGTGCATGTTTTGGGTTGATGGGGGAAACCGGAGTGCCCGGAGGAAACCCACCCAGACACGGGGAGAACATGCAAACTCCACACAGAAAGGCACAGGCGACCCGGGGATCGAACCCGAAACCTTCTTGAAGCAAGAGCAAGAGCGCTAGCCACTCAGCTACCGTGCTGCCGTTCTTTCTTTTCTGTTTACTGTATGTATGTTGGAACATTCCAAGAAAAACAATAACATCTCCATGGAAACAAGAAGTGTATCGACCCTCCACAAGAAAAGTTACATAGTGCTCCTTTAAATCACAAAAGCAGCTTCAATTACAAAGTGTTGTGATCCTCAAATTATTTAAATTTAGACATTTAGAGGGCATCTTGTAATCTTCATACAAACAGAAAAGAAAGAATTAATTGAGTGAAAACCGAGAAAAAAGTATTGTTTGTGGCAAATAATACCATTAGTGATTTCTGTATTAAAGAAAATGAAAAGAAAAATGTACGGCATTAAAAATGACAAATCTTTAAATTAGGGCTGTCAGTTTACCACATTAATTAGATTAATTAATTACACTGCAAATTAACGCATTATAAAAATGAACCCAATTAATTATGAGCGGCAATTCAATGCGTGCATTTTAAATTTGGCATGCGGTGAGCGACTCGCTGCCAGGACCTTTGAACGGCAAGTTTATTTATAAAAAGAACGAAGACGGGACTATCAACAAGAACAAGGTGATTTGTAGCTTTTGTCAAAAAGAATTTTCTTATCACCATAGCTGCTCCAGCCTGACGGATCATTTGAACGATAAATACGTCCGGACAAGTTCCATTGTTACTGGAGATAGAGCGAGCGTGAGCGCACTTCACCAAACCACCAAACCACAAAACCACCAAACCAACAAACCACCAAGCCAACAAACTAACAAACCACCAAACCAACAAACCACCAAACCAACAAACCACCAAACTAACAAACCACCAAACCAACAAACCACCAAACCAACAAACTAACAAACCACCAAACCAACAAACCACCAAACTAACAAACCACCAAACCAACAAACCACCAAACCAACAAACCACCAAACCAACAAACTAACAAACCACCAAACCAACAAACCACCAAACTAACAAACCACCAAACCAACAAACCACCAAACTAACAAACCACCAAACCAACAAACCACCAAACTAACAAACCACCAAACCAACAAACCACCAAACTAACAAACCACCAAACCAACAAACCACCAAACTAACAAACCACCAAACCAACAAACCACCAAACTAACAAACCACCAAACCAACAAACCACCAAACCAACAAACTAACAAACCACCAAACCAACAAACCACCAAACCAACAAACCACCAAACTAACAAACCACCAAACCAACAAACCACCAAACTAACAAACCACCAAACCAACAAACCACCAAACCAACAAACCACCAAACCAACAAACCACCAAACCAACAAACTAACAAACCACCAAACCACCAAACCACCAAACCAACAAACCACCAAACTAACAAACCAACAAACCAACAAACCCCAAAACCAACAAACCATCAAACCACCAAACTAACAAACCACCAAACCAACAAACCACCAAACTAACAAACCACCAAACCAACAAACCACCAAACTAACAAACCACCAAACCAACAAACCACCAAACTAACAAACCACCAAACCAACAAACCACCAAACCAACAAACCACCAAACCAACAAACCACCAAACTAACAAACCACCAAACCAACAAACCACCAAACTAACAAACCACCAAACCAACAAACCACCAAACCAACAAACTAACAAACCACCAAACCACCAAACTAACAAAACCACCAAACCAACAAACCACCAAACCAACAAACTAACAAACCACCAAACCAACAAACCACCAAACCAACAAACTAACAAACCACCAAACCAACAAACCAGCAAAACAACAAATCACCAAACTAACAAAACAACAAGCCAACAAACCAACAAACCAACAAACCAACAAACCAACAAAGCACCAAACTAACAAACCAACAAACCACCAAACTACCAAACCACAAAACCACCAAACCAACAAACCACCAAACCAACAAACCAACAAACCACCAAACCAACAAACCACCAAACTAACAAACTAACAAACTAACAAACCACTAAACCACTAAACCGCCAAACCAACAAACCACCAAACCAACAAACCACCAAACTAACAAACCACTAAACCAACAAACCACCAAACTAACAAACCACCAAACCAACAAACCACCAAACCAACAAACTAACAAACCACCAAACCAACAAACCACCAAACCAACAAACTAACAAACCACCAAACCAACAAACCACCAAACCAACAAACCACCAAACTAACAAACCAACAAACCAACAAACCAACAAACCAACAAACCACCAAACCAACAAACCACCAAACTACCAAACCAACAAACCACCAAACTACCAAACCACAAAACCACCAAACCAACAAACCACCAAACCAACAAACTAAGAAACCACCAAACCAACAAACCACCAAACTAACAAACCACCAAACCAACAAAGCACCAAACCAACAATCCACCAAACCAACAAACTAACAAACCACCAAACCAACAAACCACCAAACCAACAAACCACCAAACCAACAAACCACCAAACTAACAAACCACCAAACCAACAAACCACCAAACTAACAAACCACCAAACCAACAAACCACCAAACCAACAAACTAACAAACCACCAAACCAACAAACCACCAAACCAACAAACTAACAAACCACCAAACCAACAAACCACCAAACCAACAAACCACCAAACTAACAAACCAACAAACCAACAAACCAACAAACCAACAAACCACCAAACCAACAAACCACCAAACTACCAAACCACAAAACCACCAAACCAACAATCCACCAAACCAACAAACCAACAAACCACCAAACCAACAAACCATGCTCGCAGAATTTGGGAAACGAATGAGCAAAGCGACGACAGAAAAACTGACAAACTCAATCGCAAAGTGGGTTTTCTCCCTCTCTCTCTCTCTCACGAGATTAAAATGCAGTTAATTAGATGAATTAATTACAAATCCTGTAATTAATTTGATTTTTTTTTTTAATTGCCTGACAGCACTGCTTTAAATCCATAACACATAAAAATGAATTGTTTAAAGATCTACTGTGTAACTTTTCAAATGAAGGGTTTGTCACATGGATGTCTCCCTGGATATGTTATTGCTTTGTTTACAAGACAAATACCTTTAATGGCCTACTGCAGAACATGTTGGGAAAGCAATACCATCTCCATGGAAACAGGCATGTAGCAAACCCCTACCAGAAAAGTTACATAGGACACATCGAAGGGGACATGAATAACTAATATGTTTTCCTATTATTTTACTCTTATTTGCTGCCATCACCCCGTTTCCCCCAAAGACCTGCCTGCCTGCCAAGTTTGATCAAGTTTATCTTCAAGGCAATGGCTGTGAGTATCATTACATTTTGGCACAGAGACACACCTCATTGCTTCCAAGTATCCATTAAGTGCACGGGCCTGTAAAGAGTGTGAATAAGGAGAAGTTTTTAGGCTGGAGGGAAGAGGCTGATGGAGTGAGAGAGCGAGTGGAGGAGAAGAGACTGTGGCCTGCAGAGGGGCTATTGTGCATTGTCTACACACTTCCGTTCATGGACACGGGGGTAGGCCTGGAGGAGCCACACTGTTTTTAGCATCAGCGTACACGGCAGTCTGAGGTCACGGGTCAGCAGGTCAAAATGACGATGATGAATACTTGTCCGGCACTTTGTTATGATGACATGACGGCAACATCGACTCCCATTGGGCTCTGAAAACCGGAAGCAGGTTTGTTGGACTTGGGGTATAAAGGGTACTGTGTTTTTCTGATTTTACTACTTATAGGTATGTGTTTGGGCAAAAGGAACATTTTTGTTTGAGTCTATAAACTACTGACATTTCCTCCAAATTCCAAATAAAAATATTATCGTTTGGAGCATTTATTTGCAAAAAATGACAAATGGTCAAAATAACAAAAAAGATACATGTTTTCAGAGCTCAAACAATGCAAAGAAACAAGATCAAATTCATTTTAAAACAACATAATACTAATGTTTACACTTAAGAAGAGTTCAGAAATCAATATTTGGTGAAATAACCCTTATTTTTAATCACAGCTTTCATGTGTCTTGGCATGCTCTCCACAAGTCTTTCACATTGTTCTTGGGTGACTTTATTCCACTCCTGGTGCAAGAACTGAAGTAGCTCAGCTTTGTGTTTGTGTTGGAATTCAACAGACGCTGGAATGGAATGGCTGTAATGCTGATTTCGGGAAAAAATGCAGCGGTGTCTTATTCCAGAGCTGTAGAGTCTATCTGAAAACACTTAAAAGATAGACTGGTTAACTCAATGTCCACTACAAAGGACACAAATGAATGGGCCTTCTGGTTTACAGGCAAATGCTTTACCCCCTACACCACAGCCTCACACCTTGATTCACTCGCTCTATATTTTCTGCTGTTTTCTGCTCTGTCATGTTTTACCGTTTATGCTTAAAAATCCCTGAGGTCAGCCCAGGTAGAAGTACAGACTATCAGCTCTGAGTTCAATAAAGTTTAAGGAGAACTGCAGCACCTCACACACAAATGCACACATTTGTAAAAAAAAACTACTATTTTTCTGCAACATAAGAATGGAATGGAATGGCTGTAATACATGTAGAAATGCTGATTTCAGAAAAAAAATGCACCTGTCTCTTATTTTTTTCCAGAGCGGTATAGCAGACAACAGCATGTGAAGTGTAATTGATTTGCCTGTAACGTTCCACAGTATGGATTTAAAACCAGGAGATGATATGACCGTGCTCAAAGTATGAGTGCATGTTGTAACATCTCAGTGGAGATGAGCAGGCGCTGTATCCTTCACCAAGAAGTGACATAGAGCGCCAACATAATAAGACTGTGAGAAACCAATGTACTTTACCTTGTGGATTCACAATGAAGTACATGACTATCACTACTGTACTATAACTATCAATTTTCATAGTTCCATGTCCTCCTAGAGCAACCATAAATGTCTGAGACCATCTCATCAATGCATGGTCGCAGAACACAACACTAGTACATATTCATGTTGTAATACCTCGATCTTTTTTACCAGTGTCCAGTGCCTCGTTCATTCTGATTGAAAACCCTTCTACATACAACATGGGACTACCTACATGATAAAAAAGAAAATAAAAACTCCGCACACACATATGAAGGCATGGATGCACCTGCAGCAGCTTTAGATCCTTGTCTTGCACTTCCTGTCATTGTAATCCGTCTTTTGTGAGTTGCTGAGTAGTGAAAGCTGTGTCCCCGTAGAGAAATGTGCCTTATGCCGGGGACAGGATTGGCTGAATACGTGCACAGGAGAGTTATAGCAAATGGTGCAGTCAAGTCAAATGCTCGTGGGCCAAAAGTGACTTGTTTATGTACATGAATGTGGCCACTGGCTCTGTGTGGAGTGGGGAATCATAAATCTATTACTGCTGAATCGTGGTGGTTATGGAGGGGGAGGAGTTAGGTGGTTTTCTTTCATTTGTGTTTTTTTTCTTTGTCTCTTATGCTAAATTTGCATAAAAAGCAATGGTAGATCAGTCATAGCGGGTGATCTGCAAGATATCCCAGATATTGGATATGAATATTAAACACATGTATTCCCTTATATTGGAAAAAAAAATGTTGTTCCCTAAATTGCAATTGAACCTGTATAATAAATGCATTTATCTAGTATAAGTACATAACCATACCTATCTTATCTAATTTTCTGTATCCTTGGTTTTAAAATAATTTCATAGTTAGTTTCTATAGTTTACATGTCACATTCATAATGGCTATCTTGGAGAATTTTTCTGTTTTGTTTATCTAATTTTGCATATTGGCAGCTTTGTTAACCAAAAGTGGTCTTGTTGTTGTTGCGCTCCTCTGTGGATGTGTGTAGTCTGTGCTGGTGTATTTATAGGCCCCATATGGAGCTTTGGGAAGCTCTGCCTCTTGGCGTTTTCACTGGTGGAAATGTGTCAACGTCCTTTCTAATGGTGTCATTTGTTGTGCAGCGATGGAGACATCATGTTCAGATCTACAGAGGGTTATACTGCTGTGCCTGGAGTTCACAGGAGAGAAAACACTCCCCTGAGGTGACCTGTGGATAAGACTGAACAAGAGTCTCCTGTGTGACAATTCTCTCCCCCAACATTCTCTGGGGGTGTGAAGCTTAACTGAAAGCAGTAGTCTGTTAGACGCTCTGTTACTCCAGTTAGACTTTTTATCAGTGCTTTATTTTAACACAATCTGACCAGAAAGAGCTTGGCTGGAACTAGAACAGATAAACAGATTTGTGCTGTTAAACAAGTCTCAATTTACCGTCACAGGCGAGCTAGCATGGCCAACAGTTTTGTGATCACACAAAGGTTGCTTGGCTGCTTTAAAGAAGTCTAAGTTAGCCCCTGCAGTGATTTATGAAGCCAAACCACGACCTCAGACTGGACACGGTGATCTGCAAGAATTCTCCATCATTACAAGCATCAAGAGGAGCTCAGACGTGCACATGGAGTCCAGTGGTGCAGGCAGGTTCATTCAGTTGGAGTATTTTTGCCAGACACCTGGCAAAAATACTCATGCATGAACATGTGCAGCTTTCAAAGGCGCTGACCACAACACAGCAGAGCTCCAGTCCTCGTTTGAGTGTCACCGGTCCCAGCTGAACCGAGTGCAGACTGAGCGAGGCTTTTTAAATTTTTTTATTTATTGTAGTCTCATCTTAGACAGTCTGTGGTTGTCATTTGAACATTTTTAGTTGAGAATGGATATGCAATGAAAATGGGGCATAAATCTTTGGTGGCGCATTGGCCATTCCAGGGAGGCTCGTGCCCCCCCAGCACTGCCCCAGGCCCCATTCCCCCTTCCCAAATCAGTTACAGTAAGATCATTTGGATACCACTGTGGTTTGGACTTTAGTATTCTTTCGAGTGATAAAGGGTTGGTTTGCTATTTCTTACTTTAGAACAGAGAAATTTATAGAGATATGTCAAATATTGGATATGTTAAAAATGTTATAACTATGTGCCACTGTCACTTTGTGTGTGGACACTTACCTTTCTCATGAAGATGTTATTGCTTTGCATGGAACTGTAACTGATCTGTAACTTTGCCTTGTGGTGCCTTCTTTTTATTTCCATGGAGTTCATTTTAATGTCATACTGTGGAACATTCGAGGTATCTTCATGGAGACAAGCAGGTAGCGGACCAACAACCAAAAATCACCAGCTCCCTAGCTCCTTTAACACCGTATCCTTTTGCACTGTCATGTCCACAGGTGCCTGCTGTATATTTGCCTGTATTGATCTGTAATATATATGGATTTGTGGGCAGCGCAGAGCCTGGACTAGAAAAAGCTTTGTTTGGCAGCGCGGTTGCTTGTAAATCTGCGGCTGACATTTTGATAGTGACTGACACAGAGGCGAGAGAGTAAATATCATTATAATGTGACAGGACTCAGATCTGTCACTCACACGCTCCGTTGTGCACTAAAGCAGGGCTCCAATAAACAACGTTCTACAGGAGAACAGCACATGCACAAAAGAGTTCACAGGCTATGCAGGGGAAGGTGTAAATATCTTATTTTTTTCAATGCATTTATTTAAAGTAGTATATCTATAAAAACTGCCACACTTTTCAATGTATGCATGGGTACACAAAATGCCTGTAATTTCTGTTTTCAAAATGTTTTAACTCCCTCTCCTCTATTTATATTTGACTGTTAGAGATCATGGGATCAACTACTTAGACTTAACTTTATTGATCCACAAGGGAAATTGTTTTATTAATTGTTTTGCTAGATTTTTTTCTTTAAGTTTACCACTTTTTTCATGTTAAATACATACAGAAAAGGAAAAAAGCCTAAAAGCAACATAAATAACTAAATATCTTCTTTCAAAGCAAAGGGTGAATATTTTTAAAAACTCTAAAAGAACTGAGGCACTGTTTAATTCAGGAGGATAGAACCCTCAACCTTCCCAATGGGATTTAGAGAAGTTGACACCTTTTTTTCTCTGTGTACTGTACATTTTTAGTACAGATTAGTGCTAATGCAAATGACTATTTTAGTTCACCTATTCTCCTTATATTCTATAGCAGTATAGCACAACTGCAGCGCTGGAAAAAAAATAAGAGACCATTGCAAAATTATCAATTTTTCTGATTTTACTACTTATAGGTATGTGTTTGGGCAAAAGGAACATTTTTGTTTGAGTCTATAAACTACTGACAACATTTCCCCCAAATTCCAAATAAAAATATTATCGTTTATTGCATTTATTTGCAGAAAATGACAAATGGTCAAAATAACAAAAAAGATACATGTTTTTGTTTTCAGACCTCAAACATTGCAAAGTAACAAGATCAAATTCATTTTAAAACAACATAATACTAATGTTTACACTTAAAGGGATATGCCACCCCCAGGTCAAATTTGGGCATCTCCCCACAGTCCAGAGACTAAAATAAGTGGTGGAAAGCGTTTTCCTGCTCACCCAGCCATTGTCCGAGTCTGTCGCCACTGACCGCCGCGGTATCTGGTGCTCCTCCGCCTTAGACTGGAGTCTAACGTCGCCAGAGAAAGATTTCGGCCAAAAGGAATTAATTTGCTCGATGCGTTTCCCAATTACTTTGTGTGTAGTGCGCATTCATATCGAGTGCAAATAAATGTGCAAATCAACACGGAGAGCTTGCCTTGGTCATTTTGGGTGGGAACTATTTTCCAGTGCGTAAGAATACAGCCGTATCACGCAGCACGCTGCCAGGGGAATCCCAGTTACGCACCGGGAAGGGAGTTCCCCTGTTGCACAACGTGGTGCGTGATACGGCTGTATTCTTACGCACTGGAAAATAGTTCCCACCCAAAATGACCAAGGCAAGCTCTCCGTGTTGATTTGCACATTTATTTGCACTCGATATGAATGCGCACTACACACAAAGTAATTGGGAAACGCATCGAGCAAATTAATTCCTTTTGGCCGAAATCTTTCTCTGGCGACGTTAGACTCCAGTCTAAGGCGGAGGAGCACCAGATACCGCGGCGGTCAGTGGCGACAGACTCGGACAATGGCTGGGTGAGCAGGAAAACGCTTATTTTAGTCTCTGGACTGTGGGGAGATGCCCAAATTTGACCTGGGGGTGGCATATCCCTTTAAGAAGAGTTCAGAAATCAATATTTGGTGCAGTAACCCTTATTTTTAATCACAGCTTTCATGCGTCTTGGCATGCTCTCCACAAGTCTTTCACTTTGTTCTTGGGTGACTTTATTCCACTCCTGGTGCAAGAACTGAAGTAGCTCAGCTTTGTGTTTGTGTTGGAATTCAACAGACGCTGGAATGGAATGGCTGTAATACATGTAGAGATGCTGATTTCAGAAAAAAATGCAGTGGTCTCTTATTTTTTCAAGAGCTGTATATCAGTAAAATATAATGCATTTAATATGAGAGTTAGTTAGGGAGTTATATCGTACTGAAAAAGTCAGGCCCTGAGATTGGAAAGGTTAAGAGTAAGAGTGCCCATCAGTGATCAACTAAAGTCTTTTATTATAAAAGAGAAACTTTTGCCTCTGCCAAATGTTCTTCGATTGCCCAGCCCAGCTTCTGCAGATGAGAGTGGGGACTGATAAATGGTATACTCTGTGTTCTTCACCTAAGAGCACATTTATTCACTGTGTATAAAAGTGAGAGAACACTTAGCAGGTGGGAAAAATATTTAGCTTTCAATAAAGATGAAGTTTAAAGGTGCATTGTGTAACTTTTCTGGGTCTGTCAAAGGCTTTTCTCCATGGAGATATTATTTCAGAGTATGGTATTAAACCTTTTTATCTTCATGGAGACCAAAACAGACCAAGCTACAGGTCAGATCTGTGGAGAGACAACCCCGCTCACAGTCAGAATGCCTGTTTTTCAAAATATTATGAGCAATACAACCACTGTAATTGAATAAATGTAAGGTAGAGCTGTTTATTGTCATACTATGGAACATTCCAGGCAGAGCAATGATATTTCCATAGGAAGAAGCAGGTGACGGACCCATCAGAAAAGTTACACAATGCGCCTTTAAACTTAACATTTATTGGAAGCTAAATATTTGACCCTCACTTAGAGTTTTCATAGCCCAAACACTTTTTTAAACAGTGAATAAATGTTGAATAAATGTGCTCTTTGGTGAAGCAGGTGGTTGTTGCCCAAACAAACTTTACAATTGGCCTTTATATCGAAACCTCCCCTTTAACACGCCTCATAAAAGACTCACAAAGAGCCCACAAAGACGACTCAAGTGTGGAGCTGTCAGTCACGACATCCACGGTAAACAGAGTGGTAAATATTTCACCCGTCACAGACCAGAGAGGGCAGCTGGGCCCGTTTGCATGGTAATGAGACCGAGAGAGAAGGAGGGTAAGAAGATGGAGGTGAAGAGAGAAGAGGGGAGTGAGAGAGGGAGAAGAGAGCCGTTTACATGGTAATGAGACGGAGAGGATGGAGCAGGAAGAGAGAGCTGGCCGTCGGAGAAGGGAAGAGAGACGGAAAGAGTGAGAAGGTGAGAATTAAGTGGAGAGAAGAGAAGGAAGGGAGGAATGGGGAGAATGGAGATAGGAAGGAGATGTGTGAAGGAAAGACATAGAAGGAAATAGAGAGAGGAGGAAGAGGCAGAATGAGATGAAGAGAGAGAAGGGAGGGAAACAGAGAGAGAGAGAGTGATAAAGAGAGAGAAGAAAGGAGGACAGAGAGAGAGAGAAGGATGAGGAGAGGGGAGGAGAGTGGTTGTGAATGGAAGCCTTGAGCCCTGGGAACCGTGGCTTCAGCAGCTCTCAGTCGTGGTGTGAGTGACAGCTCCAGCACAGTGCAGGTCTGTTAGTACGTCTGACGCCCTTTGTGTCCTCTGTGTGTAAACGCCACCGCCACGACGCCGACTACACTCTACCAACGCACTTTTACTAGACTTTACTATCACCAAGGGCTTTGTCAACTGGACGGGCTTGTGTTTTGTGGTTTAGAACAGTTTCAATGACAAATGTAGGATATTTTGTGAGTGAAGATCAAATATTAACCTTTCACATTCATTCATTCATTGTTCTCTCTCATTTCTTGTTGTGTTAAGGACCCTGGACCTGATTTTATTATTTTTCTCCCCAGTATCTGATTTTTTATTCCATTGCAGATATAGTGTATAAGCAGCTCTTCAGGTAAAAAAAAAAAAATCACCTGACATTTTATAGTCTGATAATCACACAGTGTGTGTTATGTTAGTGTGTGATATGCTAGTTGTTATTAGCATTGTTAATGACAGTGGCTCAGTAGTTAGAGCAGTGGTCCCCCAGAAGATCTAAACATCTGAGAGCAAAGACTGGCAGCCTCACTTCTGTCAGTCTGTCCCAGGGCAGCTGTGGCTACAATAGTATCTTACCACCAAGTCTGGAGTGAATGAAGAATGTTGATGACAGTGTAGCACTTTGAGAGGCTTTGAGAAGCCTGTGCATTACAAGTTTAAGGCACTTAGTGGAAGGCATTACAAAACTCTGCTCTGGTCTTTGACAGTTTAAGTGAAATCACTTAAAAACTCATTGCGATAAATAGTTAAGATGCTATGCTACATGAGTTTAAGACTGGTACAGCTTCTTTAAAGGGATATGCCACCCCCAGGTCAAATTTGGGCATCTCCCCACAGTCCAGAGACTAAAATAAGTGATGGAAAGCGTTTTCCTGCTCACCCAGCCATTGTTCGAGTCTGTCGCCACTGACCGCCGCGGTATCTGCAGCTCCTCCGCCTTAGACTGGAGTCTAACGTCGCCAGAGAAAGATTTCGGCCAAAAGGAATTAATTTGCTCGATGCTTTTCCCAATTACTTTGTGTGTAGTGCGCATTCATATCGAGTGCAAATAAATGTGCAAATCAACACGGAGAGCTTGACTTGGTCATTTTGGGTGGGAACTATTTTCCAGTGCGGAAGAATAAAGCCGAATCACGCACCACGTTGTGCAACAGGGGAACTCCCTTCCTGGTGCGTAACTGGGATTCCCCTGGCAGCGTGCTGCGTGATTCGGCTGTATTCTTCCGTCTTCGGTCAGTGGCGACAGACTCGGACAATGGCTGGGTGAGCAGGAAAACGCTTTCCACCACTTATTTTAGTCTCTGGACTGTGGGGAGATGCCCAAATTTGACCTGGGGGTGGCATATCCCTTTAAATAAAGTCTAAGGTTAAAAAAAAAGTATATTTTGACTTAGAAATAAAAAGTGTTTTTTTTCTGCTGTGGTTAGCTTTATATTATATTTATACTATACACATTCTTGATATGATGTTTTTATTAGATAGTGTCTGTAACTTCACACACAAATTTTAGCTACTATTTTTCATTTAAGATATGTTTGCATATGACTGTTCTATTTGCATTTTGTTATGAAGAACTGTTTTATATATTATTTAAGTTTATCCAAGTCTATTGAACTAAAACCAGGACTTGAACTGGACCAAGCCAAGTCTACATCCTAAAGTGGACTAAACCAGGACAATTTTGAGAGCAAATTAAGTCTATGTAGCTAAATTACTATATGGAATTGTGTTGAATTTAAGACACATGACACCTCTCTTTCTCTTAGGAAATGAGTATCATAAAGTTACATAAGCTGATCAGAATTGTCGCTGACTCAATGAAAGTAAAAGCTCCGCACTCAGCCCCACATAAACGCCATACTATACATTTATCTCAAAGTGTCAAAATGTTGTCGGTTTCAGTTGAAAGCTCCAGCCTCAGTTCTGGTGACGCCACATCAGCTCTGAAGAGTCATGTGGAGAAGGCTAGGCCACACATCAGCACAACTTAGTCTTAAAGTGTCATGAATTCAGGTGTTTGAGAACTACGTTTTGGCTTTGATATTTAAAGAGCTTGTACTTGATTTCAAACCATGAGTCAGGAACATATGAGGGTACGTTTGTCTCATTAATATTCACAAATGCACGGACGGTGATCCACAAATACTAATTGGTGTGACCATGTGTTTTGATATCCACAAATCCAAATTTAATATTTTGCTCTTTACAAATAGATGTGTATTTATAATTACTGTATATCTTTTTTCATTTGTGGATTACCAATTACACAAATTCACAGATTTCCTCTATGACATATTTTTAAAGGAAAAGTAACGTTATTTTACAATCTGAGCCTTCTTTCGGTAATAAAACAAGTCGTTTGACTCACCCATATCACGTTGGTGTCATTTGGGGCTGTTTGGTAAAAGTTATGTTGTAGCGTATCCGTTAGCGTGAGTACTCGGGGCATTACTTTGCGGTCTCCAAATAACACAAACTTTAGCACTTTAGCACATAGAAGCCCGATGTCTTAATCTACGATTTCGTTTGAAGCAAAAGTGGCCTGTAATCCGAGATTTAGCCATAGTTTCGAGTAGATGAGGATCCCAGTGCGCATGCGCAGACTGTGCTCTCAGCTCCCGGGACCCAAACATGAAACGCAAAGCTGAAAACTATGGATAAATCTCGGATTACAGGCCACTTTTGCTTCAAACGAAATCGTAGATTAAGACATCGGGCTTCTATGATTTGAAAAGTGCTAAAGTTTGTGTTATTTGGAGACCGCAAAGTAATGCCCCGAGTACTCACGCTAACGGATACGCTACAACATAACTTTTACCAAACAGCTCCAAATGACACGAACGTGCTATGGGTGAGTCAAACAACTTGTTTTATTACCGAAAGAAGGCTCAGATTGTAAAATAACGTTACTTTTCCTTTAAGGCCTTGTAGACAATTCATAAATGTTCCCTAGTTATGTACAGCTCTAGAAAAAAATAAGAAACCACTGCAAAATTATCACTTTTTCTGATTTTACTACTTATAGGTATGTGTTTGGGCAAAAGGAACATTTTTGTTTGAGTCTATAAACTACTGACAACATTTCCCCCAAATTCCAAATAAAAATCGTTTAGAGCATTTATTTGCAGAAAATGACAAATGGTCAAAATAACACAAAAGATACATATTTTCAGACCTCAAACAATGAAAAAAAACCCAAACCAAACCAAAACCAAGATCAAATTCATTTTAAAACAACATAATACTCATGTTTACACTTAAGAAGAGTTCAGAAATCAATATTTGGTGCAATAACCCTTATTTTTAATCACAGTTTTCATGCGTCTTGGCATGCTCTCCACAAGTCTTTCACATTGTTCTTGGGTGACTTTATTCCACTCCTGGTGCAAGAACTGAAGTAGCTCAGCTTTGTATTTGTGTTGGAATTCAACAGACGCTGGAATGGAATGGCTGTAATACATGTAGAGATGCTGATTTCAGAAAAAAATGCAGTGGTCTTTTATTTTTTTCCACAGCTGTATGTATGTATGGTATGAGATAGGTATGTAGCATTTATGGCCAATTCCTAAATTATTATTCATTATTTTGGGAAAAATACTCCTATATTACTACACCCCAAAAAACATGGCCCAATAAAACTTCTTCTGATCAAGCTAAGTCATTCTGTCTCTTTTTACTTCTGAAATCAGAAGATATTTCAAGTAGACACTGTGAAAAGTTTATTGTAAAATACATTTCAGTGGAAGACTATTCTAAAGCAGGTATAAAGTTCACATGCTTGTAAAACCTACTGGAGTATCTTAACATAGTAAACCACTTTTTGATGAACCAGTAAATGCAGTCAAAAACGTAATCTGTTGCGCAGGTATTTTCACAGAGTGTACCATCTGGAGGGACACATTTCCATCTGCTCCAAAAACAAAAACAAGTTATTCTGGGATTTTCTTGACGTGACAAAATGATGAACAACAGCGCGGCCACGGTCTGGCGCTGTTTACGTTACAGAGACAGTCCCTTTGGTTTTAACAGGGGCTCAGTCTGCCAGCAGGGGCCCGTTCAAATGTCATCAGTGTCAGTGGATGTGAGAACATGTACTCACAACTGTATTTATTCAGGCTTATACAGTTATCTTAATAAGCTCTAGTAATGGTGTTATAGATAGAGATACACTGATACAGTATTAATATCAGAAGTTGGTCTGTGGTTTCTTGAGCGATAAATGACATCTACATAACATATTTGGATGAGTTGGGAATTATTTTATTTTTGTTTTAAAGATCCCATGACATGGTACTTCTTGATGCTTTTATATGGCGCCTTAGTGGTTCCCTAATACTGTAAATGAATCCTTCTCCAAAATCAAGCCTCAGTGCATGGGAGAGCCTCATGAAGACAGTTCTATTCATAAATATGTCTCTGAAACGCTTTATTCTGGGCGTTGTTGCTTGGATGCAAATGCGGAGGACAGAGACAGGCCAGTGCAGCGGGTGGGGTGTGGCCAAATACAGCACTGTTTCCTGGATTAGCGGTGCGCTGGTGCACTGTCCCTACTGTCCCCTGGAAACACTCTCATGTGCCTCCAGGCAAAAAAACAAACAAACACATCTCGCATTTCGTAGCTCATTTGCGCTCCAAATTCTCTGGGTGTGATTTCCAGAGACGGGCTGGACATTCAGACGGGGCGTGGAAACCTTTCCCCGAGTGTGACGTCAGAAAGTCCAGAATCGCCCATTTGGGCTGTCTTTTTTTCAAATGTTTTTTTTTTCTTTTTTTCAATTTGCTCAGTTTACACATTTTGCAACTTTTAGCCATGGGGGGGGGGGCTAAACAGGGTAGGGGAGCTCACATTAACATTCAAAAACCTCAGAAAGTGAAAATTTCATGCCATGGGACCTTTAAAGGAAATAAATGATGTTCTCTGTCTCTACCCTGGTATCAGTTTATATTGGCCATAGTATCAGAATTGGCATCAGAAATATTTTATGTTAACTATCGGTGTTATTGTATTGTCTGGAAAAGGGAAGAGGGGGCAGATAACATAAGATTACTCTTTTTTCTGCTCCCTTTCATTCATTTCTTGTAATGTTATCACACTGTTGATGTCGTTTTAGACTTTATGAATGAAATAAACAAATAAATAAACTGAAAAAGCTGGATAGATGCATTCCTAGTCACGATTTCAAAATCAATACCACAATGATGAAAAAACAAACAAACAAAGTAAGTTTGGCTCTTGTACAAATGATGTAAAGTTGTTACTGTGCAAATCGTATCGTACACCACTGTACACAGCCCACCTCTGGATTAATTACAAAAAAGCCAGTTTGCAAAGACTGCAGGTGGCCTACACTGAGTCTTTGCGGTGCTTTTGAGGAGGCCACGATGGACGAGTGCGACTGACATGTTTGTTACTGTACGAGTGACACTCTGAAAGCTGAACTAAGAACTTTAATGTAGTTTTATCTGCAGGCTGAACAAATCAGACAATGGAATAATAATGTCACTCACAAATTTGAGACTCAATACACTGGTATGGCTTTTTTAAAACCATAAATGTTTATTGGACTGGACTAAAGATTAATTGGACTAAAGATTAATTGAATTGAATTGAAAAAAAAAAAAAAAAAAAAAAAAAAAAAAACACTTATTTGGACAATACAGTATAATGAAATTTTCAACATTAAATCCTAGTACTTTCTACCATGTGGTCTTTTATCTGTTCGATCCCTCAGTGGTCCTGTAGGTTCCACAGTGGTCCATGTTCGTATACTCGTCTGTGTGCTCTTATACTTGTTCTGATACAGCTCAAGATCATTTTAAAGCCATTTAGGAAAGTTTCATTTCTGTCCTGTGAATGGAACTTTTTTAGTATCGATTCCTGCTCAAATCAGTATCTACAGTAGATTTGATACTAGTTTTAGTAACAATTCGCATCTGATTACTGACAACCCTAGACAGAAAGCAATGGGCTCACACAGTTTAATTTTATTTTCTTAATATATAAATCCTTATTATTAACATTAACTTCATATAATTCTCAAAACTAAAGTGTACTGAGATTTGACATTCATTCATACACAATTAACCACCAACTAGGGATGTCAACAATTAATCGATTAACGGTTAATTGTCGATTAAGACGTTGGTCGATCAAAATGCATTAATTGTAATTAACCGCGGACACGCGCACACGCGTGGTCACGAAAAAAGGCAACCGCGCTGCGCCAAGCTTGACTCACAGCCGACCGCAGGCGCCAACGGCACTGCTCAGCAGCCCCGGGTGTACGCGCGAGGCGAGATCGAACCCGGAATGCGTGCCGCTGCTGGTTTCGCCGCGGCCCGCGGCGAAACCAGCAGTAGCGGCACGCTACTGGTGGTTTAATCCTGGTCTAGTCCAGGTCTAGACCCGGTCGAGTCCCGGTCCAGTCCAGGTCCAGTCCAGGTCCAGACCTGGTTCAGACCTGGTCCAGTCCACGTTCAGTCCTGGTCTAGTCTCTTAGCCAATCAGGACAGAACACAATGTTACACTATAAAAAAATGTTACACTATAAAAAAATGTTACACTATAAAAAAAAAAAAATTGGATAGAGCGAGGGATTACTGTATTTTGTTATTCAGCATCAATACATTTGTCTGCTTTTTACTAAGAAATAATTAATTGAGGAATATACAATATAATAATACTATGATATATTTTTGACTCAGTGTTATGTATACTATAGCTTATATTCTATTGAAACACTAAAATTCAGGTGAAAAACGCCGCTTATCAGTTAATCGTTAATCGTTCGATAAGGTCAATCAACTATCAGTTAATGAATTAACCGATAATTTGCATCCCTACCACCAACCTTCACCAAACTCATCTGATAATGTCAACTCAAATTTCCTTCACTGCACTGCAACTATTTTAATGCTACTATATATGTATTTTTTTTAAACTGGATAATTGCTGATTTGTATATAACTGAATAAGGTATGATTATTGAATTATTTATTGATCAGTGATGAGGAAAAAAATAATCATTTGTACCCATCCTTCAATGTCACTGAGGCAGCCTGGGGACATGTCTCCAGATCTTGAGCCAGGTCTTGGTCAGGACTGCCTTCGCTGGAGGATTTGACCTGTTGTACATGTTTTAGATTGATGGGGAAAGTAGAGTGCCCTGAGGAAACCCACCTAGACACAGGGAGAATGTGCTCCATACTCAGAAAGGGGAATTGAACCTCAAACCTTCATGCTGTAGAGTAGCCACCACCACTATAGCATGTTTTTTCTGCATATGCATTAAAAGACACATATTATGCTATTTTCTGATCTGTATCATAGTTACCTCATCACAAACAGACCTGGAGTTGTTTCATTCACACATGTTTAACACACAAATCCTGAAAGTTCTTCTCTCAAACTGAAAACACTCTCTTCCACTGTGACTCCATACATAGAATCATTTGGATAATTGCAGCCCTGGAAATACCAATCTCTACTGAACTAAAGGTAAAAGGTAGCTGTTAGCTTGAAAATTACCACTTTATAACATCACAAGGAAAAGAACAGAAAAGAACAGAGCATTTTGAGCTTTGGAGATATAGAGTAATAATGCAGGATTACTCAAACATGTGTGAATAAAACAAAACACAACTCAACACTTTTTTTTTTTTTTTTTTTTTTTTTTAGGAGGTAACAGCATTTTAAGCTCAGACACTTAAATGACACTTAGGGCCCGTCTACACAACAACATTTTTGGTGGAAAAAGAAGTTTTTATTCGTTTCGGCCTTTCGTCCACACGGCCACCAAAAGCGCCGTCAAAAAGTTTGGTGGGCGAAAATGGTGTTTTTTGAAAATGGGATCCAGAGTGGAGAAATCTGAGAACGCCGGATTTGTGTTGTCGTGTGGACGAGCAAAACACAGCTTTTTGGAAAACGATGACGTTGCGATGCTTGTTTGAGGAAGAGAAAGGACTTTTTGCGCATGCTGTCTTTGTAGTATTGCGTTTCCGGTGGCTCAGGATGTTTCCTGTTTACAGCACCACATAGCGGTGTGGCATATGCATTACATCGTTTTCACTCAGCACTCCGTTTTCGTCTGGACGTGAATTTTTTTCAATCTACATTTTAAAAAAATCCAGGAGCATTAAAGGACACTAAGACTGCTGCTTAAATGACACCATTTGAGCTTTATTACACTACACATTGTGTGTTTTACCTATTTGTATTATATACAATTTTACTGTACTTTTGCTATGGGTATATGTGATGTTTTAGTCATGGTGTTTATTGTCGTGTTTATCAGATGTTTTATGTTCACTGTGGGCCTAGGGGGTGTTGCAGTTTCAAATCCTTTTTGTGCAACCTGTACATATGTTTTTTGACAATAAAGCTGACTTTGACTTTGAACTTTGAGTCAGTTTTGTGTAATATGAGACCTTTAAATAGATAAAGCAAAACAGTGACCAAAAATAGTTTTATAAAATGCAACAATAAAAATATAGAACTACTGACAGTATTTGAGATTTCTTCAAGCGTTTGACCAGCCACACTCTTTCAAATCTACCGTTAATTCACTGTAGATGTTAGCTTAGTGATGGAATAAAAAGAAACCCTGACTGACACCTTACAAAATCTGTCAGCTCATGAGCCATACGGCGTCAAAACAAACTCACGCTTGCCTGAATTTACATATGCAGTTAATTACCGTCCTCATCCGAAGACTTCCTGTTCTTACACAAACCCCCTCCGCTCCCTCCCTCCATCCTCGTCTCGCTCACAGAAGACGAGGAGAGACTGCTCTGATTCAGCGGCCAACGCCTGATTTCAGCTGGGGCTCGGAGGCTGTGGAAAGTTGATGAAAAGTGTAGTTGTTGTAAACAGAAGATATGAAGTTGAGGTTGAGTCATCCGAACGTGTGGTTTGATATATATATTTTGTGATTTCATAAACTGTCTCTGCTCCTGGTTAACAAGTCTGTGAAGAAGTGTTATCCCCATCCACGTCCTGTAGGTGGGAGCGTGAAGTGAACTTTGAGATAGAACTTTTAGCTGTAAATATAGTAGTGGATGGTGAAGTTAGAGGTACATTCTGTAACTTTTCTGGTGGAGGGTCACTCACCTGCTTGTTTCTATGGAGATGTCATTGCTCTGCCTGGAACGTTCCACAGTATGACATTAAACAGTTCTGCCTTACATTCAATTACAGATGGTTTTATAGCTCAAAAATACCTCGAAAAACATGCTTTCTGGTCAGGGTTGTCTCTCCACAGATCTGACCTGTAACTTGGTCTAGTTTGGTTACACCTCAATGGAGAGAAGCGTTTGACGAACCTTCAACAAGGAAAGCCACACAATGCACCTTTAAGGCTGTGTTCTTACTGATCCGGGTTTGGTCCTCATTTGTGCCCAATTTAGTCATGATGTAGACTTGGTTTGGTCCTGTTCTGGTCCTGGTTTAGTTTACTCTCAATTTGATTTGGTGTGTGTGCAGGCTTCAAAGTAATGTATAGTTTAAAGATACTATACTATGCAAAATTTACTCTTGTGAGATTTACAGGTGCATTATGGAACCTGGAATGTTCATGCAGACCAAACCAGTTACAGGTCAGATCTGTGGAGAGGCAACCCCAGCCAGAATGCCTGTTTTTCTAAACATTTTTTGAGCTATTAAACCACCTGTAATTGAATAAATGTAAGGTCATACTATGGAACATTCTATATCCATAGAAACAAGCAAGTGACAGACCCCCAACCAAAAGCATTTACATAGTGCACATTGAAGCCTTGTTAGAATGTGACCTCACCTGGAGTTGTGTTTCGTTTCATTCACATGAACTTCTGACATTGTCTCATGTACCATGTCAAGGATTCCTCTGTGCATAATGGCTCTTGAACTTTTTCATGATATTGTAATTTTATACTGTCAAACATTCTAGACAAAGCAATAACATTTCCATGGAGATAGGCGTATGGTGGTATGGTGGACCCTCCACTAGAAATGTTACGCAATTCACCTTTAAACTTACTGCCTGTAAGGGTTTTTTTTTTAAGGTTTTGTTTTGTTTTGTTACCAGTAGATGGCATATTTCTCCCCTCTCTTCACCTGGCAAGAGAATGGCAGCATCCAAAAGAGGTGGTATCATTTCATCATAGCAAGTTTGTGGACCCGATCTCTAACAAGTAATTATATCTTTCAACATCTGTGGATTTTATGTTTCGATATGTTTTGAAATGATATCAAATTAAATACACAAGGTACAGCTCTGGAAAAAAAAAAAAAAGAGACCACTGCATTTTTTTCTGAAATTAGCATCTCTACATGTATTACAGCCATTCCATTCCAGCGTCTGTTGAATTCCAACACAAACACAAAGCTGAGCTACTTCAGTTCTTGCACCAGGAGTGGAATAAAGTCACCCAAGAACAATGTGAAAGACTTGTGGAGAGCATGCCAAGACACGTGAAAGCTGTGATTAAAAATAAGGGTTACTGCACCAAATACTGATTTCTGAACTCTTCTTAAGTGTAAACATTCGTATTATGTTGTTTTAAAATGAATTTGATCTTGTTTTTTTCATTGTTTGAGGTCTGAAAACATGTAACAGTGGGTAACACCTAGCGTGTTGTAGTTGTAGTTACACATTTGCACTTTCAATGCAAATATTGACAATGATTTATATCTAAAATGGTATAATTTTAGAGTCCATTTGAATCAAGCGTTTAACAGACAGGTGAGGACTGTAGGCTTTTTGTATCGAGACTTACACACTGTAGAAAACACACACAGAAGGTACATATACAGGAGTTGGCACAGTGAAGCACAGACTCCCACTCCATAGACCGTACATCCAAGAGAGAGCTGGAAACTCATTAAAGACACTGGCACCATGTGGGAACTTTGCTACATTCGTTTTTCTTTTGTGGTTTATGCGATAGTTTTGTTTGAAGATGTCCAAGAAGCTATAGGTGTCATTACAACCCACTACTGCAACTGATCTAATAAAGAATTGGTGTAACTGATGGAATTAAATGAGACCTACAGTATGTATGTATTTCCCTTCAACACTTTTCAGTTTACTGAATTTAATTGAGTTGCAGTTTGACCATGTGACCAGGTAATGTTGACATACCTAATAACTCACCACAATGAACTTTGAGAGGCTTGAACTGAGTTTTGCCATCGATGCCAATGTTAATAACAACTATCATGCTAACCACACTCATTCTTAGACCAAAAAAACCAAAAAAAAACAACAACATACACAGTAGACTTATTTTGACCTCACAAGCTGCTTATAAAATTCCAATATATACTGGGGCAAGACCATTTTTACTCAAATATATGATCAAAAATCAGGTTCAAGGACTTTAAACTATTTTTTCTTGTAGTGCAGGGTTCAGCAAAGGGGTGTGGCGGACCGGAGATGGCCCGCCACGCCCCTTTGACTGCCCCCCCAGCCCCTCTGCCCCCCACCACTGGTCCTATGAGGCAATCCTCAAAAGTTGTCATGGCCTTTTTTTTTTTAAATTACTTTTTGGCAAATAATGTTGCATCTTGTATTTCGTTGATGATATTCAGATGAAGTATTTATATTTAAGTAATTATATGACATATTTACATTTGCTGTTGAATTTGCTGACAATTTTTTTATGTATTTATTTTATAGGCCTTTTTATTTGACTTTTATTAAGTGCTGCATAGTATTATTATTAATAAAATGGTTATATTGTTATTGTTATTGTTAATATCAACAGGCTTACCTACAATTTGTAAATTTTCAGTCACAAAATGTTTCTTACCTTGACAGTTTCTTACCTTTGATGTTATTGTTATTAGAAAATAAATGGAATATCTGTGGTATTTCAAATTAATACAAAGTGTGAAGTCCTTACTACTTTTACAAACCACTAGTAACGATAAACAAATGATGTGCCTGGAATTATGTGTTGATATAGTATTATAAATTGCTGTGCCAGGCTAGTAATTTCTACGACACAGTGAGGCCTGCTGGTGGTCATTTTGGTCTGGGTCATACAACTCTGTTCTATGGCCCCCCATCACAGTCAGGAGCGATAATGAGAAAAAAGTTTGGTGGTATACTCCTTCATTGCTTTTCGGTGTACTTTATTTAATTGAGTTGCAGTTTGACGATGTGTCCAGTGTCGTGTTCACATCCCCATAAGCCCTCACATGGCCTCAGTGTGCACAGAGCTGTTTGTTTGCGCTGGCTGCACTGTAATAACATGGACTGAGCGTTCTTATCACTGGTGTACTCAGATTGCAGGTCACGGCTTTAGCGGGTTCAAACCCACACAGGAGCCAGGCCAGATCAACTGAACACAGGTGTCAGAGATATGTCCACTGTACACAGGAAGGAAGGAAAATAAAGCCTGACTGCTGATAAAATACACTATATGCACTATATTTTCAGATGACTGCAGTGTTAGAAGAGCTAAACTGGAAACTAGTGCTTTTCATTATGTAATTTAAATACATGCCTTTCGTTCCATGTGGTTTGAATGTAAATGCCTGAGTTTGTCTGATCTCAGAGGCTATGCAGGGAAAGGTCTAGTTGGTACTTAGAAGGGAGACCACTGTATATAATAAGAAACACTTGACTGTATTCAGGGACGTCATGTGTGATATCACGCAGTACTTGAAATTGCTGTGGACACAGGAGGCAGCACTCGCAGTTTAAATTAGGGCGCATTTACACACTATGTTTAGTTTTGTCCTCATGTAGACTAAGGCTGCGTCCCATTTCTCTGTCTTACCCCTTCGTCTTACCCCCACCCCTTGGTGTTGCGCGTTCATGTGAGGGCAAGGGGTGTCTCGATTCTAATTTTGATCAAGGGCACGGGCCACGACCGAGGGCTACATACCCTTGAAACGAAGTAAGCTCTTGGCTGGACTTGAAACGAAGGGGTACGCCTACAAGCTCAGGCAGGTTTTGGGATCAGGATGGCAGCGTCACGTCGACCAGCCAAGGAGTCTCAGAAATGTATTTTCAGCAGTTGTAATTATTGATTAACATTTTAGCATGGTTTACAATTATGACGCTTATGTTCTACGTTTTTGTGGTGCCTGTTTAGCCGATGTCATCGTTTTCATCGAACGTTCATGTATAAGCAAGCTAGTTTTTTGTCGAGAGTAATGGGACGCAGCCTTAATTAAGCCCTCTTCAAGTCTTGGTTTAATTCTGTTTTATTGTAATCTAGTCTGGATTTTTCATTTGTGTTCTGTGCAAATGTGAACATGTTGATATATTCTTTTCTTTTAGACCAGGTGCGACAGTGGAGCAGCATATTGTTGTTCCTTAGGCAAGACACGTTGACGCCTATGAATGTAGTGTATGAGTGATTGGTGATAAATGGATAAAGTAAAATTGGCATTGTATTCATGGAAATCTGATAATCAATGCCACTAGGGTTAACAAAGCAACATGGACAGCTGACTAAATTGTTCCAGACCAAACCTGGCTAATGAGAGAGATGCAGATGGGTTCCTGAGCACTCACTATAGTCACCCACTGCTTCTGACAGGCTGCCCCCAAAACTTTGGATCAGAACAATAAATTATAATGCTTAATAGTCATATTTTAAAGGTTCTATATTAACTAAAATGGATTCTTGTGAGCTTTAAGATATGCTAGAATGGTGTCACCTCATCAAAAAACATGCAGAATTGTGTTTTATTATTAGTCTACATCTCCAAAGCTGAAAATGCTCTGTTCCAGCTTGTGATGTCATGAAGTTCCACCTTCCAGTATCAAGAAGTGGTAGTTTTCAAGTTAACAGTTACATTGTACCTTTGGTTAAGTCAGTGCTTCTCAATTATTTTCTGTAATGCCCCCCCCCTAGGAAGAAGAAAAATTTTCACGCCCCCCTCCCTGCGTGAGACTGTAAATAGTATTATTTGTCTAGAAAATTGTTATTAGTACACCTCTGCATAACATTGTATCCTTTATTAACATTAAAAACAAAAAAGAAAGAAACTTACAACTTACGTCTTTTTGCACTGAGGACTCAAATATTAATGTGTTTTTAATGCAGCTTTGCACACATTTGTTTACGTTTTACAGAAACGAAACTTAAAACTATATTACATAAACTAAAAGTGCTGAAAAAAAACGCTCTCTTCTGGTGCTGCTGATGCGTCAGCTTCTGTTGGACTAAAGGACACGACTCAGTGGAATATATGTGTTTTTCTGTGACAGAGGATGTTCTGCTGATGGTGAGTCTGTTCTGTATATCGCGTATTTAAGGTTGCCGACCCCTGCCCCAGAGCAACAATGACAGCGCCACTGCCAACTACTGTTGTTGATGTGCAATTACACTTAGTTCTAGAACAGGACGGCAAAAAGCATGTTTCCCAGGGTCACACACGCCCCCCCTGGCATCACACCGCGCCCCCCCAGGGGGGCCCGCCCCACTATTTGAGAAGCACTGGGTTAAGTAAAGATTGACAATTCCAGGTCTCTAAATTATAATGATATAGTGAAGGTGTACAGAGTTTGAAAACACAGCACCTTATGACACCACAAGTTGGAAGAGGGTGTTTCCTGTTTGAGAGAAGAACTCCTAAATATGCAGGATTTGTGTGTTAAACGAGTAAATTAAACAAAACACAACTCCAGGTCCGTTTGTGATGAGGAAACATTATAACATAGATCAAAAATAGGGTAATATAGTCCCTTTAAAGAAGACAAAATCTAGTGTGCACAAACTCCAAAAGCTAATTGTGTGCATGTTTGGGAGCTGATGCGTGACCGGCTTCTTCCGTCGCCTACCACTGAATAATGGTGATTCACGCTGACCCAAAATAGACTTGTGAGAACCTGTGAATTGCAAATCTTCAGCTTGAGCTAGTGTGTGGAGTTGACTGTCTGCTCTGAGCTTTGACACATTTTGGGTGTGAGGCCTCTCCTAGATTCACGCTCAGATCTTTCTTATACTGTCTGTCACGCCAGCTCTGGTTCAGCTGTTTTAAACAAGCTCACAGACTCGCTAATGACTTCTGAATGTCATCGGCTGTGAGCTGGGGACATTTGTCACAGTGAGGAACCGGAGGACACTGGACACTCCTGCTCACCCACTGCACCAAACTATAGAAGGACAGAGGAGCTCATTCTTCAACAGGCTCCTACAGCTCTGCTCAAACAGTGAGAGATACAGGACTACATTCATACTATAATACTCCCTACAATTGTACAACTGACCCTTATGTAACAGATAATACTCCCTACAACTGTACAACAACTCACCCTTATGGAACAGCTAATACTCCCTACAACTGTACAACAACTCACCCTTATGGAACAGCTAATACTCCCTACAACTGTACAAAACCTCACCCTTATGGAACAGATAATACTCCCTACAACTGTACAAAACCTCACCCTTATGGAACAGATAATACTCCATACAACTGTACAAAAACTCATCAGATCCACAAAAAGTTTTTTCATGGAAATCTGTAATGTAAAGAAGTTTATTTTATGTTTGGGATGGGAAAGAGCGTGGCTCATATCCCCACCTAGATTAAAGGTAACTTTTCAGCTGGGGGGTCTGTCACCTTCTTGTTTCTATGGCTATGTCATTACTCTGCTTCAAATGTTCCACAGTATGACATTAAACAGCTCTACCTTACATGTATTCAACTACAGGTGGTGTTATTGCTCAAAAAAATACTAGAAAAAAACAGATATTCTGATTGGGAGTTGGGTTGCCTCTCCAGAGATCTGACCAATAACTTGGCCTGGTCTCGTCTCCATGATGATAGAAGGCTTTAATGCCAGACTGTGAAACATTTCAATATAATATACTGTATGGAGACTGTTCCAAAGTATGGTTTTAACGTTCTATTTTGTGACATCTCCAGAATGCAGTGTTGCTTTAAAGGCGCACTGCACAACTTTTCTGGTAGACTGTCGCTACTTTGTCTCCATGGAGATGTTATTACTTTGCCTGGAATATACCATTGTATGACATTTAACATGTTTAGCTAGTATTTATTCATTGCAGGTGTTTCTGTGTATTGCTTTTGTGAATAGAGGTGACTCTCCACAGATCTGAATTGTAGCGTAGTGCTGTAACCTACTTGTCTCCCTCGTGATAGACTTAGGCTGTGTCCCATTTTTCTGCCTTACCCCTTCGTCTTACCCCTACCCCTTTATCTACGTCTTTGTCTTGTCCCTCGATAACGAGCTGAGAGGGCTCCGGGTACGAATGTTCCCCTAAGACAGTGCTTCTCAATTATTTTCTGTGACGCCCCCCCTAGGAAGAAGAAAAAATTTCACGCCCCCCTTCCTGCACGCGACTATAAATAGTATTATTTGTCTAGAAAATTATTAGAACACCATTGTATCCTTTTATTAACATTATAAACAAAAAAAAAAAGAAAGAAACTTACAACAAAGACTGCACTGAGGACTCAAATATTAATGTGTTTTTAATGCAGCTTTGCGCACATTTGTTTACGTTTTACAGAAATGAAACTTAAAACCACCTCATTTGCATAAGCTAAAAGCACTGAAAAAATAAACGCTCTCTCCTTGTGCCACTGATGCGTCAGCTTCTGTCGGACTAAAGGACACGACTCAGTGGAATATACGTGTTTTTTCTGTGACAGAGGATGTTCTGTTAATGATGAGACTGTGCGTAAATCGCATGTGAGAACGCCACTGCCAACTACTGTTGTTGATGTGCAATTACACTTAGTTCTAATACAGTACAGCAAAAAAACATGTTTCCCAGGGTCATACGCGCCCCCCCTGGCATAATAATTGCTTGTTTATCCATGAAAGTTCAATGAAAACGATAACATCGGCTAAACTGTCATCACTACAGTTAAAACTGCAACAACAGTTCACTAAACGTAACGTAGAGCATAAGCGTCATAATTGTAAACCTGCTAAACTGTTAATCGATAATTACAACTGCTGAAAATACATTTATGAGACTCCTTGGCTGGTCGATGCGACGCTGATCCCAAAATCTGCCTGAGCTTGTAGGCGTACCCCTTCTTTTCATGTCTGGTCGAGAGCTTACTTTGTTTCAACGGGTATGTAGCCCTCGGTCGTGGCCCTAGCCCTTGATCAAAATTAGAATCGAGACACCCCTTGCCCTCACATGAACGCGCAAAACCAAGGGGTAGGGGTAAGACAAAGGGGTAAGACAGTAAGACAGAGAAATGGGACGCAGCCTTAATCTATACTGTGAAAGATTCTAGACTAAGCAAAAACATTTTCATGGAGATCAGCAAGTGGCGGACCCTCCACTAGAAATGTTATTATGGTCCAGTTAAGTTTCTCTTGTCATATTGACCCTGTAGAGTAAATCAGCCCTGAAACCGAACCTGTCTCTCAGTGGGTGATTCATTAAATGCATGTCTTATTTTCCGTCGGTGTGGTGCCAGCTCGACTATGTTCCATATGAGATCATGAACGTTCAATGTCACTGCATCATCTCCAGGTCACTCTCTGTGGACATTAAAGTGACTCATCTTTGACCTCTGCCCTCAGGTGGGCTGCTCTCGAGCTTCTCAAACTCTGCTACAATATGGATTTTATATCTTGTTAACACTTCTCAGTGTGATCTGCATTTATAGAAAGATAGATTTATAGTTATTTGAAGTGGAACTAACCCGCTCCACCCACAACCACATTTCAAATATAGTAAAGCTGCTAACTTGGGCAGTATCTGTGGACTAAAGAAGCATGTGAGGGAGGAGGATTCTAGTGTGATTAGTCCAACAGGTATCCACACTTCAAACTCTGCTCCTGCATCCAGGTCTTTATAATCAGAAACGCCTGGTTGTTAGTAGTGAAGTTGTGTGTGATGTCACATAGTACTTGAAATTGCAGCGGAACCTGGAGGCAGCACTCACTCAGTTTAAATGAGAGTGCATTTACACAATACACACAGTTTTGTCCTCAAGTGGACTTCGTTAGGCCCTCTTCTAGTCCTGGTTTAGTTCTTTTTTTATCCTGGTCTAGTCTGGATTTTTCATTTGGGCTTTGTGCAATTATATCCTTATATTCTGTTTCATGTGGCGTCTGGTTGGTACATTTCAGACTTGATTTGCCAAGACTGACACTTGATTTTGCCCTTTGTGTTAACTCGTTTTGGACCTGGTTTAGTCCAGTTTTAGACCTTAGGGCCTGTTTACAAGAGAACGCTTACGGATAAAAATGACAAAATATTTTATCGGAAGTGCCTTTCGTTTAGACTGTGACGGCGTTTTAGGGGCTTAAAAAAGCAAAAAACTGAAACCGCCCTCCAAAGTGGAAAACTTGAATACGCTCTGCCGTAGCGTTTTCATCTACACTGCTCAAGACGTAAAACTCTGGTCAGATCTGCTGACCAGAGTTGACGTACGCGTTTACGTCAAATCGGTCCATATATCAGTGTACTTTGTTTGGCAGGACTCCCAGTCCACACCTTGTTGCGCCTTCGTTGCTTTGTAGTCTAACGTGGTCTGAAGCAATACAGTGAACCCTCGCTGTATCGCGGTTCACTGTTCGCGGCCTCGCTGTTTCGCGGATTTTTTTTTCCAATTTTTTATTTTTTATTTTTTTCAATTTTTTTTATAGTGTAACTTTTTTTCTACAGTGTAACATTCTGTCCTGCGCCCTGATTAGCTAAGAGATTAGACCAGGACTAAACCAGGTCTAAAGCAGGTCTAAACCAGGACTAAACCAGGTCTAAACCAGGTCTAAACCAGGACTAAACCAGGTCTAGACCAGGGACAGAGTCTCTGATTTCCTTCACGAGAGCGCCTGGGTGACAGGAGGTGTGGCCTTTGTTTACTTGCACGAGCCATGGAAGAGAGTGCGAGCCGGACCATGGAAGAGCCAAGAATCAACATGGACGGGCCCGGGGGAGCCGCAGCGGGGAGAGCCGCATTCGAGGGAGCCGCAGCGGGGGGAGGACACTCGCGCGCACAGAGGAGACAGTGGCTCTTCCCCGTCACGCCGAGAGGACGAACCCGACCCCGTCCTAGAGAGCTGTGGAGTATTGGCGACGCATTGATAGCGGTCTGATTTTGGACCCGGGTTGAAATGCAACCAACTCTTGTGAGCGCAGGTTAGTCTTACCTGGTCTTGTGGTGAGGACTGGTGCTCAGAGGCGTCTGTTAGCGGTTTGGCACTGTTAGCAGTGGCTTGAGTCTTGCCCAAAATGATATCCAGGTCGCTTTCCACTCGACTTTCGCACATGGCATGGATATGTGGTACCAAAACAAACACACGTGTCCGCGCGCACGTGTCCGCGCGCACGTGTCCGCGCACACGTGTCCGCGTGTCACGTGTCCGCGTGTCACGTGCCCCCCCCCCCCAACTATTAATATATTTTAATGAAAATCTACAAAAGTTTGAGTGTTTAAACAAGAGAAAAATGTGAGAAAATGTTAATACCAGTCTCAGAAAGGTGTATAATGTGTCTGGTGAAGCGTTTTCAGCCTTAAAACATGTAGAATAATTGTAAAATATAAAATTGTCCTACTTCGCGGATTTCACTGATTGCGGGCTATTTCTGGAACCTAACCCCCGCGATAAACGAGGGTTCACTGTAGTTGAACTTCTTTGTCTGACCACACAATTTTTTTTTTGCTACCGGTAGCCATGTTTTGTTTTGCTTTTCGCAGCACAGATGAGAAGAAGGAAGATTCTACGCATGCGTGCGAACATAGTGATAATGTATCACAGCACCACCCAGCCACTTGTCATGCATACCCATTCGAATTCCACACACTTTTGCGCCACCGTAGGCACGCAGATTTCCTCCCCAAAAAGGTCATCTAAACGCGGAATAAAAAGTGAAGACACAACGCTACTTTTGCATCTTCTGTTCAGACTGTCATCATATAAACGTAGCCATAGTTCTTGGTTAGTTCTTACTCAGGTATACTTTTGTTTAGTTGTAGACTTTGTTTTATACCATTTTAGATTTTGTTTAGTCCAGGTTTAGTTCTGGTAATACTTCTGAACACCAACTCCTTGTACATTATAAACTCAGCCATCTTTCAAAAACTGCGTGAGTCCATACTTTAGGCAGTGTTTAATACAATGTTCCTATAGTTGGTTTATAATTTACTCCCCTGACCTCCTTAATGATTGTGTAATGGACAGGGCCATTTTCTATGCTCCCCTCAGCACAGCAGCACTTAACCTGGGCCAGCAGAGGGTGCCTTGGGGTCAAACTAAATGATATAGAATTACCACTGCTAAACACTGGGGCTTTCTTAATGTTTATTGAGACCAAACATTTACATAAGCTTTTAGTGTAATGGTAAGTCAACCCAACTGCATAACATAAGCAGCCTCATCTCTTCACATGTGTCCCTCCTCTGAACAGGTGCAATCTAATAATAACAAATTGGGCCTTATCCAACTTTAGATAGAACATTTATTTCATAGAGAAAATAGGGCAGATGGTATGGGTGTACTTACTTTGTATAACACCGTTAGTTAGATTTAATCCCATTCACTAAAACAACACATGTGGAGTGGGGTAAGGTTTTCAACTTTTTACATTTTCTTGGATTTTGAGGGTAAAAAAAAAAAAAAAGTCCTTTTAAATTAATATACAGCTCTGGAAAAAATACGAGACCACTGCAAAATTATATATTTTTCTGATTTTACTACTTATAGGTATGTGTTTGGGCATCTTTTTGTTTGAGTCTTTACTAACTACTGACAACATTTCCCCCAAATTCCAAATAAAAAAAATATTGTTTAGAGCATTTATTGCAGAAAATGACAAATGGACAAAATAACAAAAAAAGATACATGTTTTGAGACCTCAAACAATACAAAGAAACAAGATCAAATTAATTTTAAAACAACATAATACTAATGTTTACACTTAAGAGTTCAGAAATCAATATTTGGTGCAATAACCCTTATTTTTAATCACAGCTTTCATGTGTCTTGGCATGCTCTCCACAAGTCTTTCACATTGTTCTTGGGTGACTTTATTCCACTGCTGGTGCAAGAACTGAAGTAGCTCAGCTTTGTGTTTGTGTTGGAATTCAACAGGCGCTGGAATGGAATGGCTGTAATACATGTAGAGATGCTAATTTCAGAAAAAAATGCAGTGGTCTCTTATTTTTTTTCCAGAGCTGTATATGCTTATGGTAATTATGGTAATTATATATGCTCTGGTAATTGAAAATTAATAGTTTGTACTGTTTCCAAGGTTACTGCACTCTACTGTGTTACTGTACCATTGTTCCAAAAGTAATAGCATGGTAAAAGCTTTAAATGGTACTCATCTGGTCAGCATAGTTATTTTCGATCTGAACACCTTGAATTCATTTAGGAAATCTCTCCCTTTGCTCCCTCTTCCCTTTGCTCCCCGTGCAAAGTCATTCCCCCTTCAGAGCGCTATCACAAAACTGAACAAAACGGTGTACATCCTGCTAATGAAACTACCGCACGTTGTTCTGTACAGTTTTGTAAATCGCTAAAATACTGACTGAGGGAACAATATTATAACATGGTAGAAAGCTCTAAAGATATTTTGCATAATACTCCTATTTAAATATATGCACAGGAGACTCTCAAGTTACGTTATTAATATTAAATTCAAAACACAGCCACCTAACACTAATTTAATTTTCCTCTAGTGACTTACAATTCAGTCATTTCATTCATAACATTCACTTTACTTATGAATTATTTGATCGGATGAAGATTTGTCCTCATATAGTCACTCTATTACTAAATTTATATAGGCCTATTTTACAATTGTAAGGGCCAGAGGTTGTTTGGTGTCATTTGAAATCATCTGAAATCATCTAATGTCATCTTTGAGCCTAATCCTGCTCTGTACAAACACACTGCTTTTCTTCTGAACTCATTCTCCTGGAAAAGAGACACGACCTGATTTGATTTTCTATCTGCAGCAATTTCATATTAATGCGATTATGTTGTAGAACAAAGAGGCCATTTTGTGCAGACTTATGGCGCGAGTGGAAATAAAGACAGCCCATCAAATTGTCATTGCTAACCTCCAGCTGAGAGGTATTAGGGAGTAAACGCATGGGCATACTAACGCTAATCTCTTAGGCTAGTGCTTGATTCACTGCGCTATAGGTGCTTTTTGGAGGTACAAATTGTATTCAGTTCAGTTTCTCCTGCCTCACATTGAGAAGGTCATGGGTTTGAGTCCCAGGCAGATAGAACTATACACTGTGTAGTTTGAACATTGTACCAATATTTGCCTGGGTTTTCTTCTTTTTGATGTAAACCAGGTTAAAAAATGTGCCGAAACTGCGTAAAATATATATTTTCCAATTTTACCTATACGTCAATTCACGTGACACAGACGTACGCAGACGATATGGACACACGGCGTGCTGTTCAGCCAATCGCGTTCCTCGTAGCGCCTGATACAAGCCTCAAGATTCAATATTCAAGATTGTTTATTTGTCATATGCAGGATCAACACAAGGTCAACAATGCAATGAAATGCTTAGGATCAGAGGAACCGTTGACTCGCTAAGATAGTCAAGAAATACTAATAGCATCCTGTTTCCGCTCTCCGGCCTTCGGGAGGCGGGGACAGGAGCCACAGGACTCTGTACAGGTTAGTCTGGAAAATAATCTCTAGGGTTATCGCTCACTAAAATGTTATTCACTCTAAAACTAAAGCTGTACCTTACGCGTTTGCATGGGATGGGATTGGTGAGTTTGTTTGTTATGCAATGAGTTGTTAGCATTAGCAACAAACCGCCGCTAGAATTTTGCATTTGTTGACCTGTTGTTTACTTGTCAATCACCAGTGTGCATTCATATGGTAATATCACCTATTACAGGCCATTGTACCTTTTCTATATCATTTGGCCAATTCACTTAAGAGCCGTTCTTAAGCCAATTTGGTTATTATTTTCAAGTACAATTTGCTTTGTTTCTATGTTGTACTTATGATGCACCTTTAAGCAAGGGTATTACTTGAATGTGTAATTGCACTTCTGTAAAATAGTATTGTGAATTATTGAACGTGTATACACCGAGATTGAATTAAGTTAGACTTGCTAGCTAGTTAACTTATTCATTTTGTTATTGATGGTCAGTCCTGTCTGTCACTATACAGGCCAGGTGTGCCCAGTCGGGTACAAACCCCATGTAATGGCGAGCTAGAACAGCCCAGAACCTCACGGAACCATATTGTAGGAGGTTTGATACAGCCAGTCACTCCCTACACTTCTCCACCGTATTTCTCTACTCGCATCCCCAACCTTTTGAAGAGCTTTAAGGACATTCCATAAACTCTGTCATTACTCTGGACACTCACTCACTCAAGTACTATCCGTGGATCGAGAACCATAGTGACTCTGTTATTGCCGCTGCAGTAATTTTGTTGGGGGATTGCACTGGACTGTCAAATACTGTTAAGGTTAAATACTGTTGCATATTGTTGAATACTGATTTTGATTGTTGACCAAATCTATCTCTATTGTGGGAAACACATTTAGCATTTCAAATCAAAGTACTTTAACTATCAAGCTTGATATGCATATTGTAAATATTTGCGTTTTTGTTATATTTTTTTCCTCACTGTTCAACCCTGGTTATATACAGCACCAGCCACAAACGCAAATCATCGTCTCCTAGTATTACAGTGGTACCTCACCTTACGAATGACCCAACAAACGAAAATTTCAAGTTACGAAACGCCTTCACGGTAAATTTTGGTCTCTAGATACGAAAGAAAATTCAAGTTACGAAACGTGAAATCTCAAAAATTCAAATAATGCGCGCTCAGCCACACACATTATAGCTTTTCTCAGACTGGATTTAAACTTTTCTCACACCTGTCCCCCGTTCAAACCCCCAAACCCCCACAGATTCCCAACAAAACGTATCAATAGTGAAGTGTGGGGGGAAGCGGGAGGGGGGAGAAGACTGCGCGCGGACATGTGTGATAGCGCAGCATGACCCGCTGTGGAGCTGCCAGCAGGTCCAGACCAAGGTCTAAACCTGGACTGGACCAGGACTAAACCTGGACCAAACCAGGACCAAACCCGGACCAAACCAGGACCAAACCAGGACTAGACCAGGTGGATTAAATTATTTCCTGGTTTCGTTTCGAGTCACAGCTGAGGGGAGCAGCGAGTAGGACAGCACGCAGTCTGAGCGCATGAACGCATGAACGAGACCCGCGGTGGTCTAGATCTCCTCTAGACTTGACCAGGTCTAGAGGAGGTCTAGAGGAGCCGCGGTGGTCTGGACTAAACTAGGACTAAACCTGGACTAAACCAGGAGGAGCCGCAGTGGTCTGGACTAAACCAGGACTAGACCAGGGCTAGACCAGGTGGACCAAAGCGCCGCACGTGCGTCCACCCCCTGGCCTCGCCTCGAGCCACAGCCGAGGCGAGCCGCCACTCGCACGCAAGAGCCGCGGCGGTCCAGACCCGCTCCAGACCTGCCCGCGTAAGGTGCTCACAGAGCGGCCTGGATAGAACCGTGAGGTCGGCCTCTTCAAGACCTCCAGGCCGGTGACCGGGACAATCCTCTGAGCTATGCCCGCGTAAGGTGCTCACAGAGCAGCCTGGATAGAACCGTGAGGTCGGCCTCTTCAAGACCTCCAGGCCAGTGACTGGGACAATCCCCGGACCCATGCCCGCTTAGGGAGCTCTTAAGGCGGGCTGGCAGTGTCCCCCTGGGTCCAAGTTTGAGTGTCCAAACGAGAGAGAAACACGAGAAAAGTCCAAATCCAGTCTGAGAAACCAATCAGGAGGCAGAACACAATGTTACACTATAAAAAAAGTTACACTATAAAAAATTTAAAAAACTTGGATCGGGGCCTTGGAACGAATCAGGCTTTTTCCATTGAAATAGCTACTCAACTTACGAATTTTTCACGTTACGAAACCACTTCTGGAACGAATTAATTTCGTAAGGTGAGGTACCACTGTATTACTGTCACGCACCTCTGAGAGCCGATGCCTACCTTCTGACCTAGCCTACAATAAACTCCTTTTTACCTCTTTTGGCCAGCATCTGCACATAAGCTACATTTACACCACTAAAAAGGTCTGGGTGTTCTGAAATTAGTGGGACATTAGTTAGATAAACATAAACAATTTGGAAAAATAACCAACAACCATTCTGGACATTGTTTAGTGCTGGTTTAATCCTACTTAATCTGGTTTGTACTTGCTGTAGTCCTGCTGGTTTAGTTCTGTTTTAGTCCTGCATATATCTCACATAGCATCACCATTTTCACTTAAATAAGAGTGAAATGTCTTGCTCAAAAACACAAAGACAATAAATGCCATCATGTGCCATCATTTGAGCCATAAATCTTCTGGTCAGTGGGTGGGTATACCTGATTTTTATGTCTTAAAAACATGAAAAGCAGAATTAGTTTGTAGGCGGTTTCCAAAGTTATTCCTCACTCACTTATGCATTCCAAAAATCCCCATTTTTGCCATGACAGCATCTAGCATGCTAACATCAAGTTTACTGTACTTTTGCTACGGGTATATGTGATGTTTTAGTCATGGTGTTTATAGTCTTGTTTATCAGATGTTTTATGTTCACTGTGGGCCTAGGGGGCGCTGCAATTTCAAATCCTGTGTGTGCAACCTGTACATATGGTTTTTGACAATAAAGCTAACTTTGAACTTGAACATGCACTTCCTGATTATCAAACACAAAACCTTTTCTAATTAGATGCAGACAGCACACAGCATACTTATTTTGAATTTCTGAAAAGCTGCTTTTAAAACACACACACTCATGTTAATCGCTTCACGTTCATGTTTCAGCTAAATATCTCCCTTTGATGCAGAAATAATATGACCACACGAAAGCTGAAGTATTTAAACATGTCCTAAAGTCTGTAGTGTCAAAGTTTAAAGGCACTTTACTCACCCCATAAGATTATTCGCATATCCACGGTCTTTCGGCAGCTAAAGTATCCGATCGTATTCTGTACATGAGCTCCGGGGAAACGGACATGTCCTGACCGTGTCCCGAGGAGAGAGTTCCATCTTACATAGTATTTACAGTCAAAGTTACAGATTTTCTCCTTTTTCACTGTCCTTATCCTGTTGAAATGCAGCGTAAATATTCACAAGCTGCTCACGGCTAATAGGCGGAAAAGGAAAACAAAAGAGCGCTACTCGTCATGTGAATGGGCAGTTGCGGTATTTTGGTAATTTACACATGCCCCGTTTCTTTCCCAAAAACAAGCAAATTTCAAAGACAAAATGTATGCTTTAAAGCTGCCAATGCTGTTATCTGAAACATGGAGTGGCTTCTTCATGATCTCAACTAGCACATTCTGCAAAAAAATGAAAATCACAAATTTTAATATCTGTACTGAGGCAAATTTTGGTACAGGCCCTTTAAGACCAGGTTTAATGCTTACAATCCTTTGGAGAAAGTTGAAATTCCTAATGCATTTGGCTGTAGGGGTATTGCAGCATATTCTGATATAAAGCTATTTGTCACTGTACCCAACCATTAATGTCTGTGTAATTGCTCTCATGCTGTTTGTCTGTATAATGTTACTGTCATCTCGGTCATACAAATCCTCTTCTGTTTTTTTTAAAATCTCAAATACAATTAAGAGTGCACTTAGCCACGGAGCTGCTTCCATAATGCAGCCGCCGCCTCTGTGTGTGGAGTAGATGCATCTTGTTGTCTTTCAAGGACACGGGTGTTCATATGACGAAAAGAGCTTAATGTAGTTGTAAAATATATGTTTGAATCAATAAAGCATTCTCTATGTATCTGATTATTCGATTATTCGATCAAACAAAAAAGTAAGGCCAGATACACAAATACTAGTAGCATACAATTGTGTTTATACATACAATTATTGATTTATTTGTGTGAGATGTGTGGAGAGGACACCTGTACACAGTAAGAATCTATATTTCACAAAATCCACAAAACTCCTGCGAGCTTTCAATCATGTTATAATGTCGTTACCTCATCAAAAACATAACTGGAGTTGTGTTTTGTTTCATTTGGTGTCGTATTCGAGTAATCCTGTATTATTAGTCGGTCTACATCTCCATAGCTCACAATACTCTGTCCCACCTTGTGATATCATGACGCGGTAGTTTTCAAGTTAACAGCTCCTTTTATTCCCTTTAGTTCAGTAGAGACTGGCAATTCCAAAAGTAAAATAATCCAGATGAGTCCAGTGAAGGTGTATGATGTTTAAAAAACACAGTGGAGCACTTCCTGTATTGTCACATTACATCAGTGTAATGGGACATGGAACAGAGTGTTTTCTATTTGAAAGAACTAAATCCTAAGCCTAAACATGCAGGGTTTGTGTGGTAAACATGTGAATAAAACAAAACACAACTCCAGGTATGGTTTTATCAGGAAACAGCATTATAACATACTGTACAGGAGATCAGAAATGTGCTTCATGTGGAAGCTTTAAGGCAGGGGTGTCAAACTCATTTTGGTCCGGGGGCCTCATCCAACCTACTTTGATCCCAAAGGGATCAGAAAACTCATGGTATATGTACCTCAAAAATAGCAATAAGTCCAAATATTTGTCCAAAGAAAAACAAATCTATTACCGAAGTCTTTTTATTTGATTCTTTTGCAAAATATTATAATATTATGAACAACCTGAAATTTGAAGAAAAATGCAATTTCAACACAATGTTTTAACATTAACTTGTGTGCGTTTCACAGAATTTAGTCATGCTTTCTTTTTGTTCCTGAAACTTTTAGCCTGCACAAGTGCATCAATATCATTGTCTCGTAGTGGCGTTTAAGATTATATTCCTTGAGCACCGCCACTTGTTGCAAACACACCAAACATACAGGTTTCCCATTCACCTCCGAACAAATAGGAATTAGTTCATTTTTCTTTGAAAATCCTGCACTTGCCTTACCTGGCCAGCCAAATGATATCTCTCTGTATTTCCTATACAGCGCGATACCATTTGGACACCCTCCATCCACTCTCGCTCCTCCGGTTACAAACCGACTCCGCGATTCTGATTCGTTCAAAGATGGTGACGTCAGTGCACCCGCCTTTGCCCGCAAAGTCACTCTTAGGCAGCGGAAGTTCCGCCTCAGTTTTGAATCAAGATGGCGCAATCTCTGATTGGTTCACTTAGCTGTCTGTCTACGCGCAACCGCAGCGCATTTTGTGGATCAAGCGTTACCAGACTCACTCGCTGGTACAGCGATGAGTCATGGATTCTTCCAGGCAAGCACTTGCCATCCACTTTTCTCATTTTTGACATTTTGCTGATGAGGGTGTCACGTCAACAGTCAAAACGATGGTCCTTTCAAAGCGTTTGGAAAGAGACTAATCTTCATTTGTGCTGCTCTGGTGAGAGGGGCCACGCACAGAGGCGCTGGAGACGCTACTATGCTAAGCTGCGCAGAAAATTACCAATATTTTAGTAGAATTAAAATATTTTAATAGAAAATCAGCCGCGGGCCAAATTAAAGATCTTGGAGGGCTGGATTTGGCCCCCGGGCCGTATGTTTGGCACCCCTGCTTTAGGGTATATTTGATTCTAAGTTTATCGCCTTACTGTGGAAAATCCAGGCCAAGAAACAATATCGTCATAGAGACAACATCCACCAAAAAAGTTTCATAGCATATCTTTAACTTAATTCATATTCTTTTGCTCTAGAAGTAATTTGAATTCCTATTATGAATGGAAACGTGTGACCAATAGCATTATTCAGATAGTTTTCAAGTGTCTTCATCAATTCATATCCAAAGGCAGTTTCCTCCCTGAAAATAAAAATAAATTTGGATGCCTGGTTTACTTATGAGGGCATTTGTTCAAACACAAGGGGAATAACGGCTGAGGCGATTTGTCAGCGCTCTGAAATGACTTCTATATTGAACTAAATTGTCAATACAATCAAATTCTGAAGTGCTGACTTCTATCCACTCATAAATCACGGGACTGCGTTATGATTGTCAAAATGTAATTACTAATTTTGCTCCAAAGCTATTTCAGATTTTCAAACAGATTAGACCAAGCCGACAAATATGCAATAATGGCAGCGTGGTTATCACTTTTGTCTCACAGCAACATTGACTGATTTTATTTTGTATGTTTAGTTTACATGTTCTTTGGTAGTTTCCCTACATATACTTAAAAGTCAAGCGAAACCTCAAATCTAGCCAAGTTAAAATGAGTTTATTTAAGAAATGTTCTCTTGGTTTGAGTAAATTTCACATGACAAGTAAAATTATCTACCAATGTTTTGTACTTAAAATAGAAAAATACATCTCTTTGCACTTAAAAAAAATAAAATAAATACATAAAAATATATACATTTTGTTTGAATTGAGAAAAAATAACTTCCATTGGTAGATAATTGTAAAAAAATAAAGTTAAAGGTTCTTAATTTGATTAATCTGAATTTACCTACATATTACTTTTAGTAGTGTTGCATTCAGAGTGTCCAATCAACAGTTTGGAATTTGTGGCGCATACACTACCATTCATTGTTCTGTTTCTTTTTTCTTACTGCTGTCTACGTTTTAGATACACACAGAAGACATCAAATATGCATAATAATATATGGAAATATTTAGTAAAGAAAACAAGTGAAACAACTAAATAGCTTGGCTTTTTTTTTTCTCCTCGACAGAGCAAAAGGTGGCTTCCATATATCTTCCATCATATATTTGATGTGTTCTATATTCTGTACTTGTGTAGAAACATATACTAACATTTTTTAATTCAAAGTTATCTAAATTTTAAGTTGCACAGTGTAACTTTTGCAATGGTATGTCTGCTACTTGCCAGTCTTCATGGAGATGTAATTGCTTTGTGTAGGATATTCCACTGAACGGAGCCCAGTCACATGGGAGGAACTTAGAGTAGAGCCGCTGCTCCACCACATTGCGAAGAGCCAGCTGAGGTGGCTCGGGCATCTGTCTCGGGCGCCTCCTGGACGCCTCCCTGGGGAGGTGTTCCGGGCATGTCCCACTGGGAGGAGGCCCCGGGGAAGACCCAGGACACACTGGTGGGACTGTGTCTCTCGGCTGGCCTGATAACACCTTAGGATCCTCCCCGGAAGAGCTGGGGGAGTATGTGTGGAGGGGGAAATCTGGGCCTCCCTGCTCAGACTACTGCCCCTGCAACCCGGCCCTGGATAAAGCAGAAGAAAATGGATAGGTGGATGGGAAGGATGTTCCACAATATGGCATTAAAGTGGGACTAAATACCTTAACAGCCTCAGCCTCATTTCAAATAGATGGGCCACCGGGTTGGATGGGAGAAATTCCAGGTGCCACAGGGGGGCACCAGTTGCAAAAAACGTCGTTGTGCCCTTAGTCGTTGTGCCCTTAGGCAAGACACTTCACCCACATTGCCTAGTATGAATGTGGAGTGTGCGTGAGTGTTGGTGGTGATCGGAGGGGCCGATGGCGCAGATTGGCAGCCTCGCTTCCATCAGTTTGTCCCAGGGCAGCTGTGGCTACACAAAGCAGCTTACCACCACCAAGTGTGGAGTGAATGAACAATGAACTGTAAAGCGCTTTGGGTGTCATGAAAGGCGCTATAGAAATGCTATGAATTATTATGAATTATTATTATTATAGAGCTGCTAGGCAGAGGAGGGACTGGGTATGAGGAATAGTGTGATTGGTCGAGCAGGTATCCATACTTCAAACTCTGCCCCTGCAGCCAGGTGTTTGTAATCAAGGCAGTCATGTGTGATCTTACATAGTACTAGTTTAGTTCCACATTTAACATATCTATCTTGCATTTATTGTCTTAAACATGCATTCTTACTGTGGTGGTGTCACCTGTCCACAGATCTGACCTGTAACCTGGCCTGATATTGCTTATCTTTTTGCATATAGATAAGTTTAACACCATACTTTGAAACTCTCACGACTCACATCTCTCCAGACAAAAAAAAAAAAAAAAAAAAACGCATCTCGTAGCTCGTTTGCGGTCCCAATTCTCTGGGCGTGATTTCAAGAGACAGGGGGTGGAGTGTGACGTCAGAAAATTCCCTTGTCGAAAATCGCCCGTTTGGGCTGTCTTTTTTTCAAACGCGGAGAAGGATCGCAAATGCTCAGTTTACACATTTCGCAACTTTTAGCCATGGGGGGGGGGCTAAACAGGGTAGGGGAGCTCACATTAACCTCACAAAACCTCAGTAAGTGAAAATTTCATGCCATGGGACCTTTAAAAATAATCTATCAGCATTGTTCCAAAAGTGCCCACGACAAAACGAGAGCTCTTGTACCTGGTCGCCATGCCAACACACCAGTAGCTGTTGCACAACCAGTACATCAGTCATCATAGTTTAATTTTGATTATGAACCGCATATTTTTTTTCATTTGTTTTCTCTCTTTATTTCAATCAGAGTGTGCAGTTTACAGCTCCAGTCCCAGTTAGCACTCTGAGATTGATGAGTGTTGAGTTGTGGCCTCGCGGATCTGTGACATTTGTCTGGTAAACACATTCATCAGGCAAACTCATCATAAAGGCGTTTCATTTGGAGCCTCAGGTCGCACAGTCTTGTCATCGTCATCAAGGTACAGCTGCAAAAGCAAATTAGCACCACTCAACCCCCAACAGGGGCCTGGCTTTTATTAAAGTCTTCATAAAACTTCAGATTCTGCATGGGCACGTTCAAGTCAAATACACACATTAAAAGTCCTATATTATACAAAATTCACTCATGAGCTTTAAAATCTATTATAATGCTGTTACCTCCTCAAAAACATACCCAGAGTTGTGTTTTGTTTCATTCACACCTGTTTGAGTAACTCTTTATTAGTGTCAGTAAATATTTCCAAAGCCCAAAATGTTGTTCCACTCTGTGAAGTCATGAAGTGGTAGTTTTCAAATTAACATATACCTTTTACCTTTTGTTCAGTAGAGATTGGCAATTCCAGGGCTGAAGTCATCCAGCTGATTTTAGTGAAGGTGTATGGAGTTAAAAACACAGTGTAGCACTTACTATATTACCACATGACATCACAAGGTGGAACAAAGTGTTTTCTGTTTGAGAGAAGAACTCAGCCTAAATACGCAGGGTTTGTGTGTTAAACATGTGAATGAAACAAAACACAACAGTAGGTATGTTTGTGATGATGAAACAACATAACAGATCAGAAAACAGCGCAATATGAGTCCTTTAAGAATTGATGATGCACAGTTACAGGGATAGCAGTTAGTATGAGCCTAAAGTTCTTTCTTGTTCTCTCAAAAACTTAAAATATTGGTTCATTGCATGTTTTAGGTGAGCAGAGCTTCAGCAGATGGAACACATAAGCAAAGCGGAAGAAAATAATTATTTATAAATCACAAACTATATTTGGTCCTCCATCTTAGTCCTGACCACAAGACTGACTCAAGATTGGCAAATATAAAATAGGATGGCAAAATAAAACACGATATTTGCTTCATGTAGTTTTCAGCTTCCAGTTATATGCACCATCTTGAGGACTTGTTTTTCCCATTCGACATATTATTTAGTTAAAGGTCCCATGGCATGAAATTTTCACTTTCTGAGGTTTTTGAACGTTAATGTGAGCTCCCCTACCCTGTTTAGGCCCCCCCCATGGTTAAAAGTTGCGAAATGTCTAAACTGAGCACTTGCGATCAAACGGGCGATTTTGAACAAGGCACTTTATTGACGTCAGATCGAAAAAAGAAATGCAAATGCAGTTCCACCCCCGTCCGTCTGTACTCAGCGTCTCTGTAAATCACGCCCAGAGAGTTTGGACTGCGAATGCGCTAGGCAATGCGAAATGCGTTTTTTTATTTGCCTGGAGGCACGTCCGAGTGTTTCTAGGGTCGGAAGTCCTTTATCTGAGCCTCTGGACCTTTGAACAGCAGTGGTTTAATTTTATTTTATGTGGAAATGTGTTTATTTTTCAATGGAACGCTTCAAATCTCTCCCCCCGTGCAAAAACATGGAAATGGATCAGCTGAGAGCTGACAGCGGAAAGCGGAGAGTTTGGCCACGCCCCCACCCTCTACTATAGGCCAGCTCTTTTCTCCTCATTTGCATTCAAGCAACAACGCCCAGAATAAAGTGTTTGAGAGAGATATTTATGACTCTTTCTCATCTTATCTCTGTTTCTCATGCACTGAGTGTTGATTTTGAAGAAGGATTCATTTACAGTATTAGGGAACCATTAAGGAGCCTTATAAAAGCATCAAGAAGTACCATGTCATGGGATCTTTAATAATTGGTAATTGCTATAGGAACCGTCCAATTGGTTTTCATTATGAAACCCATAGATATACAGGGTCTCGGGGGAAACAGTCTAAGCAGGGACTCCCAGACTTCCTTCACCCCGGACACTTCCTCCAGCTCCTCCGGGGGGACCCCAAGGCGTTCCCAGGTCATGGAGACATAGTCCCTCCAGCGTGTCCTTGGTCTTCCCCGGGCCTCCTACCAGTGGGACATGCTCAGAACACCTCCCGAGGGAGGCGTCCAGGAGGCATCCGGAACAGATGCCCAAGCCACCTCATCTGCTCCTCTCAACGTAGAGGAACAGTGGCTCTACTCTGAGCTCCTCCCGTGTGACTGAGCTCCTCACCCTATCTCTAAGGGAGCGCCCAGCCACTCTGCGGAGGAAACTCATTTCGGCCGCTTGTATCCGCAATCTCGTCCTTTCGGTCATTACCCAGAGCTCATGACCATAGGTGAGGGGAGGAACGTAGATTGACGATAAATCGAGAGCTTTGCCTTTTGGCTCAGCTCCCTCTTCACCACAACGGTCCAGTACAGCGACCACATCACTGCCGACTCCGCACCGATCCGCCTGTCAATCTCACGCTCCATCCTCCCCTCACTCGAGAACAGGACCCCGAGATACTTGAACTCCTCCACTTGAGGCAAGGACTCTCCATCCACACGGAGAGGACAAGCGACCTTTTTCCCAGTCAGTGTTATCTCTTACTGGCCTTATCCATAATTGTAATATTATTTCAACATTACACTTAGTTATACTTACTAATATATGACATGTTTTTTTTTTCTTTGTGAGCACTGGCCTTTTTGCATATTTTAATTTTTTTTTTCCTTTTCGTGTCCTCCAAATGCATGCAGATGTATGACACCAAACTGAATAATTAGCCTTGCAATTAGCTTTCCATTGTCTCACACTTTGTGCAGCTGGGCCTGGCTTCTGTCCACCACAGTGTATGAAATGCCAGGATCTGCAAATGATCATGAAACAGTTTTTTGATATTTTTCAACATTTTTGCTCATATTAAATATCATGCATGTTTGCTACAAGGCATAGATTAGACATGTAAATAGCTGTTAGCTGTTCTTAACTTTTCACTGACCTGTTAGCTTTATAGTCACAGCTTTAAACTCCGCTCTGGTCTCTGACAGTTGTGAAAAGCGCTTATAAACTCATGGTGAATAATTAGGATGGTCTGATTGAATACATTCCCATATTTTACAGCTCCTAAGTGAGCCCATATTAGACCGTTTTCAGGTCTGTTATAATGTTTCCTCATCCCAAACATACCTGGAGTTGAGTTTTGTTTCATTCACACATTTTCAACCCACAAATCCTGCATGTTTAGGCTTAGTTCTTCTCTCAAACAGAAGGTGAGAGCATCATTTTGAGCATTTTGAGCTTTAGAGATGTAGACAGATTAATAATAAAGGGTTACTCAAACATAAATGAAATTAAACACAACTCCAGGTATGTTTTTGATGAGATAACATCACAACAGGAAGCTCACAAGAGTCAATTTTGTACAATATAGGACCTTAGCTTTCATATTTTTTAAATGTATTCTTTCTCTACCTGCAGAGCTGAGTTTACAGCTAGAAGTACTTGCATAATCTGTATAATTGTAAAATATTCAATAGAAAATCCAAACATTACATTCACTGATTGCATTGTTTTTACTTCTCATTGCCCTTAAATCTCCGTGATATTCTGTCTGATTGTGAAATGATTACAAATGTGACTGTAGGGGACACTTCTTCACAGTTTTTCCTAAAGTAGGCGTGACTTTCCAACTCTTTCGTGTAACTTTTCGCCTGCTAGCCCAACACTTTCCATGCTAATCAGCTGTAATCCTAACTCCGGCTCCCGATTCCAAAGTGATTCTCCATGTTAGTCTATCATTTTCTCATCAGCAGCGTCTTTGTGTGCGGTTGGATGCGAGGGATTGCTGCTCGCCTCTGATTGGTCCATTGTTTGCGGTTGCCGGGAGCGGAGTTGAGCTATCGGGCTTGTTTACATGGACTTGTGCTTCCAGACTGCTGGCTAATGCTTCACCTTTGTTCTTTTAATTGCTTGCTGTTCCAGCCATGGGCGAAAATGAGATGAGTTTCTTTTTTTTCTTCAGGGGATGATAATGAAATGTTCTCACGGCGAGTAACTTCTTCATTCTGACTGCGTATGTTTTGAATGTAATGTACAAATCCTCTATTCACACACTGACACTGTTTTGGGATGAATGGACTCAAATATGTTTATTGTACAACTAGAAAAGGGGGAACTGGAGAGTTGTCATGTTGTTTATTGGGTTTACAAATATATTTAATTTGTTTTTGTTGAGAAATATTGGACTTGATTCTCAATGGGCTGTTTTGAATTTTTTTAAACGTAGTCCATACTTCTACATGTTGACTATTATGTACTTTACTTTACTTTATATTAAGTATAGAGCAAAATGCAGCTTCAATTTATCTTTACTCATTAGAAGGGGCAACAGCAGCTCACTTGGAGTGTTTGTCAACTGATCCGAAGGTTGTAGGTCCGATTCCAGCTACCACAAGTGAATGCTGTTTTTGTGTCCTTGGGCAAGACCAGCCCACTATGCCCCAAGTGTCTGCATACACTGGTGAATCATGAAGGTGGAAAAGAGCAAAATAAAAATGCGACCATTTACCAGAAAACAACAGTGTATTGCAAAGATTTACAACTTACACCTTAAATCGACAAAAGCCTTATCAGATAGCGTTTTTTTTTTTTTTTTATATATATCACCTTTAGCTAGCTTGGAGGATCTGCAAAACATATTCGACCAAATAAACTTTTGTCCAGTTTTGAATTTCTCATTTTGCCATGGATTCTGTTAAAAATCTGCAGTGACTTGGAAAAAATGTCAACATTATGCATACAGAATTTTGAGTAAACTGAACTTTTCATCTGAAACTCAGATTATTGAGTTCAAACCAAGGGAAACTATTAAGTGTACCAACACATGAAACCCAGCAACTACAACAGATTTTATTGTTGCCAGTACTCAATAATTTGAGTTAAAGATCCCATGACATGGTACTTCTTGATGCTTTTATATGGCTCCTTAATGGTTCCCTAATACTGTAAATGAATCCTTCTTCAAAATCAACACTCAGTGCATGAGAAACAGAGATAAGATTAGAGTAATTTTTCTCACTCTGAACACTCTACAATGGGCGTTGTGGCTTGAATGCAAATGAGGAGAAAAGAGATGGCCAATAGTAGAGGGTGGGGGCGTGGCCAAACGCTCCGCTCTCCGCTGTAGCTCACAGCTGATCCATTTCCTTGTTTTTGCACGGGGGGAGAGATTTGAAGCGTTCCATTGAAAAATAAACACATTTCCACATAAAATAAAATTAAACCACTGCTGTTCAAAGGTCCAGAGGCTCAGATAAAGGACTTCCGAGCCTAGAAACACTCGGACGTGCCTCCAGGCAAATAAAAAACGCATTTCGCATTGCCTAGCGCATTCGCAGTCCAAACTCTCTGGGCGTGATTTACAGAGACGCTGCTTACAGACAGACGGGGGTGGAACTGCATTTGCATTTCTTTTTTCGATCTGACGTCAATAAGGTGCCTTGTTCAAACTCGCCTGTTTGAGCTCCGATTTTTTGTAACGCAGAAAAGGATCGCAAATGCTCAGTTTAGATATTTCGCAACTTTTAACCATGGGGGGGGCTAAACAGGGTAGGGGAGCTCACATTAACGTTCAAAACCTCAGAAAGTGAAAATGTCATGCCATGGGACCTTTAATGTAATATTAATATTAAGCTGCTCAGAACACAATGTACCAGTCCCCATGAATCCTCCCACGGGTGGTGGGTCCACAGGAGGACGGCTCACGTCACAACAGGCCTTGATGTATCCTCTGTCATGGGGGGCAAGTGCCTAGGGCAAGTGCTCATCTGTGGGAGCTGGGATCACACGCGGTCAACCCGTCAAGAGCAGGACTTGAGCTGCCAATCCCTAGATCACTAGACAAGCGCTCTACCAACTGAGCTATACTGCCACCCCACTTACTCACTGTGTATTGTATGTATTAAAGCTTATCCTGAAGGACATGCGCGCGCATGTTTCAAAAAAGTTGAATGAACTTCGTCCAGCAAGTTCAGCTGATTAAGAGGAGATTACTTACATATTTTATTTCTCCCAACTCTGAAGCTCAAATTTTACCAACATTTATAAAAAACAGACATACAAAACACTACTGTAAGTTAAGCCAACTCCCATGTCATATAAGTCTCTTGCTTAATTAGCTATTCAAGTTAAGGCAACTATTTTTTTATAGTCTATTATTATTATTATAGTATATTATAGTCTGCTTACCCCTTAGTCTTAACACTATCATCTGTAATTAGACAGGCTGCTCTCTCACATGTCACCATTAGTGGCTATTGCAACTGATATCTGATAGTGTACATAGACCGTATAAAGAAGTGGACTAAGGGAGTGTGACATCACCCATAGTGTTCGGCTCTAGTCAAAAGAGGTTCACTGAGGTTTCATATTAAGAATAGGATTTTATTTATGGACAAAACAGCAAAATAAAAACACCAGAGTCATCCAGTGGAGTGGGCTAATAAAAACATTTTAAGACCAAAATGACGAGGCTCACTGCAGCAGTCACAGAGAAAGGGTGACAATTTTTCAATGTTAAGTCAGTTGGAGCCTGAATCGATGGAGCCGGAAGCACGCCCATGCTAACTTCAATCAAATAAACTTCCAGATGGTTTTAAGACCTCTACAAACATGTTCTAAAATGCATGAAGTTTTGCATTTCTGTAGTTCATTCTTCTCTGAAAGGTGCTCCTTCTACAGTGTTTTGACACATCCCAATTACAGTACATGTCAGAAAAATCCTTCCTAAAATCTTTTGGGGAAAAAAAAAACATTTGATTTATCTTTTGAACACTTAATCTTCATCACAAGGCTAAACAGACTGTATATTTACACTTAAATGTTCACAGTGTAACCTACGCCTTCACAGTTTATCAGCTCTATTGCTCAACCTATAGCAACTTTATGTTTTAGTCTTATTTCTAGTCTCTGTAGTGCCTCCCTCTGTGTCTTTGGCTGCATTTGTTTGAGTTTAAAGGAGGTCAAGGACATACTGGGATTTAGGGACCCACTGTGAATGCTGTGACACTGCACAATTTCGTATAGACGATTATAAGACCACTCACACCAGGGAAGCCGAGTGGAAAAGTAACCGCATATTTTCATGGGACATATACAGTGATTTTGAAAAAGCAGTGCTATTAAATGTAGGGAGGGCCCATGCTGCGTTATTCAAAGCTGTTCCTGATTTAGGCTCTGACCCGTCTGAAGCTGTCAGAAATCCAGAGGCACTATAGAGTCAAGGATTATTTTCCACAAAGTCACTTACGATCAGCACAGAGTAAGAGCTGGGGGAGACAAATCCTCTCAGAGCGGACATTTTAGGGACTTTTTGCTTCCATCTCTTCCATCCTCTTCTCTTCTCTTTGCTTTACTCTTCCTGTTTTTTGGGGAGCTGTATCCTCTGTGTTCTAGTAGCAGAGTGGGAAATGTTAAAATTGTACAGTTAGTTCAAAATACTCAAGTTTAAAGGCTATTTTAAGGGTTATTATCTATGTTATAATGTTGTTTCCTCATCAAAAACAGACCTGGAGTTGTGTTTTATTTCATTCACACATTTAACACATGAAACCTGCTGAGTTCTTCTCTCAAAGAGAAAATAGACTGTTCCACCTTGTGATGTCATGCGGCAATACAGGATGTGCTCCACTGTGTTTTTAAACTCCACACACCTTCACTAGAATCTTTTGAATAATTTCCCCGCTGGAATTGCCGATCTCTACTAAACAAAACGTTAAATGTAGCTTTTTTACTTGAAAACTACCGCTTTATGATGTCACAGTGTGGAACAGAGCATTTTGAGCTTTGGAGATGTAGACAGACTCATAAAGGGTTACTCCAACATGTGTGAATGAAACAAAACACAACTCCAGGTCTGTTTTTGAGGAGGTAACATGGCTTAAAGCTCACAAGAGTCAATTTTGTGTAATATAGGACCTTTAAGTATTTAAATATTGATCCAAGAAATTAGTAAAGTTACAGTTTAAAATTAATAAGAAATTATTAAGAGTTAAGAAACTCTGATCAAGTAAGAGTAACTGGCTAGGGGTAATGTCTGATTTATAATGTGAATTTCCAAAAGATAGACCACAAAAATTACGAAACAAAACAATATCTATAGGAGCATTGCAAGATACATATACTGTATTTTCTAATCATTTGTTAGCACTTCACTCACTAGCTCACAGTAATCAAAACTACTAAGAACTACTACTATTACTAAGAGTTTTTATTAAGTAAAAAAAAAGGAATTGGTAAAAGTATGAAAAGTATCTGAAAAGTTTCTTCAAGTGACATAAACATTTGTACCTGTAGTAGCCAGCTCTCCCATCTAGTCAAATAGTTATTATTCAGTTATTATTCAAGGGGGAAGAGGGTTGCGAGCCCAGTCCCCATTCTGGCGAGTCATTTTGTCCATGTGACCTTGGGCAAGACTTTCTCCCAAAAGTCCCCTCAGTTACAAGCACCTAACTTACTGTAAGGACAATGGAGATAGCTTCTCCTCGGATGTTTGAATAGAGGGAGGTGACTTATGGGCCCCTTTGCTCCTGGACATTTATTCAATAGTAAAAACAACATGATTAGTGGATAGGTCAGATGTTAAGAGAAGGTTGAACATGCTTTGTGTTTGTAAGCGTTGATGTGCAAATGAGCAATTACACATGTGCCCTTGCTGGAGGAGGTCCCATGTGTCCAGGACGGTCCAATAGTGCCACTTCAGACTGACACTGCTGTTAAAGAATGAGCAAACTTTATGCTTGGTTTGACATCATTATAGTTTCATTAGTAGAGGTACGGCTGAGCATTTCATCACATTTGAATTGAGATTGAGTCATTTTTAATCGCAAATGATCAGCTTGGGTGTTTTTAATGGAGAGGGCTGCAGCCAATCCTGTGCCAGTAAAAGACTGTGGTTTAGAGCAGACTCAGAGTTATGATTTTTCTTTGTCATATTGCTCAGCCCTAAGTAGAATTCAATTTTTGTGGCAAGCCAATGTTTTCACTGCACTTTACAATCTAAAGTCTTCTGAAGCGTTCCACTGTAGTCTACTCTATGTTGCCTACTCTATAGCAGCTTCTAGGGCTGTGCAAAAATATCAAACTATCAATATATCGTGATTCAGCATCATTATCCTGGGCTGCTGTATCTATGCATTTCCAAGAGTATTTTTTGGTATCTTTTGGTCACACAATGGTAAATGATCACACTTTTATAAAGCGCTTTTCCACCTTGACGACACTCAAAGCACTTAACATCAAGAAACCAGTCACCCATTCACACACATTCATACAATCATACACCGCTGTACACAAGTGTTTTGCCCAAGGACACAACGACAGTATTCATCTGCGGGAGCTGGAATCACATTGCTTAAAGGTCCCATGACATGGTACTTCTTGATGCTTTTATATGGCTCCTTAATGGTTCCCTAATACTGTAAATGAATCCTTCTTCAAAATCAACACTCACTGCATGAGATATGACTCTGACAGTCTTCATGAGGCTAGATATGTGTCTAAAATGCTTTATTGTGGGTGTTGCTGCTTCACTGCAAATGAGAAGGACAGAGAGATTGGCTAAGGAGCGGGGGGGCGGGTTTCCCCCGCAGCTCGGCTCCGCTCGGCTCCGCTCTGTCTCCTCTCTTCCGTGTACAGATGGGAGACTTTGCAATGAAAAAAAGCATATTTACACAGAAAATAAAATTAAAGCACTGGTATTTCAGAGGTCCAGAGGGTCGGGTAAGGGACTTGCGAGCCTAGAAACACTCGCAGGTGCCTCCAGGCAAATAAAAAAACGCATTTCGCATTGTAGCGCATTCACAGTCCAAACTCTATGGGCGGGATATACAGGGACGCTGAGCGGAGACAGAGGGAGGGGCTGGAGCTGCATTTGCCGATCTGACGTCAAAAAGGTGCCTTGTCTGAACTCGCCCGTTTCAACACTGGGTTTGTGTAACGCAGAAAAGGACCGCAAATGCTCAGTTTAGACATTTCGCAACTTTTAGCCATGGGGGGGGGGGGGGCTAAACAGGGTAGGGGAGCTCACAATAACGTTCAAAAACCTCAGAAAGCGAAAATTTCATGCCATGGGACCTTTAACCAATGATTACGTTTACGTCGAGAGCGGGATTCAAACTGTCAACCTTTAGTTCAGTGGACAAACATTATACCAACTGAGCCATTGCATTATTTTGTGCAATACACAAGTAGTGGTTCAAACACAAAAAAGTTGCTTTTAAAGAATACAGCAATACATCACCAAGTATCATGTGCAGATATAGCCACAACGTGATAATATTAGAGTTGGGCGGTATGACCAAAAATTGATATCACAGTATTTTTCAAAATTATATCTGTCACGGTATTTGACAGTATTTTTATTTTTTATTTTTTTATGCATGACTAGGTGTTAACTCCATTTCCTAATAATTTAGAGAATAATTACTGCAGTAAATTTGACTTGGTAAAACATATCTGGGTCCAGTGCTTTAATCATCTCCTTGAAGCTCCTTTGTCAACAGGACTAAGTGGTACATGTCTTTGGCGAAGTGGATAGTAACAGCGTTGGTAATATCGTTCCACCGTTTGCTTTTGTTGTCGTAGGTGATCCCCTTAGCAAACGCGTCTCTGAGTGGCGTTTTGTGTTGCGGCGCCAACTTGAACGTTCCTTGCAGACGTGGAAGAGGATGCAGATCTTAGTTTCGTGCGTTCTTCATATTCCAGGACATGTTTGTGACGGAGGTGGTGAAGCAGATCGCTCGTGTCGCCTCCTGCGGCTACAACTTTAGCCCGACAACATTTACAGAATAAGGTTGTTTGATCAGGGTCAGATTTTTTAAAGCCGAAGTACTTCCACACAACTGACACGGCTCCTTTTTTCGGTATAAGTTCCACTGTGTCTGTAACATTTTCTCCGTCCATGTTGTTCACCGCTCAACACATACTGAGCTTCCACCGCTCTCACGCCAATGCAAAACAGTCCCCCTCTCAAACAATGTCCCGCGGCGCCATGTTCCACCGCTCTGTGTTCCCGACGTTTTGTACACACACACTCACCTGTATTGGGATAAATGAAAAATTCATATCATTAAAAAAATAAACACCGGTATTTGGTATGAAGCGGTATAACGCCCAGCCCTAAATAATATCGAGCCATTTTATTGTGTATTGAATCATGAGGGTCTCTGTGATTCCCAGCACTAGCAGCTTCTAGCCACAGCTGCCTTGGAATAGACTGATGGAAGTGTCTTGCCTAAGAACACAACAACGGTATGCGTGAAACTGCACACCTTAGAGTTGGTTGGTAAACGCTTTACTGCCTGATTTTTTTTCTTCTTGGTTGTTTGAGTCCCATTATTATTGCACTGGGTGGTCAGCCCTTGCAGTCAGCAGGATCCTGATTCAAAATCCCACAAAGTGCTCTGGTTTGTGGGTGACAGCGTCGTGAAATATGATCTGGAGAGAACACATCACATGCACAGAGCTGGAGCCACTGTAGACTGTGTTATAAGCAGCAGACTCAGTAGTTCTGATAAAGTGTATAAGGAGAGGAAAGAAAAGACAAGCATAGGCAAGGTGTTTGTGGAGGTAAGTTGAATTTCACAGTTTTTTAGGCTATTCTATTCCTGTAGTAAACTAGGCTAATTGCAGTGCTTTATTTTATATTCTTTATTTTATTATTATTTTTACATTGTATCAGGCTCTTTATTCCGCATGTTAAAAACTAAAATCTAACCGTGTTAAAAAATGACTTGAATTAAAGTTTTATCATGATTTGACTAAATTTCAATTGACACCAATGGAAAACTTTTGCACTTAAAATATGGAAATAGATTTCGCTACACTTGAGATAAGGAAAACAACTATTTGCACTTAAAATAAGAAACAAAATGTAATGTTGCTGATGCATGATAAAACACTAGACACTATAGTATGAGTTATGATTATTTGACCCATAGTTGCTGAGTACTAATATTTTGGGTCCGTTTATTAGCTGCTCCAACATAAAGATCAATACGGAACCTTTTGGGATGTTTGTGGTAAGGAAATTGTCTAAGAGTAGTTGTCTAAGTTTTGAATATATTCATACACACATGTTCAATTGTAATGTTTTGTTTTTTTTTTAATGTAAATTACACAGATAAATTATGGCAAAAACTATACAGGGCTACACCATTAGGAGAAAAATAAATTTACAGTTTAGCAAAAACACTCAAATCACTGTTAGATTAAAAAAAAACAAAAAAAGTGTTAGCTAGACATATACTGTATTTTAATATTGAATATTGTGCAAAATGTATAAAGTAACACCAGAAAATATGGCACTTTGATCACAGGTTTGCCTTGTGTATAGTTTTGTTGTGTTCTTTGGCAAGACACTTCATCCACCTTCCCTTAGAACAGGGGTGTCAAACATGCGGCCCGGAGGCCAGATCCGGCCCTCCAAGACCTTTAATCTGGCTCTTGACTGATTTTCTATTAAAATATTTGAATTATATTTGAATTTTCTATTAAAATATTGGTAATTTTCTGCGCAGCTAACCATTGCAGCATCTCTGTGCATGGCCCCTCCCACCAGAGCAGCACAAATGAAGACTTGCCTCTTTCCAAACGCTCTTAAAGGACCACTGTTTTGACTGTTGACCGTGACACCCTCATCAGCAAAATGTCAAAAATGAGAAAAGCGAAATGCAGAATTTTCCAAGAAAAATTAACTCCTATTTGTTCACGGAGGGAAACCTGTATGTTTGTGTTGAAATTGCATTTTTCTTAAAATTTCAGCTTGTTCATAATATTTGTAAACGAAAGAGGTCATCGAATAAAAAAGACTTCTGTAATAGATTTGTGTTTCTCTGCACAAATATTTGGACTTATTACTATTTTTGGGGTATATATGCCATGAGTTTTCTGATCCCTTTGGGGTAAAAGTAGGTTGGATACGGCCCCCGGACCAACATGAGTTTGACACCCCTGCCTTAGATTCAATCAGTTGTGTCAGGTTAAGGTACACTTACACAAATAGGTAAATTTGACCTCCACATTTGACCCATCTCTGTGATCTTGTTGCTCGGCTTGGTCGGGACTTCCTTTGCCAGAGGATTTGACCTATTGTGCATGTTTTGGGTTGATGGTAGAATCTGGGTATTGAACCTGAAACCTTCTTCTTGCTGTGAATTACTGGTCTTGTCAATTGTATTTTGTTAGTAAAATTGACTCTGGTCTCTTTTCTATTTTGAAGTATTTTTACCGTATGTCATAAAAGGAGTAGGTCGGGTTACAATGTTCAATCTTTCACAATTCACATGAAGGAAAAAGGGAGATTAAGGAGGCAAAGAAGGATATAGGAAAGGAAGTAGGATGTATTGTAAGTGATGGATGAGACAGCAGTATATATAAACCAGTGTCGCTTTACTCTGCGTTAAGCCTGGTTCATTTCATTAGCGTCAGAGCTGTCTGCGCAGGGACTGTACAGGTGTGGTTTCACATGATGCTCTCTGGCAGGGGTCTGGACTCAAATATAAAATGACAGAATGAAGAGAAAGCAGGTGACAGTGTCTGGAAATGCCGTTGGTTAGCGAGAGATCAGATACCAGACACAAAGATTACTGGATCTGCAATATGGACCTATGCGAATGTTAGGAGCTTACAGAGGGTTCAGTGAATATAATCTTTTATACGGTACATTGATCAGGGACAGTATAGCATAGATTATTATATATACTGAAGGCTTTTCTAATAATGGAAGGTTTATGTCTTTTTCTAAACCTTAAAGATCACATACACTGGCATGAAAAAGTATCTGAAGCTTTTGAAATTTCTCACATTTCTGCATAAAATCACCATCAAATGTGATCTGATCTTTTTCAAAAGCACTCAGATGAAAAAAGAGTGTCTGGTTTAAATAAAAACACCCAAACATTTATAGGTTTTCATATTTTTAATGAGGATAACATGCAAACAGTGACAGAAGGGGGAGGAATAAGTAACTGAACCTTCTGCCTAAGGAGACTTTGAGAGCAATTAATACTTTTTTCAAATTATTTAAGTCAAATATTAAAACCTATAAATGTCTGCTTGTTTTTAGTTAAAGCATGTGTGATTTCAAATGTCCAAATTATAACATAATGATCCACGGGTGTCATGGATTATAGCTATACAACAGACACAAGCACAATACAGTGGCATGAAAAAGTATCTGAAGCTTTTGGAATTTTGCACATTTCTGCAAAAAATCACCATCAAATGTGATCTGATCTTTTTCAAAATCTATAAATGTCTGGGTGTTTTTAATTAAAGCAAACACTGTTTTTTCATCTGTGTGATTTTGAAAAAGATCAGATCACATTTGATGGTGATTTTATGCAGAAATGTGAGAAATTCCAAAAGCTTCAGATACTTTTTCAAGCCACTGTATTGTGCTTGTGTCTGTTGTATAGCTATAATCTATGACACCCATGGATCATTATGTTATAATTTGGATATTTGAAATCACAATATTGATCTAAAATGACTTAATAAAAGAAACAAGTCTGCTGATTACATGTTAGAAAACCGCGGTGCCCAATGGGAGCTGTAAAATCACTGTAAAAGTCATCACAACAAAGACTCGGCCACTTTGATGGATAGCTACAGATCACACTAGACTACTCTGTCAAATCCTGATTAATTAATGATTAAGAAAATAAAATGGGAGAAAGAAGTAAGTACAGAGCAGTGGGCGTGTACCAGTGGCGGTGAAAATGGATATTGGTCGGCAATCTGGCGTCTTGAAAAGAAGTGTTTAAAAACTGGTCAAACATGCACAAATCACTCCAAATACAACTTCGGGAGGGTAAATGAGAAGAGAAAACCCGTCTAACATGGTAAAAAGCTCTGAAGTCAATTTGCATAATAGGTCTACTTTAATATTCAAATTTAAAATCAACACACTCACAGTTTATTTTTGCAACTGTCAAGAATGTTTAGAAATAATGAACTTTCTGTCAAGATACAAAAAAATGAGCAAAATAAAAGTATTTCTGGACTACTAGTATGGAACTCATATGAAATATTTCACTGCATGGAAATAAACTTTAAGTGAATTGCTGTGGTAGTTTTATCTCATTGAGAAGAGCTGCTGCTGGCAGAGAAAAGTTACATAGTGTACCTTTAACAATTAACAATGTGTTAAAGGTTGTATATTACACAAAATTGAGTTTTTAGCCATGTTATAATGTTGTTACCTCCAGGAGTTGTGTTTTGTTTTATTCACACATGTTTGAGAAACCCTTTATTATTACCCTAGTCTACATCTCCAATGCTCAAAATGCTCTGTTCCACCTTGTGATGTCACACAGCGGTAGTTTTCAAGTTTTGCCTTAATTTTAACAGATATTGGACATTTTAGCGCTGAAATTATTCCGTGGTTTAGTTCTGATTTAGTCCTGGGTTAGACCTGGTTTAGTTCTGATTGAATCTTGGGTTAGACCTGGTTTAGACCTGGTTTGATTCTGATTGAGTCCTGGTTTAGACCTGGTTTAGTTCTGATTGAGTCCTGGCTTAGACCTGGTTTAGTCCTGGGTTAGACCTGATTTAGTTCTGATTGAACCTTGGGTTAAACCTGGTTTAGACTGGGTTTAGTTCTGATTGAGTCCTGGGTTAAATCTGGTTAGTAGCTGGTTTAGTTCTGAGTGAGTCCTGGGTTAGTCCTGGTTTAGTTCTAATTGAATCTTGGGTTAGACCTGCTTTAGACCCGGTTTAGTTCTGATTGAGTCCTGGTTTAGACCTGGTTTAGTTCTGATTGAGTCCTGGTTTAGACCTGGCTTAGAACAATGTATCCCTTGTTCTTTGCACATATCAGATGATCTTATATTTAGTTTTTTGTTTTGTTTTTTTGCAGAAGTGAACTGAGTAAATGTGATTCTGTGTGTCTACCTGTCTCTTTGCAGGTAACATCAGACCACACAATTATAAAAGCTCATAAAAACATATTATTTCTCCGAGAATAAAAGTAGTTGTAGTTCTGCTGTGGATGTTTGGAGTGTCTCTGTGAACGAACACGTCTTGAGGCCAGATGCAGGGTTTGATTAAAGTTTAAGTGCATTTGAGTTCTTTTGAGGAGAAAAAAGTTAAGAGAGAATAAAGACTTAGACATAGGGCCTGTTTACACGAGAACGCTTATGGGTAAAAACGACAAAATATTTTATTGGAAGTGCCTTTCGTTTAGACGGTGACGGCATTTTGGGGGCTTAAAAACGCAAAAACTGAAACCACCCTCCAAAGTGGAAAACTTGAATACGCTCCGCTGTAGCGTTTTCGTCTACACTGCCCAAGACGCAAAACTCAAATGGTCAAATCTGGTGACGTTGCGTACGCGTTTACGTCACATCCGTCCATATATCAGTGTACTTTGTTTGGCAGGACTCCCAGTCCACACCTTGTTGCGCCTTCGTTGCTTTGTAGTCTAACGTGGTCTGAAGCAATCATTGAACTTCTTCGTCTGACCACACAATTTGTTTTTGCTACCGGCATGCATACCCGATCGAATTCCACACACTTTTGCTTCACCATATGCACGCAGATTTCCTCCCGAAAATGCTCGTGTAAACACAGAATAAAAAAACACTAAAACGCCACTTTTGCGTCTTCTGTTCAGACTGTCATCATATAAACATAGCCTTAGACGAACTTTATTGATCCACAAGGGAAATTGTTTGACACAAGGGAAATTGTTTAATACATAGTGCACCTTTAAATTGTCCAGAGTTCAAGAATAATTACAGGGCTCTCAAGTTTCGAAGTTCAGTCAGAGTGAGATTTTCGGGGGGGGGGGGGGGGGGGGGGGGGTAGTGGTGTAGGGAATCTTTTTAGCCATTTTTTGTATGTGTGAAGCGATTTTTTTAACTATTTGACTCAAACCTGAATTTAATTAGGTGCATATTTGAGTGATATGAACACAGGGAAAATAAATAATTATCAGCAATTTATTTTTAATACAAAATAACAAAATGAACAGAATAAAAGAAATATCTGTCCTGCTTAACTTAATGCTGTATAAATTAATATAAACAGGGATGAAAGTGACCAGTAAAGTGGAAAAAGCTGAGAGTCACTGAAAAGCTATGGGGGTCCAGGGGCATGCCCCCCCGGAAAATCTTTTAACTGTAGATGCTCTGAGATGCAATCTGGGGTCATTTCAGCCACTTTGCACTAACTTCTCACAAAATGTGATTTGCACTGGATGGAATCAGTTCGGGATGCATAGTCTGGACAGTAGCTGCTGACAGCCAGACTCAAGCACATTTCTAAATGATCATCAGTCATGGTGGAACAGTACTTGGGCTTGAAAAGTCCCTCAGTCGTCCAGGTAGAATCCATGATCAAAGGAGAAGTTCAATTTGTCAACTGGACAAAGTTTGTTTGGTTGAAAACGTTTCGCCGCTCATCCGAGAGGCTTCGTCAGCTCTGGTTATTGTACTGGTTAGACCCTGCTTATATCTAGCTGCCGGGAGGCGTGTCTGACAATGACAAAAGCTCTGCAAACGATCCCCCTAATCTGTCTCTTTGTTTTTCAAATTACTCTGACGGCTGTTTCGACCCCCTATTCAACGTCTAACGACCCTCTCCACCCCTCTGCCCTGGCTCTGTTTGACTGGTCTAAGTACTTGGGCTTAATGATCTTCATGTGGGAAAAGGCTGACTCACATAAATACGTTTTTATAAATCTATCTCCATTTTATCTGATAAATGTTAATTTTAATCTTAAAATAAGCTAAGCAAACTGTACTGCACTTAAACACTCTGTGCCCCGTTTTTGGCCCCTCACCCACAGTTTGAGAACCCCCCCCCTTTTTTTTTTTTTTTACCTGTTTTTTCAACTTCCTACCTGGAGTCACATTCTCTTACTGGTTTTGCAGTGGTATTTACCAGCCCCTGCACATTTACCAAATGCACAATGTCACTCTTCCCCGCATATAGCGTACACAGGCTCCTCCTGTGTGAAAAGGAGGACGTGAAGCGAAGGTACACGCTGTAGCGAACATGCTGCGCGCGCGCCGCGGCTCCAGTCGAGCGCGCAGGCTGCAGTGCGAAGCCCCACGCGGTCCCGCACACCGGTAAAAGTTTATTGCTAACGGCAGCGGCTGTAATGAAATATGACTGCACTCATCTCGAGACCAAGACCGGTGTCGTAGTATTTGGGGGGGGGGGGGGGGGGGGGGGATCGGCGCGGTGCATAACTAACTCTTCTGAGCCACACAGACCGATTTTCTGGGCACAGAAGCGCTGGGTGCTGCGCTTGAATTGCGTAACTAAATTTCAGCGTGAGAAATACCATGTGTGGCGTGTGAGCGTGTGAACACGTTGAATTGCGTGTGTCACACTTTCAAAGCGTGAGAGTTGAGAGCCCTGATAATTATGATGTATTTATGATCAATTTAGCGCATTTCTCCTTCTCAATACTAAAAATAACTCTATGAGGCTTATGAGTCCTTGTACTTGTACCTGTACCTGTACTTGTACTTGTACTTGTACTTGTACTCAGTGTAATGAACATAAAGAAGCCATTATGTACTTGATGTAAACACAACCCCCAATGTACCCCCTATATCTATATTTTTTATTTGATTTATTCCTTGAAATTAGATTAAACTGCAAATAAATTAAAATATGATCATTATTTCAAGTGCCCATAGTCCACTCAAAATAAAAACCTTTCTATTAACTGCATTAATTATAGACTCTTAAAAGTAAAACATTTCCAGCTCAAGAACTGTGCTTTTTCAAACATTTGTAGCCAATAGCTTCAGGTTCAATTTGCTCCCATGCAGTGACGGCTGAATGTTGAGTTGCCCTAAATTGTTCTAAATTTGAATTATACAGAAAAATGAAAACTGAACTGAAACATTTCTTTTTCATTTATTTATTCATTTTGAGCAGCTCAACACAAGGAAATAAATACATGCAACCAATATACTGTACAGTCAAATACATTTGTTTTTTGCCCGAAAAGGAGTGGGAAGAAGAAAACGTATTGAATCCCACCCTTGTCAAATAATAAAGAAGATTAAAGAATTGCTCAAACATGTGTGAATGAAACAAAACTCAACTCCAGGTCTGTTTTTGAAGAGGTAACACCATTCAAACACGTCTTAAAGTTCAATTTTGCCCATTATAGGACCTTAAAATACTTTTAAATCCTCATTTGAATGTTCCCCCATAACAAAGTGAGTTTTTAATTGTGGCGTCGCAGTCTGCATCTCATCACTGTGTAAACTAACCTAATGGAATAGCTGGTGTGTTTTCATTTAGTGATTAATAAAGTCCTAATTGGTGAAATGAATGAGCTGCAGATGAAGGATTGGAGACGGCGTGTGAGGAAAGCAGCTCTCTCTTTGGACCAGACCAGTGTGAACTTGTTTAATGGAGACAGATTTAACCACACCGGGCTACACAATACTCCACCGCTAATATCTGTGCACGATTTGGGCTCTGAGTCAGGACCAATACTAAGTGAGATGTTACCGAAAACATGACTCATTCAGTCTTATTACTTCGGTTAAACTAGGCATTGTCAAAAACAGTGCCAAACCAAATTGCCGCAAGTGTTAAAAAGAGACAGATATTACGCTTTCTTGTGACTAGGTGGGGCTATGGATATGTCACTGATCTGCCTGGAATGTTCCACAGCATGAGGTTAAACAGCTCTACCTTACATTTATTTAATTACAGGTGGTTTTATAGCTCAAAAATACCTAGAAAAGCAGGTCTTTTGAGTGTGAGTAGGTTACCTCTCCACAGATCTGACCTGTAACTTGGGGTCTGGTTTGGCTTCCCTGGAGATTAAATGCCATACTGTGAAACGTTCCAGATAAAGCAATAAAATCTCCATAAAGAAAAACATTTGGCAGACCCTCCACTAGAAAAGTGACACAATGTTCTTTTAAATAGGCTTTGATTACCTTGATCCCTATGGTATAACGAAATCACATTGTTTGGAAAATACAGCTCTGGAAAAAAATAAGAGACCACTGCATTTTTTTCTTAAATCAGCATCTCTACATGTATTGCAGCCATTCCATTCCAGCGTCTGTTGAATTCCAACACAAACACAAAGCTGAGCTACTTCAGTTCTTGCACCAGGAGTGGAATAAAGTCACCCAAGAACAATGTGAAAGACTTGTGGAGAGCATGCCAAGACACATGAACGCTGTGATTAAAAATAAGGGTTATTGCACCAAATATTGATTTCTGAACTCTTCTTAAGTGTAAACATTAGTATTATGTTGTTTTAAAATGAATTTGATCTTGTTTCTTTGCATTGTTTGAGGTCTGAAAACATGTCTCTTTTTTGTTATTTTAGCCATTTGTCATTTTCTGCAAATAAATGCTCTAAATGATAATATTTGTTTTTTGGAAAATTGTGGGAAATGTTGTCAGTAGTTTATAGAGTCAAAAAAAAAAAAAAAAAAACACTGCAAATTTCTCTGATCTGGCCAAGATTTTAAAACTTACATCAGGTTATTCATCTTGTTTTCAGATTTATCATCTACTTACTAGTTCTGAGACTGCTTCATTCTGGTCTAGAGGTTTATTTTAAGATAACTTGTCAAGTAAAATGATCTTGCTGCATGGACAGATAATTTCACCACTTTTAAGTACATTTCTGATTTAAAGCCCCAGTGTGTAGGATTCGTGGCGCATAGGTGGATGGTGCTATTGCACTTCCTGTTTTAGCTACGGCAGACCTCGAGGGTCACCCGGGCACGCCGTAGCGCCGACAGCTCGCGTACCGGCGTAAGAACCACGCGCCACTACTGTATACATAAAACGCGGTCCCCCGTTCACTTTGTTTTTCTTTTCTCATGAAAACACACATTCCCGATCATGTATCATGACAATCTACACATCAAATGAAACCTTACAGTCTCCTCTTTTTGACTATGCAATTCATTTCCCGGCACAACAATCTCTCCCCGAGCACATGGGGCTTTTATACAGAAAAGCACAAAACGGAAAAGCACAAAGCTTACCTTTGAAGGCTCTGCCCAGGTCAAACTCAGCATTTCACCATAAGCTTGGTCTGAAATTTGTCCGTAAGGATCCAGCGAATAAAATCCAGTAAAACAATTTAGTCCAAAACACGTGTTAGATCCATTACGACGTGTGATCCGGCAACATGCTTGTCGTTGTTTACCCAAAACCACGAGCCTTGCTGAAGGCGAAGGCGGAGCCCAAATGTCCTTCTGCGGCTCTCGTATTCAAAATGGCTGCCTCTATATGGGGAAGATCCACCTTTTATGTGACTATATCTAAGTCCAAAAGAATACTTTGATTTCATGATGGAAGTGAAAAGGCTTGGAAAACAATGTATTTTTGAATGGGTATCTTCAATTTCAGTAATTAACGGGTAAAAATCTTACACACTGTCCCTTTAAGCGTTTATATCTTAAATTTTGGACAATCTTTTTGCAGTGAAAATATTTCTTTTGTCCAAACACATACCTATAGGTAGTACAATCAGAGAAACTGATAATTTTGCAGTGGTTTCTTATTACTCTTACTTTTTTATATATAGTCAGAGTTTAGAGTTTTATCTATGATGCAACTAAACATGCAATATGGTGACAGAACATTTTTTGAGTGCACAGCGAAGATGAATCAGGATTAATAGTGCAATGAAACTAGCCTGAATGAAACAAAACAACTCCAGGTATGTTTTTGACGAGGGGACAACAGTATAACATGATTAAAATGTCAAAAACATCAATTTTGCATAATTAAAATTTAGCGAGCGTTCTACACAGTTCCACACCATGCACCACAGAACTAAATAATAATTATAGCGGGGGTACCTGATTACAACTTGAATAATTAAACTCTAAATAATTCCTGACTTTTCCATTTTTCACAGATGTCAATTTTTCATCTGCTCTCTTACCAATACCAAATGTTGCAACAAAGGAAGTTGACTAATTAATAAGAAAATAATACAAAATAAGGCTTGATTTTCTGTAAATTCAGTCACAGGGTCACACATGAAGGTTAATGCACATCTACATGTGGCTGTCTCTTATTTAAAAGTGCAATAGCAGTGGGGATATTTTCTTATTAGAAAAGTAGTAGTAGTAGTAGTAGTAGCAGTAGCAGCAATAGTAGCAGTAGTAGCAGTAACGCACCACCAATAGTAGTAGCAGTAGTAGTAAGTAGCAGTAGCAGTAGTAGTAGCAGCAGTAACACACCACCACTTATAGCAGATTCTTTTTCACATGGGCTTGCAGATCTGGTATCAAATTGCAATTAAATATTCTATTACTTAATATTTTCTATTTAACCTTTTTGACTAAACATTCATTTGGAATACAGTAAAGTAGAAGAGCTTTTAACCACCATGTTACAGTTGTCTCCCTTCCTCTTTTACCCTGTCGAAGTTGGTTTTGGAGTGATTTGTGCATGTTTGGGTAATCTTATTTCCAAAACACCATACAGTGTTTTTTTCTGTTGTGTCCGGAGTCATTTACACACTGACCCTTTGTTGTTATGATGTCTACTCTCATTGGGCAAGGCATTTTTCTAAACTGGAAGACAGCTGACTTGTTGTTTTATTAAGTCGTTTTAGTGATTGTGATGTAAAACAGGTGTCATAGGTGATAACTATACAGCAGGCTCAAGCAGAATATGTGAATATGTTTAAAAGTACAGCTCTGGAGAAAAATAAGAGACCACTGCATTTTTTTCTGAAATCAGCATCTCTACATGTATTACAGCCATTCCATTCCAGCGACTGTTGAATTCCAACACAAACACAAAGCTGAGCTACTTCAGTTCTTGCACCAGGAGTGGAATAAAGTCACCCAAGAACAATATGAAAGACTTGTGGAGAGCATGCCAAGACGCATGAAAGCTGTGATTAAAAATAAGGGTTATTGCACCAAATATTGATTTCTGAACTCTTCTTAAAGGGATATGCCACCCCCAGGTCAAATTTGGGCATCTCCCCACAGTCCAGAGACTAAAATAAGTGGTGGAAAGCGTTTTCCTGCTCACCCAGCCATTGTCCGAGTCTGTCGCCACTGACCGCCGCGGTATCTGCAGCTCCTCCGCCTTAGACTGGAGTCTAACGTCGCCAGAGAAAGATTTCGGCCAAAAGGAATTAATTTGCTCGATGCGTTTCCCAATTACTTTATGTGTAGTGCGCATTCATATCGAGTGCAAATAAATGTGTAAATCAACACGGAGAGCTTGCCTTGGTCATTTTGGGTGGGAACTATTTTCCAGTGCGTAAGAATACAGCCGTATCACGCACCACGTTGTGCAACAGGGGAACTCCCTTCCCGGTGCGTAACTGGGATTCCCCTGGCAGCGTGCTGCGTGATACGGCTGTATTCTTACGCACTGGAAAATAGTTCCCACCCAAAATGACCAAGGCAAGCTCTCCGTGTTGATTTGCACATTTATTTGCACTCGATATGAATGCGCACTACACACAAAGTAATTGGGAAATTGGGAAATGCATCGAGCAAATTAATTCCTTTTGGCCGAAATCTTTCTCTGGCGACGTTAGACTCCAGTCTAAGGCGGAGGAGCACCAGATACCGCGGCGGTCAGTGGCGACAGACTCGGACAATGGCTGGGTGAGCAGGAAAACGCTTTCCACCACTTATTTTAGTCTCTGGACTGTGGGGAGATGCCCAAATTTGACCTGGGGGTGGCATATCCCTTTAAGTGTAAACATTAGTATTATGTTGTTTTAAAATGAATTTGATCTTGTTTCTTTGCATTGTTTGAGGTCTGAAAACATGTATCTTTTTTGTTATTTTGACCATTTGTCATTTTCTGCAAATAAATGCTCTAAACGATAATATTTTTATTTGGAATTTGGGGGAAATGTTGTCAGTAGTTTATAGACTCAAACAAAAATGTTCCTTTTGCCCAAACACATACAGTGGTACCTCACCTTATGAAATTAATTCGTTCCAGAAGTGGTTTCGTAACGTGAATTTTTCGTAAGTTGAGTAGCTATTTCAATGGAAAAAGCCTGATTTGTTCCAAGTTTTTTTTTTATAGTGTAACTTTTTTTTTATAGTGTAACATTGTGTTCTGCGTCCTGATTGGCTAAGAGACTGTAGACCCAGGACTAAACGTGGAATAAACCAGATCTAGACCAGGTCTAAACAAGGTCTAAACCTGGACTGGACCAGGACTAAACCTGGACTAAACCAGGACTGGACCAGGTCTAGACCAGGTCTAAACCAGGATTAAAGCGCCGCGTGCGGGTCTATTTCCTGGTTTCGTGCTAGCTCTGCTATTAGCAGCAGCACCGGTGTACCTCGTGCGTGCGTGGGGGGAAGGGGGAGGGCGGAGAAGTGTGCGCGCGGACACATGTGTGATGCATGACCCGGCGCGGGGCTGCAAGCACAAGACCCGTGCTCAAACCGTGCCTCCTCTAGACCAGGTCTAAACCAGGATTATGTGGGTCTATTTCCTGGTTTCGTGCTAGCTCTGCCGGTGTACCTCACGAGTCACGGCTGAGGCGAGCAGCGACTGCGTGCGGTCCCGAGATGAGGCACATCCCCTCCCCTCGGGACCTTACACAGTCCGAGCGCATGAACGAACGCAGGCAAGAGCCGCGGTGGTTTAATCCTGGTTTAGACCTGGTCTAGAGGAGGCACGGTTTGGGCACGGGTCTCATGCATCACACACGTGTCCGCGCGCACACTTCTCCGCCCTCCCCCTTCCCCACGCTTCACTATTAATACATTTTGTTGAAAATCTATGAAAGTTTGAGTGTTTAAACGAGAGAGAAATGTGAGAAAAGTTTAAATCCAGTCTGAGAAAAGCGTATAATGTGTGTGGCTGAGCGCGCATTATTTGAATTTTTGAGATTTCGCGTTTCGTAACTTGAACTTTCTTTCGTATCTAGAGACCAAAATTTAACGTGAAGTTGTTTCGTAACTTGGATTTTTTGTTTGTTGGGTCTTTCGTAAGGTGAGGTACAACTGTACCTATAAGTAGTAAAATCAGAAAAACTGATCATTTTGCAGTGGTCTCTTATTTTTTCCAGAGCTGTATTAGTAGATGACTCACTCCTGTACAAGTACCAGTCAAGGTACAGTCAGTACAGTCAGAAGAAACAAAGCTGCATCCTTGCGTACTCGTGAGTGCACCGCCAGTAGTTTTGTTTTGTTCTTGGTCTCTCTGAGTTGAATCAAATCTCTGAATAAATTGCCCTAATGAGTGTTTCTTTTTTACAGGTTCTTCAAAGGAATCTCTGAGTGGATTGAATGAGTCATGGGACAAAAGTTGGATCTCTGAGAACACAATCTTCCACCTCTCCCTCACTTGGCCTGGTAAAAACTTTGGATTACTCCCTCCAAATCCGATCTGCGCTCCATCTTCCTCCACACCATGACCGACTTCGCTCTTGGGATACCTAGCTTGCGTCTTTCATCTCTTCTCTTCTATCTCGCCCATTTTTTACTATCCAAAAACTATTGCCATGCGTCTCCATCGGGCCCAGAATCGGACTCCTGCTCCACGCTCGTCCAAAACCGCTTTTTCGGCTTCTTCAGATCGTCAACTACCTTTCCTAGCGTGCCTTGCTCTTGGACGTTGCAGAATCCCGACCCGAGACGCTACACTGTTTTCATTAAAGTCACCAAACCCATGGAGGACTGCATTCCTTTGCAACTTCGCACGTTTCAATACGATTCTTTTTTAGAAACTACCCGTACTTACTTGGGAATGGAGAGTTTCGACGAGGTAGTTAAACTGTGCGATTCATCCGCACCTGTCGCTTTTCTAGAGGCGGGAAAACAGTTTTTACAAATGCGAAAAGGACCTGTCAGAGCGGGGTTAGCTATCACAGACGGCGATGGAGATTTTAAGACTGAATATTTAGTCGTCGGGAAGAGGAATCCGAGTATGGCCGCCTGTCAGATGCTGTGTCAGTGGCTCGAGGACTGCCTGGCCTCTAGCACCTCCAATAGGCCGTGTGGGATAATGCAGACGCCGTGTTTGTGCTGGGACCCCCCTCCTCAGCTTAACCCCGTGGATGGGTGTTTTCACAATGGAGTTTACCTTGAGAACTGTTTGCCCAGCGCGAAGGAGAGCAAAAAGGACTCAGAGCTGATTGGTGAGTACAGAACGTATTTCTTTTTCATTTTATGTTTAGAAACATGAGACTACGCTGCAAAAAGTAACATCTAGGTACATTTAACCCTAGAACACTTTCGCAAAAAAAAAAAAAGTAACACCATCACTTTTGCCGGATAATTTTTACCCAATATAATATACCCAACAAAAAGTACTTGTCATGAAAAATAGATCAAAATATGACAACACATGATAAATTAGAGTGATTTTCTTTTATTTTCAACTGTGGTATGTGTAACAAAATGGAAAAAAAAAACAAAAAACATAGGAACATAGGACATAGGAAGACCCTGAAAACATGCTCCAAAATTACTAAAAAATTTGGAATTTGAGAACAAAAATTTCCTAAAAAAAAATAACAAAAAATAATGACATTGGAAACTTGGTGTTTGGTCCACCCATTCCTGGGACATGTGAGACTTCCCTGGTGAAGCTCAGACTCCTCGACACACGAACAGCTGCAGGAGAGAGGAACAAAAAATAGTATTTTTTCAGTGGGTAAAAATGACCAATTGACTAAAATATTGTTTTCACCACAAGAATTGACTAAAATATTGTTTTCACCACAAGAATTCCCTTTGAAATCACCACTTTATGATATTTATTCATAACCACTGCACTAAATAAGGATAGATACACATTCCAGGACCACTCTTACATTAAATTCATTACATTCTTACATTCCTCTTTCACTATCGCCGGGTGAAAATCACCTGAAAGCCTGTAGGAAAAAGTGGGCTTTGGGGTACCTACACCTTCAAATATGTCAAAAACAATGGTGAAGCTCCCCAGGGACCCATGACACTCAGAAAAATGCAACATATTGAAAATCATGTAAATACTTTTGCTTAGGTGAAAATCACCCGGCGATAGTGCTCTAGGGTTAACTTACGCAAATTAAGAACAGTAAATGATTTCAGTAGTTTTGACCTGGAGGTGCATTGTGTAACTTTTCTCTATACTTTTCTAATACTTTTCTCCATGGAGATGTTATTGCTTTGTATGGAATGTTTCACAGTATGGCATTAAACCTTTCGATCATCTTGAAGACCAAACCAGACCAAGTTACAGGTCAGATCTGTGGAGAGGCAACCCTGCTCCCAGTCAGAAAGCCTGTTTTTCGGGATATTTTTGAGATATAAAACCACCTGTAATTGAATAAATGTAAGTTAGAGCTGTTTAATGTCATATTCTGGAACATTCTAAGCAGAGCAATGACGTCTCCATAGAAACAAGCAGGTGACCCCCAACCAAAAAGTTACACAGTGCACTTTTAACAAGTAAAATGATCTACCAATGGTATAAGTAATTTAAGTAAAGGTATAAGTAAAGAGTCAAACAACATAAGATTGTGTTTATTTTAAGTGCAAACAGTTGTTGTTTTCTTATCTTTAATGTAAAAAAAAGTACAAAAAGGCTTGTTTCATTGGTAGATATACAGTATTTACTTGTCATGTGAAATTTATTCAAACCGAATTAATGTTTTCTTAATTCAAGTAATTTTAACCTGGACAGATTAAACGTTTTGCAGTATGGATTGTTGGTTTTGGTTGTTTTGATCAGTTGATTGATCGTTTGCTTAAACTTGGGAACTTTAATGTTGCTGTTGCTTGCAGAATACTGATTGTTCAAGGTTATCTACACTGAACTTACAACAAAATGGTATTGGGATGGACGATATGGACAACAGGGATGGTGCAAGATCTTGAACCACAAGATCACGTGAGACAAAACTGCCACAAGATTGGGCACACATGAGAAAAATGATCTTGTGAGATTTTTTTTCCAAGTGTTTATATTTGGATTGGACAAAAAAGGGTCACGTGTTGGTGAGTTACATCTCTTACAGTTCCAAACAGCAGTAGTAGAATGGAAACAAAAATATAAAATCAAATCAAATAAAAATAATAATAATGTGAGGCCAAAATTGGAAAATGAATTGTGAAATTTATATATTAGGAATTGTGTTAAAACCTCGTCTTTTCTCGTTCTCTTGGACCCAATCTCGTGTTTCGTCTCATCTTGTGGAAACTGTGTCTCGTCCCATCCCTAGTTAATATCTATATTATTTTTCTGCATTTGTTTACTTTCAAAATGATGATACTTTGGTGAACTATGCAGAAATGTACTGCAAAAAGCGAGAATGAACTATGCAGAAATATAACTTTATACTTTTTGCTTGGAAAAATTACACTGCAAGTTTGGTTATTTAATTTGAATCTTCCATTTTTTAAATATTATTTCAATATTCCATTTATCCCAGTATCTGTCCTAACTTTGAATTCCATTAGAATAACTTTTTCGTGCTAGCAGTGATATATTGCAAAACTGAATTCTGGAGGTTTGGAGCTTTCAAATAGTTGAAATGGAAAGCTGTAGCCATTGCTTGAACTTGTTGTATGTTTGAACCTGAACTTTGGTGATCTAAGAGAACAAAGTTACGTGTCAGTGTCAGTGGTGAGATTGGTTTGTCAAGAGTCCATTTTCAGCCGAGCAGGTCATTGTCTATTATTATGCTCTTGAATCTGTACCTATCATTACATCCTACTTGACACTGTTCAGCTTTTTGCGTTTGTCTGCCTGGTTTGCCTCATTTTTGAATAGCTACTTGTGAAGCATTCGTGTTGACATTTGAACTCAAAAATGCAAAAACGGTTGAATTGTCCTCTTTATTACAATTACCTATAGTAATTTAGTCTAAAGGAAGCCACGCACTACAGGATAATTTTCCACATTATAGGCTGGGATTTGCTTCTCTTGGACTTCGGGGAGTCTTTGTTTGCGTTCTCCTCGTGTGTGGTGTCACTGTGACTCTGAGCTGCTCTGACAGATCATAACAGTAAAACATCGCCGCCACCGCACCAGCCAATAAAACAAAGCCTGTGACGGACACAGAGGCACGAGATACAAACTCAGGAAATGGAGAACATCATGAGGAGACTTTATTACTCACCTCTTGTAAAGCTGAATATTTAAACTGCAGCATCTCATCCATATTACCCATATACCCAAATAATGACACCCAGTCCACAAAACAGAGCTATACATCTAATTTGAAGCATTATTTAAAAGTAAAAAGGTGAAAGTAGCTCCTCACGTGTGTTTGTTGGTGAAGCTGCAGATAGCGATAGTGACTTCTGTCAACCTTCTGTACATTAAAAAATATTTAATTTATTTAAAGATCCCATGACATGGTACTTCTTTATGCTTTTATATGGCTCCTTAATGGTTCCCTAATACTGTAAATGAATCCTTCTCCAAAATCAAGAATCAGTGCATGAGAAAGAGAGATAAGATGAGAAAGAGTCATAAATATCTCTCTGGAACAGTCCATTATGGGCGTTGTTGCTTGAATGCAAATGAGGAGGACAGAGATGGCCTATAGTAGCGAGTGGGGGCGTGGCCAAACTCTCCACTCTCTCCTCTTCAGCTGTGCACTCTGGCTCAGACTGGCTGGCTCCCGCTTCCGCGTTTTTGCGCGGAGGAGGAGATGAGAAGCGTTCCATTGAAAAATAAACACATTTCCACAGAAAATAAAATCAAACCACTGCTGTTTCAGAGGTCCAGAGGGTCGGGTAAAGGACTTCCGAGCCTAGAAACACTTGCATGTGCCTCCAGGCAAATAAAAAAAACGCATTTCGCGTAGCTCCTCTGCAGCATTCCAGAGCATTGCGTAGCTCCTCTGCAGTCCAAACTCTATGGGCGTGATATACAGAGACGCTGAGTAGAGACACAGACGGGGGTGGAGCTGCATTTTTCAATCTGACGTCAATAAGGAGCCTTGTTGAGAATCGCCCGTTTGAGCTCTGTTTTTTTCTAACGCAGAAAAGGACCGCAAATGCTCAGTTTAGACATTTCGCAACTTTTAGCCATGGGGGGGGCTAAACAGGGTAGGGGAGCTCACATTAACGTTCAAAAACCTCAGAAAGTGAAAATTTCATGCCATGGGACCTTTAACGTATCGCACCACATTTCACAAATAATAACACTGTTTTGAGTTGCACCTAAACTAGAAGTGCAGTCCTCTGATTTTTTGAGCACTTAAAAGTCTCAAAGTGTGTGTTTTTACTCTAGACAGGAAGATGACGTGTGGTGCGTTCACAACTTTGCAGCCTGTTGTCCCCAACCAGATCCCGCAGCAGTGTTTGCGATCGGAGATTTAAAATCTTATCAGATTCTCCTCGTGTCTGTGGTGTGCACTTCTTCTTTTCTCTTTTAAGACTGAAAAATCCTGTAGTCTGTGGCAGGCTTTAGTTGAGCAAAAAATGCATTGATCAAAAAATCATTTTATTTACATATTGAATAGACTTACCTAACTAACAGAAACTGAAAACAAGTAGGTGTGGTTGTTTCAAAGTCATTTCAATATAATTAGCTACTCTCTTCAGGCAGATATAGGCAGTGTCCACCAGGGTCAGACCAGAACTGAAGAAGCAGCTTGGATGAGCTGCGAAACATATTCGACCAAATAAACTTTTGTCCAGTTGACAAATTGAATTTATGGATTTATATGGGAGAAAAACAGTAAGGAGAATTAAGTGAATAAGCTGAAGTTTCTGTATTTTTTGGTGTTTGTATATAAAAATCAGATTAATCTCACAAGTCGAATATGTTCTTAAATTAATACTTTGCTTCCTATTCATTTATTTATGGATAAATAGTTGCAAATTGAATTTTTGCATAAACTTCCATGCAGGTGTAGTTTTGTGAGTGCAGTTTGGGTCAGATACACAGAGATATGTAACAGTCTTCAGAGCTTTGGACACGCCTCCTTTTTAGGCGACTAATCGATTGACAGATCTTTAGTCGACCAAGAATGTGTTCCTTCTACAGCCCTAGCACCTTTTTCTTTCAAACGTCACTGACCCTACACCCTTCTCTTGCTGGGCTAAGTGATAGAGAAAGTTTACTATGTCCAAATGAGTGTAATCTGTGAGGAGAGAGGAGATATTGACGTGGATCTGAGGTACAGCGCTCACTGATTTGGAGAAGGGACCAAAGAGGAGGCCAGAGGAGGTTTGGTTTCATGTGATGAAAATGAGATGTTCGTCCTTGCGAGGTCAGGGGAGTGAAGCGCCAATCTCAGAACACCGGATCTGCCCACGGGACCGTCCTGAAACTGAGGAGCAAAAAGAGGGGACATACGATCACTGTGGGGAGGGATAGAGGAGCAGAGGAGGGAGAGGAGGAAATGGAGGAGATGATAGGAGAAGGGTACGTGGTTGAAGTGTAATTGCCTGCTTTTTCTTCATCTTTCTCTGCTTCCCTTCATCCCTGTCTCTCCCACTCTTTTTCACCCTTTCTCATTTCATCCCTTGATCCTCCCCTCTTTCCCCATCTCTCCACCTTCTTATACTGCCTGCATTTTTCCCTTCTACCCTTTCTGCCTTTCTCGTTCCATCCTTTTCTCCATCCAATCCTCTTTCGCACTCATCACCTCTCCCATCCTTCATCCCATTTCATCACACCCTCCCTCCACCCTTCTGTCCTCCATCGCTCCCTCTCCTTTTTTGTTACTACCCTCTCTCTATTCCTCTCTCACTACATATCTCCTTTATCTCTCTCCATCCGTCCTTTTCACTCTCCATTTCTCCCACTGTTCCACGATCCCGCCCTCCCTTCTCCCCTTCTACCCTCTCTCACTCCATTTCTCACTTTCTCCCTCCATCCTTCTACGGCGCATCCCTCACTCCCTTCTTCACACTCCGCATCCTTTCCCCTCTCTTTCTATCTTCCCCTACTTTTTGCTTCTCCTTACCTCTCTCCACCACTCTCTCTCATTCAAACCTTCCCCTCTTCATCTGTTTTTTTCTCTTCTCCCTCTTTCAATTCATCCCTCCATCTCCCTCCCTCCTTTCCACATTCTTCTCTTGTTCGTTTGCTCCATCCTGCTCCCTCCATCTCTTCTTTATACCTCAAACCTCCCATTTATCTATGTTTCTCTCCCCTCCATCTTTTATATGGCTCCCTTTTTCTTCCCTCTCTCCATGTTTTTTCTATCTCCCTCCATGTCTACCCCCTCCCCTCTTTCTCCTTTTATTCCCTCCATCCCCCCTCTCTTGTTCTTTTGTTCTGAAGACAGGATGTGGCCTGACATCTCTATCCCGACCTCCTCCGGACCACAGCCAAAGGGAGGGAACACTTCACATCTCCTCTTTTGGCTCCAAACGTTTGCTCCATCCATCTCTTCTCTGGCTTCCCTCTCTCTTTCTCTCCCTCCACCCATCCCCAGTCAGACAGAGCTGTGTGATGTGACCGCAAACCCCCTCGTGGCTTACTGACCCTTTTACACAGACTCCAGTAACAGTTCTACAGTTCTTAGAAATGATGTATCCGCCGTTGACTTTGGAACTTTACATTTTTCATTTACAATAGAATAGACTTACATTTACTACACTTTTCCAGTACCTCTTCATAAACAATTTTCTTTGTGTCTTTTTACCACTGAAATACAGCACGCTGATGAATGAATATGATGAAAAAAGAATCCTGAATTTAAAGGGTCACTGTGTAGGTAGGAGCAGCCAGAGACTGTGGACAGGGAACCCGAGAGACAGAGTGACCAGGGAAGTGTAGCACTGGCACAGCAGGTAAGCAGGTAGTAATGTTAGGATAATACCGGGACTTTTAGGTGATGGACACGCATGAAAATCGCTCACCTTTCGGCGAAATTCGCTGTTTTGAAGCCAAAAGAGGTGACCTACATGATTTTTTTTTGTACACTTCATTTCCACAGGAATTTGGCCTGGGGTGCCAGCCAACGTGCTCCTGACCTTGTGTGCAAGATGCATTTTAAATAAACCATTGAATGTGTAGTTACTGTGAGTTTGCTGGTGGTTTTTGGGAGCTGGGATTTTTCCTTTAAATGTTGCGCCCTGGTTTCCCCTCGGCCAAGACGCAACAATAGTAAAATACTTTGCTTCGGGGAACACATACATAAATTAGTCAGTTGTTCTCCGCTGAGGGGGCCGGTCTAAGCCAAAAATGTTTTTTTTGGCCCCGTCCAGCCCTGTTTCTGATGCTCTGAGTTTACCCTAGCTCTTGTACACCTCGCTGTTGAACCTTCAGCATAATTATTTCAGGTTTGTCACGCTGCTGTGTAAAATTTTGTATCATGTGTTTGTATATTTATGGATAATTGTCGTGTGGAAGCGTGGGTGACGAGGGTGACGTAGGCTTGTGGATGGAGCGTTGGACAGTTAACCATAAGGAGGGTTTAGGGCCCTGGAGAGATTGCTAAAATAATAATAATGCTTGTTTGAGATCTTTAAAACTCCTCAGGCAGGTTTTTTGATGAGGGAACAACATTATATCATGGCAGAAAGCTAAAAAATAATAATAATTTCCATATGTTTTATGTTTCCACCTGCTTCTCTCCATGGAGATGTTGCCTGGAATGGTCCACAGTATGGCATTACACTTGTTTATCTGTAATGAAGACAGTTGACACCACAGTGCCAAATTACACATCAGGGCCCAGTCACAGTAAGAATGCAAGTTTTTAGGTAAAAAAAAAAATCTGTTATTGAGTAATTGCAAGATGGATACGTTTAATGCCATACCGACATTCCAGACAAAGCAGCAATATCTCCATGGAGACAAGTAGGTAGCCCCTCATCCAGAAAAGTTACCAAGTGCATCTTTATTGTTCAAGTATGGAATCTATATACACAGGGCTCTCAAGTTTTGAGCGGGGTCGTGCGTGTGACTGTAATTTCCGAGGACCGGGGGGGGGGGGGGGGGGGGGGGGTGCGAGTGAACAATTTTTGGCGCTTGAATTGCGTGAGAAATGCCGTGTGAGTCGAATTGCGTGTTGAGAGCCCTGTTTGTCTAAAGAGCAAACTTAAACTACAAAGTAACTAATGAGAGTTATATAAATGAAGTTATTAAGATAAGATAAGATAAGATATGCCTTTATTAGTCCCTCAGTGGGGAAATTCCAGTGTTGCACAGCACAAAAAAGTAACGTCCGCCTCTGCGCGTCCTTCGTAGCAGCTCCTCTGGCGCACAACTGCGCCGCGCAGCGCACATAGCAACGCACATAGCAACGGTGAAAAAGTCAAAATCCAGAGAAAATAGAGGTCGAAACGGAGCAGAAACATCGCGTCTCTGAAGCACTCATCCTTATACACACAATCTTCAAAGTGTGCAAACGAACAAGCATTACCTGATGGTTCTCAGTTTGTTTTATCATCACCGCACTTTGTCAGTGCGCGCTGAGAGGGGCGGGGAGGAGGGAGCGGGACATTTTTAACGGATTCATGTAAGAGTCTGGTCAATGCACCGGGCCCGCGTCTCACCGCGTCTCACCGCGTCTCATCGCGTCTCACCGCGCCTCACCGCGGGCAGTTCGGCTCTGCGCCGCGCGTATTCCGCGCGTAAGCCGTCGGGGGGGACACGTTACGCACAGACGGAGACACCGGGACCGGAGTCGGTGCGTCTCAGAGGAGACGTGGCACCGGGACTGAGGCTCAGGACGTGCCTGGGGGACGGCGCCGTCCCCCCCTCCCCCTGTTCCCCCTGCTCGGGGGAGCAGGGGGAGGGGGCGGCGCTGAAAACGCGCGGAGCCTGCATAAACTAAGCCACACAGACCGATTTTCTGGGCACAAAAAAACCCCTAACAAACCACTAATCAGCGTGAGAAATGCCATGTGTGGCGTGTGCGCGTGTGAATACGTCGAATTGCGTGTGTCACACTCTCAATGCGTGAGCCTTGAGAGCCCTGATATACAGCTCTGGAGAAAAAAAATAAGAGAGCACTGCATATTTTTCTGAAATCAGCATCTCTACATGTATTACAGCCATTCCATTCCAGCGTCTGTTGAATTCCAACACAAACACAAAGCTGAGCTACTTCAGTTCTTGCACCAGGAGTGGAATAAAGTCACCCAAGAACAATGTGAAAGACTTGTGGAGAGCATGCCAAGACACATGAAAGCTGTGATTAAAAATAAGGGTTATTGCACCAAATATTGATTTCTGAACTCTTCTTAAGTGTAAACATTAGTATTATGTTGTTTTAAAATGAATTTGATCTTGTTTCTTTGCATTGTTTGAGGTCCGAAAACATGTATCTTTTGTGTTATTTTGACCATTTGTAATTTTCTGCAAATAAATGCTCTAAACTTGCCTGGAAGAATCCATGACTCATCGCTGTACCAGCGGCGAGTCTGGTAACGCTTGGTCCAGAATGCGCTGCTGTTGCGCTTAGACAGACAGCTAAGTGAACCAATCAGAGAACAGTTAACGGACAGCGATGTGAACCAAGCCGGTAGGAAGCAATGCAAAAACATCTTTTTTGAAAAGAAAGGCCTCTAGAGCTGTCAGCTGCTGTGGTTTTAAGGAATCAATGTGTTTTAGGTCATTTAAGACCAATTTTACAGCTGAATGGAAGGGACGTTGCGGGCAAAGGCGGATGCACTGACGTCACCATCTTTGAACGAATCAGAATCGCGGAGTCCGTTGTTAACCGGAGGAGCGAGGGTGGAGCGAAGGTGTCCAAATGGTATCACGCTGTATAGGAAATACAGAGAGATATCATTTGGCTGGCCAGGTAAGCTCTAAACGATATTTTTATTTGGAATTTGGGGGAAATGTTGTCAGTAGTTTATAGACTCAAGCAAAAATGTTGCAGTGGTCTTTGATTTTTTTCCAGAGATGTTTGTTTTCCTACCTTTTTAAAATGTTCAAATCTAAAAATAATTCCCAAAAAAACTCTACTGTACCCAAAACACCTTTAAATCGCTGTTCCTCCCACCGCTGCTTCTCTCTGGGCTGTGACTGCCGGTGTCGTGGGAGCCACTGGAGCAGAGGAACAGTAGCGCTGGGTACTTCCTCCTCCACAGTGGCTAATATCTGCACGCTGGCTGTATGCACTCACTCGCCGTCCCTGCCTCCATGCGGGGGGTTAGCGCTTATGTAAGGCTGCTTATGGCTGTGGAGAGGAGGGTGTGGGTGCGCGTGCCTCTGGGTGAGAAACATAAAGAGATATACACTGTCTGTGGGTGCGTGGACACAGTGGAACAGAAGGATGGAGCTGTGCGACTGCATGATCCACCCACGTGGACAAAACGCCTTTTAGATGTAATGCCAGTCGCTAAGTGCTTAAAATGTAAACGCTAAACCTGATCTAAAATGAATCTTCTGCTTAACTGCGTTGGCTAATTGTGAAGCAGTTTGGACTTGTCTTGTTTGTGTTTCTAGGTACAGCTCTGGAAAAAAATAAGAGACCACTGCAAAATTATCAGTTTTTCTGATTTTACTACTTATAGGTATGTGTTTGGGCAAAAGGAACATTTTAGTTTGAGTCTATAAACTACTTACAACATTTCTCTCAAATTCCAAAGAAAAATATTATCGTTTAGAGCATTTATTTGCAGAAAATGACAAATGGTCAAAATAACAAAAAAGGATACATGTTTTCAGAGCTCAAACAATGCAAAGAAACAAGATCAAATTTATTTTAAAACAACATACAGTGGTCCCTTGCTCTATTGCGGTTCACTGTTTGCGGCCTCGCTGTTTCGCGGATTTCTTTTTTTTAATTTCTTTTTTTTTATAGTGTAACATTGTGTTCTGCATCCTGATTGGCTAAGAGACTGTAGACCTTTGCCGATTGATAGATGGGGGATGCAGGGGAGACCGGGACTAGACCAGGACTAAACGTGGACTAAACCAGGTCTAGACCAGAACTTAACCTGGTCTAGACCAGGTCTAAACCAGGTCTAAACCAGGACTGGTCCTGGACTAAACCAGGACTGGACCAGGTCTAGACCTGGACTAAACCTGGACTAGACCAGGTCTAAACCAGGATTAAATCACCCCATGTGGCTCTTTGCTGGTTTCGTGCGGCTCTTGCGTTCGTTTGTGCGTGTTCGGTTTGTGGCTTGGGCTGCGAGGACGCGGTCCTGAGGGGGAGGCATGGTCCGGGCGCCGCGGTTTGATCTCATGCTCGCAGCCCCGGCCTTGCGCCGGTGTAGGACATTCTAATATGCGGGTAGATAAACGAAGGACCACTGTAATACTAAAGTTTACACTTAAGAAGAGTTCAGAAATCAATATTTGGTGCAATAACCCTCATTTTTAATCAGAGCTTTCATGCGTCTTGGCATGCTCTCCACAAGTCTTTCATATTGTTCTTTGGTGACTTTATTCTGCTCCTGGTGCAAGAACTGAAGTAGCTCAGCTTTGTGTTTGTGTTTGAATTCAACAGACGCTGGAATAGAATGGCTGTAATAAATGTAGAGATGCTGATTTCAGAAAAAAATGCAGCGGTCTCTTATTTTTTTTCTAGAGCTGTAGAAACAAACAGGTGACGACCCTCCACCAGAAAAGTTACACAAGTTACACGCATCTTTAACTGGGTTGGTTAGTTGTAAAAATAGTAAAGTAGTAGGACATGTCTTGTTTGTTTCTAAAGGTTTAAGCAAAATCTCCAGAACTTGGGCTCAGAATTTGATTAAATGTGAAAAAAAAGACTAAAATAAGAGCTTCTTTGGTTTCATTATAGATGGTATAATTGTATAATTGCTTCCTCTTGCTTGTTTCCATGGAAATGTGGTTCCTTTGGCTAAAATTGTCCACAGCACGGCATAAAATTTACATAGAGAATGTTCTATAGTATGGTTTTAATTTGTCGTCAGTATTTTATTCACAGTGCAAACCTTTATTTATCATTTTCAGTGGCATTAACCCTTGGAATTGACTGCAAAATTAATACAAGAATCACAAGACAGTAAGAGGGTTGTGTTGTATGTAACGTTATGAGTATGACTTAAATAATTATAGACTCTACTGGTAGCAAATTGTAAGTTTGAATTTTTAGTCCATAAAGTGAAATAATAAAGCCCAAACTGAAGCGTTAAGAAAACATATTTTGATGTTAGCGGCGGCACATGCAGGCTGCTGGTACCACGGGGCGAGTGGGGATTTACATATGAAATTGAGCTTAAGGAGCCGGAGAGAGCAGGAAATATGATGCAACGGTAAAGATACAGCGTTCACACTTGGGGGCAGAACTCCACCATTTTGTCCATTCACAAACCAGGTCCTCTGATGTCGCAAGGAACTCACTGAAATTGGCCTTTAACGCTCCCTGTAGTGCGAAATGTTGCATAGACTTACATAATCTTACACCTGTAGGTAAAGGACATGTAATGATGATATTCAAACCCGACTAAATAAACTTAATTCAAACTCAATTCTTACGTAACATTTTATATTTTATTACGCTAAAAATACAGTGGATTAGATCTGTATTGGAAATGTTCTATCTTCTTTTAAAGGTGCACTGTGTAGCTTTTCTGGTGGAGGGTCTGCTACTTGCTTGTCTCCATAGATATTACTGTTTCGCCTTGATTATTCCACAGTATGGGAATAAACTTGGTAATCACAGATCTGTGGAGAAGCAAGCCTCCGAATGGTAAGAATTCATGTTTTTAAGGTATTTTAGATCTTTGAAATAGGCGTAAATGAACAAATGCAAGTTTAATGCCCTACTGTGGAACATTTCAGGCAAAGAAATAACATCTCCAAGTATACCTACACTTACAGTTACATAATGCACCCCCTTTTTGACCCTATCCTGTAATATATAAATTAATGATTATAATTATTTAATCACAAATAATGTATCTAGAGCTGGGTGGTATGACCAAAAATTGATATCACAGTATTTTTTAAAATTATATTGGTGTCACAGTAGTGGTTAGTAGCTATTGTCTAAGTGGTACAATGTCTTTGGCGAAGTGGACAGTAACAGCGTTGGTAATATCGTTCCACCATTTGCTTTTCTTGTCGTGTGCAGTCCCCTTAGCAGACGCGTCTTTGAGTGACGTCTGAGTGGCGTTTTGTGTTGCGGCGCCGACTTGAACGTTCCCTGCAGACGTGGAAGATGATGCAGATCTTAGTTTCGTGCACTCTTCATATTCCAGGACATGTTTGTGACGGAGGTGGTGAAGCAGATCGCTCGTGTCGCCTCCTGCGGCTGCAACTTTAGCCCGACAACATTTACAGAATACGGTTGTTTGATCAGCGCCAGATTTTTTACAGCCGAAGTACTTCCGCACAACTGACACGGCTCCTCTTTTCGGTATAAGTTCCTCTGTGTCTGTAACATTTTCTCCGTGCATGTTGTTCACCGCTCAACACACATTGAGCTTCCACCGCTTTCAAGCCACTGCAGAATAGTACCCCTCTCAAACAATGTCCCGCGGCGCCACGTTACTTTGCTCTGTGTTCCCATCATTTTCTACGCACACACTCACCGGTATTGGGATATATGAAAATTTCATATCATAAAAAAACAAAAAAACAAAGGTATTCAGTATGAAGTGGTATACCACCCAGCCCTAAATGTATCTATTGTCTATTTATGTATTTATATAGTAAACAGTAGTAATTTTTATCTTGATAACCAAGATAAGACTTTTAGAAGAATCATTTTATTTGAATTTATTCACATTACTCCATATATTTTTGTGTCATGTATTACCCCATACTTTGTCCTAAGTATATTTATTAGCCTGAGTTTGGCCTCATTCAGCTCCAGCCTGTGAGATGATAGCCTCTCCTCACTGTGGCAGCGGAGCGATAGATCAGAGAAACGGAGGACGAGAGCAGTCTGTACAAATTTGGCCAAGCGGCGGACTGGACGATCGACTCTCTCTCGCGGGATGAAGATAAAGAAGGGCGAGCGAGATGGTATGGGCCTGTGTGGAAATGGCTCCAGCCGCCAATTGTACTGTTATGGCCCAATATGCAGCAGATATAGAGATGGAGTGGTGGTGCTGAGTGATGAGAGGAGAGAGAGAGAGAGAGAGGGTGCAGGGAGAGAGGAGGGAGAGAGAGGGGAGAGAGAGAGAGAGGAGAAACAGAGGGAGGTGTGAAGAGACCCAATGTGCAGCAGATATAGAGATGGAGTGGTGGTGCTGAGTGATGAGAGGAGAGAGAGAGAGAGAGAGGGTGCAGGGAGAGAGGAGGGAGAGAGAGGGGAGAGAGAGAGAGAGAGGAGAAACAGAGGGAGGTGTGAAGAGACCCAATGTGCAGCAGATATAGAGATGGAGTGATGGTGCTGAGTGATGAGAGGGGAGAGAGAGAGAGAGAGTGCAGGGAGAGAGGAGGGAGAGAGGGGGAAGAGAGAGAGAGGGGAGAGAGAGAGAAGAAACAGAGGGAGGTGTGAAGAGACCCAATGTGCAGCAGATATAGAGATGGAGTGATGGTGCTGAGTGATGAGAGGGGGGAGAGAGAGAGGGTGTAGGGAGAGAGAAGGGAGAGAGAGAGGGGGAAGAGAGAGAGGGGAGGAAGAGAGAGAGAGAGAGAGGAGGGAGAGAATGGAAGAGAGGGAGAAACAGAGAGATGTGAAGAGACCCAATGTGCAGCAGATATAGAGATGGAGTGATGGTGCTGAGTGATGAGAGGGGAGCGAGAGAGAGAGGGTGTAGGGAGAGAGAAGGGAGAGAGAGGAGGGGAAGAGAGAGAGAGGAGGAAGAGAGAGAGAGAGGAGGGAGAGAATGGAGAGAATGGAAGAGAGGGAGAAACAGAGAGATGTGAAGAGACCCAATGTGCAGCAGATATAGAGATGGAGTGATGGTGCTGAGTGATGAGAGGGGAGAGAGAGAGAGGGTGTAGGGAGAGAGAAGGGAGAGAGAGGGGGGAAGAGAGGGAGAGAGGAGGGAGAGAATGGAAGAGAGGGAGAAACAGAGGGAGATGTGAAGAGACCCAATGTGCAGCAGATATAGAGATGGAGTGATGGTGCTGAGTGATGAGAGGGAAGAGAGAGAGAGGGTGTAGGGAGAGAGAAGGGAGAGAGGGAGAGAGAGAGAGGAGGGAGAGAATGGAAGAGAGGGAGAAACAGAGAGATGTGAAGAGACCCAATGTGCAGCAGATATAGAGATGGAGTGATGGCGCTGAGTGATGAGAGGGGAGAGAGAGAGGCGGGAGAGAGGAGGGAGAGAATGGAAGAGAGGGAGAAATAGAGGGAGCTGTGAAGAGACCCAATGTGCAGCAGATATAGAGATGGAGTGATGGTGCCGAGTGATGAGAGGGGAGAGAGAGAGAGAGGTGCAGGGAGAGAGAGAGGGAAGAGAAATAGAGGCAGGAGAGAGGAGGGAGAAAAAGAGAGAGAGACGGGAGAGAGGAGGGAGAAACAGATGTGAAGAGACCCAATGTGCAGCAGATATAGAGATGGAGTGATGGTGCCGAGTGATGAGAGGGGAGAGAGAGAGAGGAGGGAGAGAGAGAGAGAAAGAAGCAAGAGAGAGGAGGAAGAGAGTGGAAGAGAGGGAGAGACAGATAGAAATGTGAAGAGGCCCAATGTGCAGCAAATACTGTATAGAGATGGGGTGATGATGCTGAGTGATGAGAGGAGAGGGAGGGAGAGAGAGAAGAGTGAGAGATGGGGGAGGCAGGGGGATAAGTGAGTGATAAGAGGAGAAGAGAGAGAGGGACCGAGAGAGGAGGAGAGAGAGGGGGGAAATGAATGAGGAAGTGTGTGAGATATATAAGGGGGAAGAGAGCGTAGAGAGATAGGGGAAAGAGAGAGAGGGATAGGGAGGAGAAGAGAGAAAGAAAGAGGGAGGACAGTGTAAGAGAGGGAGGGAGAGGTGGAGAGACCCTGTGTGCAGCAGATACAGAAATGGTTATGTCTGTGAGTGATGAAAGAGGGAGAGGAGAAGAGACAGAAGCGAGAGGGTGAGGAGGGAGGAAGGAGAGAGAAAAGTGAGAAGGGGGCAAGTGATGAGGGGCAAGAGAGAGAGAGAGTGAAAGAAAGAAAGAAGACAGAGTGGAGAGAAAGGAGACCTTGTGTGCAGTAGAGATGGAGTGTCTGATGATTAAGAAAAGAAAGAGGGGAGGAAGATGGTGGGTGGAGAGAGATGAGATGGACTGAAGGAGAGGAAAGAGAAGGAGGAGAGACGCTGATGATGTGATATCTGTGAGCCATGAGGAAGAAGAGAGAGGGAAAGAAGAGGGAGATGGGGGAGAGAGAGCAAGAAAGGAGATAGAGGGGGAGAAAGAGGAGGAAAAGTGAGAAGAGACAGAAAGGAGAGAGGGAGAGACGAGCTAATCGAGGAGACTGAAGATATGAACTGATGTCTAAAGAAAAAAAAAAGATAGATACCACACCATATTGCCTCTTTAAATATTCTGAATACTTTTCAAAGTATTAGTACCATGAGGAGACCCAACAGAGAGTACAGAGATGTGTATAGGAGTATCAGACTTTAAATATTTGTAGTACTGTGTGAAGTATTAGTACCATGAGCAGACCCAGTACAGAGCTGTGAATGGGACTTGATGAGGACGGATGCTCTTCTCCAGCTCCAGATCGACTGGCACAGCTGGAGTCCATCTGCTCTTAAGCCGGGCAAACACTGTGTGATTTTTGGCCCATTTTGAGCTGATTTTTCAGTTGTGCGACTGTTTTTGGAAACGGGCTGAGTTTTGGCTTAATTGTATGTTGTACTACGTGTAGTATACATGGGGTTAACTGATTAATACCTCACGACCAGCTCCCAGTCGGCAGTCGTAGGTCGCAGGAATGTCAAACCTGTTTGAAATCCAGTCGCCTCTCGTGAGGGTTTCACACTGTTGAAGTAGTTCCACGAGCCAGTTTGCTAGAATCTGCCAGGCCATGAATGTGCGGACACAGAAGTGGAACGGAAGGATATGAAGTTGGTGGGGGACCATGGCGGGCCAGTGAGGTTCAGCTAATTGCGCTTTGGCAGGTTCACCCAAGCTTTTTCACCTCACAGGGTGACCATGATTGCAACAAAAGAGAGGCAGGGCATCTGTCTTTTGCCAGCATTGTGCGTCCCCACGTGGTTTTCTACTTGATATTTCCAGAACAAGAACTCCACGTGTCGGGATGTGGACATACAGTGAGCGCAGGCAGGTCGCATTGGATCGTGTAGTGTGAGAACATGAATCGTGAGCTGTGAACGTTTAAACCCTGCGATTCGGTCGTAAAGTTTGAGCTGGAGTGAAACAATCGAAAATATGTGTATGCCCGGCTTTAGCCCCCCAGTCAGACCCACACTGGGTCATCGCTTACAGAGCGTGTCTGTGGAGATGGGAGGTCCAGGCACAGATGGAGGTGAGGTTTGCTCTGCTCATTCTCAGCCCAGGGACATGATGCTCCACTGGGGGCTGGTTATGGATGGACAGGCCTCCTCCAGTGTCCTGGGGGGATTTATGGATTTTAGAAAGTTGTTCAACTATGACAAGTTTGCAACCAACAGCACTGCACTCTCTGTATAGGTATAGGCGACAGTATAGTATCGAGTAAAGGTGAAATAATTGCAGTAGTAGGACAGTACTACCAGGCTATAGCAGTAGTAGCAGTGATTGAGTGCTTGGTTATATAGCACATTTCTGTAAGAGCAGTATATGTAAGAATTGTAATATTAAAATCAAGTATTGCCTAAAATGACACTTTATGCAATTTTTATTTCAATATTTTAACTTATATGTGCACTAGGTTATATTTTCTTGATGCTTCTTTCCATGGAGATGTTATTGCTTTGTCCTGAATGTTTCACAGTATGGCATTAAACTTGTATGTATTCAATTTCACATACTTTGAAAACAATGCATTATGTGAGCAGATCTGACTTGTAACTGGTGGCGTCGCTTGTCACCATGGAGATAGATACTGTATGTGTATACTTTGCTAGAAATGATACAGAGTGCACCTTTAAATATACAATTTTACTCAGGTTGTGTATATTTTAGGGCTGTCAAACGATTAATTTTCTTGATCGCAACTAATCTCAGAAATTTCATAGTTAATCGCGATTAATCGTGATTTATTTTGCATGTTTAAAATTGATATCTTGCAGTAAGACCGTTCGAATCTAAAGTTAAACTCACAATGCAAAGTATTTCTCACCATTTTTTTTTGAAAAAGTAACAATGAACCAGTAATAGTGCTTACTTTGAGAAATTGTAAATAAATGATTGAAGCCCGCTCGAGCTGCCTACGGATGCGTAGAAGGAACAAAATACTAGCAAACTCAAAATAGCGCGTTTAACCGACAATGAGTTTAATTAATACAACCAAATGAGCTGCATATGGATGGTAGAATTGCGGAAAATGCTGGCAAACTCTGATCGCGATTAAAAAAATTGTTCGCGATCAAACTCTACTCGCGATTAATCGTGATTAACGCGTTAATATTCCCAGCCCTAGTATATTTACAACTACTTTTTTTTTATTTACCAAGACTAGAAATTACATGGGTTTCAGAGTGATGAAAATTAGCAAAACGCAGTATTCTATCTTGTGAATGATCTGTAAAGTCCTCAAAATGGCGCCTTTAAACAGGAAACCCTTGTATACCACAACATCTCATCCTGAAGTTAAACTAAAACTGTCTGCGGGGTCAGTGGGTCAGTGTGTGCTTGTTCTGCATCTCTAAATATTTCTCGTGAGCGGAAGTTGAGCAGAAATGGGGTCAGGATGTGTCTTTTAATGAGAATCAATAATCATCAGATCAATGCGCTGTGGCGTCTGACCTCTGCTATGACAGATATGATGTGTCTCCATTAGGGCTGCGCTGTGTCAGTGGTCCGATCCATAAGGCAATCGGAAACTCTTAACTCCTATGGATTTCTCTGACCTTTCATCTGTCCCAGGAAGCTACTTCAAGTTTTTTAGAATATATACAGTATGTTTTTTATTAATGTATTCTAAAATACCCTGTGAGTTGGTTATGCAGGAGAGAGAGTTGGTTTATAATTTACTGCATTATTAATTTCTTTACAACTACAATACATTTATACAGAACAAACACACTCCCTTGCCCAAGGACACAACAATAGTATGCAATGGCAAAATGAGAAATTCAATTTGTCGACTGGACAAAAGTTTCTTTGGCCGAATATGTTTCACAGCTCATCCAAGCTGCTTCTTCAGTTCTGGTCAGAGTGCTGGAGAGAGGGGAGAACCAGAGTGGACCTTCATCTGCTGTACATCTCCACCTAAAAGCCCCGGGCCACTCCTTTGAGGACAGTGAGGTACAGATCTTGGCCAGAGAAAATACTTGGTTTGAGAGGGAAGCTAAAGAGGCTATTGTCAAGAAAGAGAATCCTTCCTTGAACAGAAATGGTCTCATTTTGGTCTCAGACATCATTTGTCTCCCATCTATTACTCTATCCTCAAACCTAAATCAAAACAAACAAAGAAAACAATAGGGTTAGCCAGGTCAGGTCCAGAGGTGTGAAAACACCCATTATGGCCCTGAACGGTTCTGCTAACAAGACCCCACACTCCACTCCCATTGTATATTTAATAGGCCCACCTAACTAACACAAACTGAAAACAAATAGCTGTGGTAGTTTCAAAATTAGCTCCTCCCTTCAGTCAGATATAGGCAGTGTCCACCAGCGTCTGACCAGAACTAAAAAAGCAGCTTGGATGAGCTGCGGAATGTATTCGACCAAATAAACTTTTGTCCAGCTGACAAATTGAATTTCTCCTTTTGCCGTGGATTCTACCTGGTCCACTGAGGGATTCTACACAAATAGTATGCAATGACTTAACTAAAGCAGTAGTAGTAATAGTTGCCTTGAAGGTCCCATATTATGCAAAATTGTCTCTTGCGAGCTTTAAGCCATGTTATAATGGTGTTACCTCATCAAAAACAGACCTGGAGTTTTGTTTCATTCAGGCATGTTTGAATAACCCTTTATGATTAGCTCAAAATGCTCTGCTCCACCTTGTGATGTCATGAAGCGGTAGTTTTGCAGGTTAATGAAGGTGTATTGAATTTAAAAACACAGTGGAGCACTTCCTGTATTACCACATTACATGACAACGTTAAACAGTGTTTTCAGTTTGAGAGAATATGCAGGTTTGTGTGTTAAACGTGTGAATGCAACAGAACATGACTCAGTTTGTGATGAGGAAACATTATAACAGATCAGAAAATCATGTCATATGGGCCCCTGACAGTTCATTTAGCCTTTGACGACCTTTGAGTTCGAGTTCGTACAGAGGGACTGTTTTGAATGAAGGCTAAAGTAGGTCAGGTAACATGAATGTGCTGAAGCTTTGGTACAAACTGTGACATTACACCGTGAGTAATGTCGTTTTTCGCTGGTCATCGAAGTTAATGAGGCAGACTCCTCATCGCCCGATGCTCTCTTACAAAACTTTAACCTTTAAGATGGCCATTTGTGCGCTATTTTTGGACTATTCCTGACATTCACATGCTCAGAGAAAAAGGTCTCAAGACAAAGTACTGTCCGGCCAAGGCTGTGGCCGAGAAAATGTTCAAAGAAATCTGCAGTGTTAAAGGTCCCATGGCATGAAATTTTCACTTTCTGAGGTTTTTGAACGTTAATGTGAGCTCCCCTACCCTGTTTAGGCCCCCCCCTATGGTTAAAAGTTGTGAAATGTCTAAACTGAGCATTTGCGATCCTTTTCTGCGTTACAAAAAATCGGAGCTCAAACGGGCAATTTTGAACAAGGCACCTTATTGACGTCAGATCGAAAAAAAGAAATGCAAATGCAGTTCCACCCCCGTCTGTCTGTACTCAGCGTCTCTGTAAATCACGCCCAGAGAGTTTGGACTGCGAATGCGCTAGACAATGCGAAATGCATTTTTTTATTTGCCTGGAGGCACGTCCGAGTGTTTCTAGGCTCGGAAGTCCTTTATCTGAGCCTCTGGACCTTTGAACAGCAGTGGTTTAATTTTATTTTATGTGGAAATGTGTTTATTTTTCAGTGGAATGCTTCAAATCTCTCCCCCCGTGCAAAAACAAGGAAATGGATCAGCTGAGGGCTCAGAGCTCTGAGCGGAGTTTGGCCACACCCCCACCCTCTACTATTGGCCAGCTCTTTTCTCCTCATTTGCATTCAAGCAACAACGCCCATTATAGAGTGTTCAGAGTGAGAAAAATTACTCTTTCTCAGCTTATCTCTGTTTCTCATGCACTGAGTGTTGATTTTGAAGAAGGATTCATTTACAGTATTAGGGAACCATTAAGGAGCCATATAAAAGCATCAAGAAGTACCATGTCATGGGATCTGCAGGTACTTTTCACAAATTAATGGTACTTCAAAATAGGATTTTTTTAGTTAGCTTTTTTTAGTTATTACTGATATTGATACATTGGCTTTTGCTATTTGCTGATACCCGATATTATCTGACACCATTGTAGTGTCTGGCATTTTATTTCTGTTAAAGCACACTTAACCTACAACAAAATGATGAAGCATTCTAGGCGTACATTAGCCTGTAAATAGTCTCATTACATCCAATAAAAGGCCCAAACAGGATATCAGCTCAGTCGAAGTCATGTAACCAATACCTGATCCAGCTAATTACTGGATTTGATTACAGTTTCAGTGTATCCCTAGTATTTTCACTTCCTGGTTGGATATGGGCAGCAGATGTGACATGCATAGAGGTAATTCCACAATTGTTAGCTACATCGTGTGGGCGAGAGCTTGTCTAATTGAAACAATACTGCTGCTTCCTGTAATTTTCATCTCATTTTTTCTTTTTGAGTGCCTCTTGACTGAAAACTATGATACAAAATGTACAGTTATTCCAATTATATTCACTTAAAATCATAAATCAGATGTTACGTCCAATAGTTACACTTGAGTCTTACTTGAATACTAGCTTACCCACATACAGTTTTACTTCCACTTGAGTGTAGAATCGCTCAGTCGTCCAGGTGAAGTCCATGGCAAAAGAAATTCAATTTGTCAACTGGACAAAAGTTTATTTGGTCGAATATGTTTCTCAGCTCATCGAAGCTGCTTCTTCAGTTCTGGTCAGACGCTGGTGGACACTGCCTATATCTGCCTGAAGGGAGGAGCTAACTTCAATTAAATTACTTTGAAACTACCACACCTATTTGTTTTCAGCTTCTGTTAGTTAGGTGGGCCTATTAGATCTGCAGTGGGAGTGTGGGTCTTGTTAGCAGAACCATTCAGGACCATTATGGATATTTTCACACCTCTGTTCTGACCTGCTGCCCTATTGTTTTCTTAGTTTTGATTTAGGTTTGAGGATAGAGTTATGATTGGAAGACAAATTATGTAATTGAGATTTTATTTTTATTTTTTTGTTAATATTTCAAGTTAATTATCTAAAATTAACCAGATGGTCCAAGTCTGACTTTGCTTTATATGATCTAACATTTCAGATGGGCATGCTTTCAAATGGCCACAAATTCTTCAAATGTTCTCAGATTTCCATGTGTAAGGCATCGTTGGAAAAATTAGAAACTACACTTTCAGAATCTGCGAATAACTCAAAACACCTCTGGGACGACTTGTGACTGGTTTTGCCGCAGCCGGTCACATTTTAGTATGATCTAACCTTGTGTTTTTGGCTTTCTGCTCTGTTGTGACTCCCCACATGTGCTGAGACTGTGTGTTCCGCTGACACAGGTAAATAACACAGACATGTCATCTCTGCTGCTAAATATAGGAGATGGACCATTCAGCTGCATTGTCTCTTCAAATCTGCTCCAAAACATTTACACATTACACTATGATCATACGCCTCACAAATTTAACCCCAAATCTACTGCACAGAGCAAGAACGGGTGTAGGTGTATTTTCTGATCATTCGTAACACTTTTAAATGTATTGCGTAATGTATTGGGTAATGAAATGTGTCATCCCAATATGACTCCTTGAGAACATGGGAAATGTGGAGAATTTAGCGATAGAAGAACCCACCTGGTATTTTGTGTATTTTGGGTAAAGGTCATCATGTGTATAGGGGCACACATGGGATTAGCCAGCAAGTTTTCTGTCCCCAAAGTGTATGTTAGAAACTGGATAAATCACTATCTAAAAGGTGCAGTACGTAGCAATACTGGTGAATGGGCTACCACCTGCTTGTCTCTATGGAGATGTTTGCCTGTTGAAGATAACAGGATCTCCTCCTCACAGATCTGACCCATCACATGGTCTGGTGGCAACACATGCTTGTCTCTATGGAGATATAGAAATGTAATATCATACTAAATATTCGAGATAGGGCAATAACATCTCCATGGAGACAAGCAGGTAGCACTGGAAAAGTTGTATAGTGCCCCTTTAAGATCTTTTCTTCTTTCTCCAGTTCTTTGTCAGTAAACAGAATGAATAAGCAGTCATTCATTCATTTTCTTCTGCTTTTTCCGAGTTCTGGTCATGGGGGCAACAGTCCAAACAGATCTGCCGCCCAGATTTCAATGCACCAGCCCCCCATGGATCCTCCTAGGGGAGGACGTAGCCCTCCCGCGTCAAGCCCCTTGTCGCTTGACGCAACCGGCATTGATGTATCTTGTGTCATGGTGTACGCAGATACTGGGGGCGAGGCGGGGTTAAGTGTCTTGCCCAAGGACATAACAGGATCATTCATCTGTGGGAGCAGGAATTGTACCGCCAACCTGTGGGACAGTGGATCTGACCGCTCAACCAATGATGTATGTCGAGAGTGGGCCCGCCAACCAGTGGACCAGTGGACAAACGCTCTACCAACTGAGCTACTGCTGCCCCAATGAATAAGCATTTGTTGCATAAATATTCTTACTTATATACAAAATATTGAGTTGCATTAGGGTTGGGTCAGATGGCCAAAAATTTTTATCTTGATTTTTTTTTGCACACACGGACAATTACAAATCTATTTTACTCAAAGTCAGAGCAAGGGCAGCTGGTCTTTCAAAGAGGGGAAGATCTTTACATTTTTATTCTTATCATATTCAGTTATTTAAGAAATTGTGAACTGCCTTCAGTTACATTTTATAGCTACTGGTAATTACATAATAACCTTTTCAAAACATTTTCAAAATTTTGATTATAAAAAACCCAAATTAATCAAAATAATTTGATTAATTGCCCAGTTCTAATATAATATTTCCAATTCAAAAGATGGAATATTTAAGTCCAAATCATTATTCCCTCTGCCATAAAGTTCTGTCTGATCATTGTACTTTTCATTTTTCTTGAGTGTGGAGACATTTTTATCGTGTCATATCTTTTCAAATCTGTCTGGATGGCTCACATCTCACGCAGCGTCAGAATGAGAGATAAGCTGATAGTGAAAAGCCTGCAGATAAATAGGCTCTGTCTGTTTTACCAATCACTGCAGCGTGACGCCACGTTACTGGTGCTTGAAGAATTCAACGCATCCCAGCTCACAACAGGCCCGACATTCATTTTCCATCACACCACTGCCTGCATACCCCAGAGAGATCTTTTTTACATAAATACCTCCATTCCCCCATTGCCTTTGGCAAAATCGCCCAAATCTTAAGAAATTGGACAGTCACACTCCAAGCCGTTCAGTGACACATGAGCGGTGACTAAGTTGGATAGCTTTGTCTGACTTTGACCCCGGTAATGTGTAGTGAGCGCTGTGTCAGATTTGGAAAAATGCACCAATTAAAATCTTTTTTTCGCAAACCACTTAAGATAAGAGGGAGAGGGAGGGAAAGTGCTAATTTAGGGACATGACAACCTTTGAATCAAAAAAGGAAATCTATCACTCATTCAAAAGCATAAAAAGTCACTTAAGGTAGTTATCAGGGAGAGTGAGGTCTGCTCTTGAGTTGGTGATGAATCGGATCAGATGAGAACCAGATAAAATTAGTCATACAAACTTAGATTAGGTGATTTTATGAACTTAATAGATACAAGTTCCACTCAAATGGCTGTAAAAAAAACATGTGACTTAAAGGGCCCATATTACACTGTTTTCTGATCTCTGTTCTAATAATACATTGGAGTTTCCTCATCACAAACAGACCTGGAGTTGTGTTTTGTTTCATTCACACATGTTTAACACACAAATCCTGCACGTGACATCACAAGGTATAACTCAATTGAGTTCCACCTTGTGATGTCACGTGCTAATACAGGAAGTACTCCACCGTTTTTGGATATTTGGAATGTGACGACTAGCAGGTTAGCTATGTTCAATTATAATACAGTATGTTCACGCCTTTCTGAGTTATTCAGATCAAAACATTAGATGGTTTTCCTCTTTGTTTACACATTTCACACACTTTTTTCTTTTCATTGTTCACATTACCATCATTATGTTAATCATTGTCACTGCTATAGAGGAATTATCGGACTACTTCACGCTATACTGCGCCTGTCTCCTACAGAAAGAGCCACTGTCCTGTCTTTTATCATGTAGCGTCTTTTAACAGATTTCAGGCTGTCCCAGGTGTATCGATCAGGTATGAGTGGATGTCCGGCTACTGAAGATTAAGACATTTCTTCTAGCTCGCGTTGCCGCTTCATGTTCACTGCACAGACAGCTGTGCTTTCTGCACTCAGACTGCGCACACATCCGCTGTGTTGATAAAGAAAAAATCTGTCTGTAGTAACTAGCAGCAGACTTGGTGACAGAACTTAACAGCTCAGACTTTCTGAACATGCTGGACAGTTTTCCTTTGTACAGCCCCCCTCACTGTGCTGTTGTGTAAACTGTTAGAAGCAGGGACTCTGTGAAAACAATGACACACACTGAACAGGAGGCCGAAGACCGAGACCAAAGGACACATTTAAACTATGCAGAAATAGCCCTTATATATTCACCATTCGCATAATGTTCTGTGTATTTAACTCATCCTTTGACTAGTGCATGGGTTAGTTAATATGGAGGGCCAGTTTATGAGATCTGAGAGCCACAACTCTTCTGCTAGGGTCCACCACCTGCTTGTCTCCATGGAGATGTTCTTGCTTTGCCTGAAATATCCCACAATATGGCTTAACGTGTCTATCTTGCATTTATCTAGTTACTTGTGTCTTTATTGATTAAACACATAAGAAGAAGAAGAAGAAAGAAAGAAAGAAAGAAAGAAAGAGAAAGAAAAAAAAAAAAGTACTGTAATACTGTACTGTGGTCTCACCTCTCCACAGATCTAGCCTCTATCTTGGCCTGGTGTTGTCATCCACTTGTCTCTATTCTATCATAGAGAGTCTAAAGCTACTGTGGAACATTCCAGGCTAAGTTATTTAAAATAAGTAGCTTAATCTCACCAAATGTGATGATCTATGATTGGCAAATCCACCCCCAGATAAGTTACACAGTGCACAAAAAAAGTAGTTGACAGTCATGCACAAAATATGTAACTGCACATTATATGAAATAATTATAATTTATGTTAAAATGGCACACACTCTATAGTAAACAAATCGTTTTGTTTAAGTCTTTAAGTTCAGTACAGAGACATGCTTCAGGTTTCCTCTGTAATCACAGTCTGTGATGGAGGGCTCCAGAAACAACCAGGGACCAGTCTGATGAGCAGCTCCACATCAGGGTCATGAGAACTCCCACTAAACCCGCCTCACTCGCACTTTCCTGGGCTGGGTTTGGCAGCTTGCCGGTCTGAGCAAGATAAATGGACCCTGTGTGTTTTTTCCTCCTCCACATTGTTGCTAAACTAAGGGCTTTCCATCCAGGCCTCCATAAGGAACAGTGAGGACTCCTGAAGCTCGCCAAACACATTACAAAAGGCTCATATACTGGGAGAGCGCTGGAGAATGTCACAGCAGAAAATGTCTTCGGTTCAGAACTAGCGGCGCTCCCTGGTGGAGAGTGGGTGGCTGATGATGGGAGAAATAAAGTACATTTTTATATATATATATCCGTGTGTATGTATGTGTGTGTTACAGCAGATGAAGGCATGGCGTGGGCCACAGGGGGCGCTGTGTGGGCAGGGAGGGCGTAGGAAGGAGCTGCACTATGGTTCTGAACATGGTACATGGCACCTGTTACAAAGGAGATCAGGCATATGGTTTACAAATGTGAAGAATTATTTAAGATTTTTGAGCATTATTTCATATTTTGTTCATTACATTGAAAGTATAAACTAGATGTTATTTAAAGCCACAGCGTGTAACTTTTTAGCCCATTTTGGTGGTGTTTATTGCACTGAAAAATTTGTGTACGGTAGTTACTGTGAAACCTGACTCTTATTTAACCTGGATGAGCGTCTCCTCCTGTTCATCTCCCAGGGAATGTTGATACTGTCCCTATAATCTTCCACTTTATGGCATAAAATGTAAATATCTCCATGGAGAATGTTCCAAAGTATGATTTTATCTTACTATTTTTATGGAACAATGCAGGTTACATGCCAGCTCCAGAAAGTTACATACTGTACCTTTAAAGGGCCCATATGTCACTATTTTCTGTTTTGATATAAGTAAATAAGTAAGTAAATAAACTTTATTTACAAAAGCGCTTTTCACAGATAAAATATAATGTTGTTTTCTCCTCACAAACACACCTGGAGTTGTGTTTTGTTTCATTCACACACGTTTAACACACAAAAGCTGCATGTTTACGCTGAGTTCTTCTCTCTAACTGAAAAAACTCCACCTCCTGTTTCACCTTGTAAGACAGGAAATGCTCCACTGTGTTTTTAAACTCCATTCACCTTCACTAGAATCATTTGGATCATTTCAGCCCTGTAATTGCTAATCTCTATTGAACAAGGGGTAAAAGGTAGCTGTTAACATGAAAATCACAGATTCATACATATACATAAATTTATTTTTTATTAAGTCTCATTTGACACCGGTCTCTTGCTATCATTTTTCTATACCATCTATTTTGTTACTCTCTGTTATTATATTGTGATGAGTGAGCTACTGTATCCAAATAATTTCCCTTGTGGATCAATAAAGTTTGTCTAAGTCTAAGTCTTCCACCATGACAAGGTGGAGCAGAGCATTTTGAGCTTTGGAGATGTAGACAGAAAATAATGCAGTGTGTGAATGAAATAAAACACAACTCCTGGTATGTTTTGAGGAGGAAGATGGCGGTGGTTTCTCCCCTTTTTAAAAGTGGCAGTAAAACTGAGATGGCTAATTATCGCCACATTAGTATCCTCCCTGCCATCTCCAGAATTGCTGAGAGATGAGTGGCTGAACAATTAAATGAACATCTTTCCACAAACACTACATCATTGCATCCAATGCAGTTTGGTTTTCACAGTCACCACTCCACAGTCTACAAACTGTGTTGAAAATGTCAAAAGTCTTCTTGACAAACATGCATTTGTAGGTGCAGTATTTATAGATTTTAAAAAGGCTTTTGACACAGTAAATCACCAGATTCTTTTCACTAAATTATCCCATTTTAATCTAAGTAAAGAGGCTTTGCTCTGGTTTAAAGCTTACTTGTCCCACAGACAACAATGTGTCTCCCTGTCTGGTTTTAAATCGCCCTACCTTCACTGTCCAACAGGGGTCCCCCAAGGTAGTATTTTAGGTCCAATTTTATTTAGTATTTATATTAATGATTTCCCAGAATTTTGTCCAAATGTCAATGTCCAGCTGTATGCTGATGATGCTGTAATTTTTACACATGCCAGAACCGTACAGGAAGTATCAGAAAAGTTATCATCAGCCATGACTCCTGTCCAGAAGTGGGTCAAGAACTCATGCCTACAACTCAATACAAAGAAAATGGTCTGCATGATGTTCAGTAAAAAAGCAACTGAGCTACAGCGGTCCAATGTCTTTCTGGACGGGGTGGAACTCAGCCTCGTCAAAGAGTTTAAATACCTGGGACTGACGTTGGACCCGACATTGACATTTAAGAAACACATTAAGCACCTCACAAAAACTGTTAATTTTAACTTAGTGAATTTTAAACAAGTAAGACCCTTCATGACTCTATATGCGGCACGAATGTTTTTACACTCCATGATGTCTCTGTCTCATATAGAGTACTGCATTACCACATGGTCACTTGCTGCTGGTACAACACTCAAACCAGTTGAATCACTTTTTTAAAAAGCTGTGAAAATACTAGACAAGAAACCATTCTCAGTCCACCACTGCACAATTTTAGACAAGTATAACTTAGTCAATTTTAATAATTTTGTTCATTTTAAATACGGTTGTTTTATATATAAAGTTTTACATGGACTCGCTCCTCCTCCGGTGCAGGATTTTATTAAAATAAAGACTGTCAGTGGGATGGGAACAAGGGCCACGGCCCAGGGGAACTGTGAGGTCCTGCACAGACGCACTACATTTGGACAAACTGTGCTCTCAGTCAGAGGCACTAAGTTCTGGAACACACTCCCATTATCAATAAGAGAGATTCCAACACTGGCCACTTTTAAATCATACTTGAAACAGTGGCTAAAGGAAAACCAGACTTGTGGACATTTTTAATGTTTTAATGTTTAATGTTTTAATGTTGGTGTTATTGTCAGTTGTCATTGTTTTTATTGCTTTTGCTGTGGTGTCACCTGCCTAGGGACTACAGATGGAAATTAGCATTGCTATAATCTGGCATATTTACACTGCAATGCTGCAGAGGTTCATTAATATGCACTGTCCCTATTAAATAAAGAATAAATAAAAATAAATAAAAATAAAAATAACAACATTACAATGTAGCTAAAAACACGCAAGAATCAATTTTGCATAATATGGGACCTTTAAATGTTTTATCCTTGATTTTCACACTGAAGGGAGTAAATTTGTTTCACTCATTCGTAGCTTTTGTAGAATAAATAGTTGTAGCTTGAGAGTTGAAGAGAAGAAGCATTGCTGGAGTTGTAGCACAGGAGCTGTTTATTTATCATCAGTACAGGACCCATCAGCACCCAGAGACTTTAACCCCTGTGACGGCGGGGTCTATTCCTGTGTAAATACGATGGCGTAGTCAGAAGGATGTTTTTATTATTTAATTAATGATGTTCCCAAAAAAGAAAGTTTGAAGACAATTAACACGAAAATACTGGGTTTTCCCCCACTAAAACCCACTTAACAATAACAAAAATATAGAAAAATATGAAATATATGAAAATACATTTTACAACTTGGTCATGTCTCTGTGCCTGTAGCAGAACCAGTAATAATAATATTAATAATTTACAGATATTTTTGATGATGTCACTGGGTCGTCAGACGTCAATGTCCCGCGCATGACGGAAGAAATAGGAAGTGCTCGGTTTGGCGGTGAAATTTGCGAATGGGAGATGGATACTGGTTTGAAGTCTGTTGGAAAACAAAGTTATGGACATGGATGATTTAACAGTGGACTTGTGCGCACCAAGACGTCTGTGGTGGTGAACGGACGGTAACTATAGCGGAGAACGGAGCGGACATACGAGGGACACGGAGTGGAAAACAGTGGAATGAATGAAACGGGTAAGTGGCGAGCGCGGGCTGTTTGGAAATACTTAAGTGAGCACGGGCTTTGACGGGGCTACTCCGTCACAACCCTTAAGACACCTGCGTTGTCCTTTCCAGTCTAGTGTGAGTATTATAGGGAGTAGGGAGTATTATACCTCTGATAACGTAGACACAGCACCAAAATGGATTGGTTCTGACAGTGCTCACAACCCCTTTTAGTTCATGAGCCAGACAGACTTTAGCACACAGTTACCAGGGCAGCTCCAAAAATCACATTCGAATCACATTTTTAATGGATGCAGGAAGTAAATGGCAAAGGCTGCAATTTTTAAGTGCCATTGTTTCCTCCATAAACAGCAAAATATCCCATCTTATTCTGCATAAAAGTTGTAGCCCTGTAGTTTCAAATTTCATTTTTTTTGTCTGAAATGTTTCACAGTATGGCATTAAACCTTTCTTTGTTCATGGAGACCAAATCAGACAAGTTACAGGTCAGATCTGTGGAGAGGCGACCCCCTTCACAGTCAGAATGCCTTTTTATCTAGGTATTTTTGACCTATAAAACCACCTGTAATTGAATAAATGTAACATACACCTGTTTAAAGTCATACTGTGGAACATTCCAGGCAGAGCAATGACATATCCATAAAAACAAGCAGGTGACAGACAAACCATAAAGTTACATAGTGCATCTTGAACCATCAAACTTCTGGTTATAAGGCAACCACCAGATCATTGTTGGTATTCCTATTTGCACCATTGAACACTGACATATTACTCAATTAAAAATATTTTTCAGAACTCCATTGTCAAATTCCTCATCTTTGTATTTTTGTCTGATTTGTTAAACCTGTCTGTGTGGGTAACTGATGTGCCTGTGTCTCCTGGAGGGGCCTATCTCGGGTCCCTTTCCCAGAATGCTTCAGGGCACATTAAACATTCATGCTTTAATTAAGGCGTTTTACCGCTGCTGCTTACGGCCAATGATAAAAGGGTGGCTCTGGGGCAGGCTCGTGTATCAGGACTGAGGAGCCTGTGAGAGGGGCTCAGTCTGCGGGGCACTGGGGTACAGAAGGTTTAGGGATGTTCAGGAATTAGCTACTTTATTTAAGTCCTGGTTTAGTCCTGGTTTGGTCCTGGTTTAGTCCTAGTTTAATCCTGAGTTAGTCCTGAGTTAGTCCTGGTTGGTCCTGTTTTAGTCCTGGTTTAGTCCTGAGTTAGTCCTTGTTTGATCCTGGTTTAGTCCTGGTATAGTTTTGGTTTAGTCCTGGTTTAGACCTGGATTAGTCCTGGTTTAGTCCTGGTTTAGTCCTGAGTTAGTCCTGGTTTAGTCCTGGTTTGGTCCTGGTTTAGTCCTGGTATAGTTTTGGTTTAGTCCTGGTTTGGTCCTGTTTTAGTCCTGGTTTAGTCCTGAGTTAGTCCTGGTTTGGTCCTGGTTTAGTCCTGGTATAGTTTTGGTTTAGCCCTGGATTCGTCCTGGTTTAGTCCTGAGTTAGTCCTGGTTTAGTCCTGGTTTGGTCCTGGTATAGTTTTGGTTTTGTCCTGTTTTAGTTTTGGTTTAGTCCTGGTTTTGGTCCTGGTTTAGTCCTGGTTTAGTCCCGAGTTAGTCCTGATTTGGTCCTGGCTTATTCCTACTATAGTTTTTTTTTTTTTTTCCTGTTTTAGTTTTGGTTTAGTCCTGGTTTAGCCCTGGTTTAGTCCTGAGTTAGTCCTGGTTTGGTACTGGTTTAGTTCTGGTTTAGCCCTGGTTTAGTCCTGGTTCAGTTCAAGTGCAGACATGGTTTTGTCTTGGCTTATTGATAAATATAATATATTTGTTATATTATTTATTATGATACTAATACTTTAGTACTAGTACTAGTACTAGTACTTTTTTTGCTTTACTTCCATTTCTTCCATTTTCAACAGTGCAGTTCTACAGTATGACATTAAACTTTTCTACCGCCATGGAGAGAACCAGGTGATTACACCATGTATGATGTTACAGATCAGATCTGTAAAAAGGCAAGCCTGCATTCAGTAGAAATAATAAATGTCTTGGAGGTGTTTTCAGCAGTAAAAACACATTACACATAATAAATGCATAATAGATGAGTTCAATGACATACTGCAAAACATAAACAAACAAACAAACAAAACATTAACATCTTTGACCAGGGGTGTTTAAACATTTTTCCTCTGTGGGCAAAAATGAATATGTATTAGCAGTGTGAGGACCAAACCTATTAATAATTTGATGTAAATACGTGATTTCAATCTGGTATGTCCTCCCTTTCATTTCTTGATGGTCTTTTCAGCTCAATATTTAATTAAAATAGATCATCTCAGCACCCCTCATGAGCCAAATGAGACTTGGCTCGCGGGCCCCACTTTGGACACACGTCTTAGATCATCTACCAGAAAAGTTACATTGCTCAACTTTAAGACTCGATTTAGAACTTCTTGGTGACATAGACTTGTGGGTGGAGCCTTAGACAATATGTGGTCTCATATGCCTAATCAAATGCAGGATTTTAAAAGGGCCTCAGAGAGATTGCAAGATCACCAAAACATGCACGAATGATTCAAAAACCACACCAGAGACATTTTTATGACTCAGAAATTAGGAAATATTTTACACGGGAGGGCAACAAATTGGTACAAATTCTATAAAAAAGGCATATAAACAACTTCCCTCCACAATTGTACCTAAATTATACAAATCTTTCAATCAGAATCAGAAAGACTTTTATTGCCATTGTCAAGTGACATTCAGACTAGGAACTTGTCTCGGTGATAAGGTGGGAACATAAAACACTAAATAATAATAACTAGAATACAGACACTAAATAATAATAATAATAATAATAATAATACTAATAATGATAATAATAATAATAATAATAATAATACTAATAATGATAATAATAATAATAATAACAACAACTAGAATATAGCTTTCATATAGTAAAAACAAATACTTTGTATATAAAAAAGAAATGGGAAACAGAACTGCAGATAGAGTTGTCAGAGGATGATTGGCGCTCTATATGCTCTATATACTTCAACAAGCTCAAGGCAATGGAGAGAATTTGGCTGGAAAAAACATAGTGAGGTATTTTATTACTCCAAGCATTAAAAGCAAACAAATGAAAAGCCCCCCAACAGTGCTGGAGACTGTGCGGCGAGTGGAATGCCAATCATTCTCACGTGTTTTGGACATGTACAAAAATGACATCTTTTTGCGAAAATATTGTAACAGTAATGGGAGAAATACTAGGCTATAAAATACCTAATGACCCACGAGTCATGTACTTGGGACTGTCGCAAGAAGGACTTATTCAGACTTTTATTTGTTTAAAATTATGCTGATGGCCAATAAGAAGGAACTGACTAAAAAGTGGCTCATTGGAACTGAAACAGTAGATGGAAATAATTGAGGAAATTTATTTGATGGAAAAAATTACTATCTGAGGTTGAAAACAAGTAAATTTGAGAAAAGATGGTACAAATGGATCGACTATAAGAATAAGGGGAATGTATAGCTTTTGCGTAGAACCCCACAGATTTTGTTTTGTTCTATACCTTTGTTTTTGAAAAAGCATAAATAATCATAATAATTTGATGAGGGAACAATGTTATAAGTTGCAGAAAACTCCCAAAAAGTTGATAATAATGATCATAAACCCCCTCTTTAGAGTTTGTCATTCACAGTTTTACCTAATGCTGTACCATACGTACTTCTATAGTATAAACACGTGTCTGTCTGCTCTGTGGTTGAGTGGTCTTCAGGTTGTTGTGTTCTGATCGACAGCCTGTCATCTTCATCTCTGCATTTCACACTCCAGCACCTCTATGGGACAGATCTGCAGAAGTACCATTCAAACCATTTCTCCTCAAAGCAAAGTGCTCCATTATTGAGAGCATCTGTCTCCTTCACACTCGGAACATTTAAACTGAAAAATGCACTTTCCTTTTGTATTTCAAGACAAGGACAAATCATTTAATAGCGTATTGTAAAAGGAATTATCGGCAAAAAAGACCTCAAAATCCAACATGTCTTCTTCTATGTCTTCACTGTCAAATTTCTATTCATAAAGTTTCTAAGTTTGAGACATAGATGTGAGTCTGGTTCAGATGATTGACAGGTGAATTAGCCAATCAGGTCCGTCCTTATCAAAACAAATATGGCAACTTACGAAGAACTTACAAGGAGCAAAAGAAAGGGGGAAAAATACCACAGGGGACTGAAAAATATAATCGTCACACAATTTTTTACAAAAATCAAATTTAGCTCACAGGACAACATTTTGTTTGCCATTGCATTGTTGTCTCCTATTTAAACACCAACAGGTATTTGAAATCTTTTATTCCTACTGCCATTGGCCTTTTGTATTCTACATCAATTTAATGTCTGTTTTATTGGGTACTTTCTAGGCCTCAGAGCTCCTCTTTATTCAGAATTGTTCCATGTGTTGAATGTGTTTGTCACTGTGTTTTATTTTGTTTTTACTGCTCAAGATCATAGCCCCGATGGGATTAATAAAGTCTGAATCTGAATCTTATACTTTTGAAGAATCAATGAGCAAAGCACTAAACTCATGTCATGCATCCCTCTGTATAAATAATAGCAAATTCAGACTGATACACAGCTCTGGAAAAAAATAAGAGACCACTGCATTTTTTTCTGAAATCAGCATCTCTACATGTATTACAGCCATTCCATTCCAGTGTCTGTTGAATTCCAACACAAACACAAAGCTGAGCTACTTCAGTTCTTGCACCAGGAGTGGAATAAAGTCACCCAAGAACAATGTGAAAGACTTGTGGAGAGCATGTCAAGACGCATGAAAGCTGAGTTTGAAAATAAGGGTTACTGCACCAAATATTGATTTCTGAACTCTTCTTAAGTGTAAACATTAGTATTATGTTGTTTTAAAATGAATTTGATCTTGTTTCTTTGCATTGAGCTCTGAAAACATGTATCTTTTTTGTTATTTTGACCATTTGTCATTTTCTGCAAATAAATGCTCTAAACGATAATATTTTTTATTTGGAATTTGGGGGAAATGTTGTCAGTAGTTTATAGACTCAAACAAAAATGTTCCTTTTGCCCAAACACATACCTATAAGTAATAAAATTAGATTTTGCAGTGGTCTCTTATTTTTTTCCAGAGCTGTATCTCTCTGTATTTTTTATACAGATTGATATCAGTCTGGTCCCCAAGCTTGGCTAAACATGATCCTCCAATCAGATTTGTTTATTTCACTGATGCATGTGAACCGAAGGAGCTCATTGGTCAACAATCATTTACAAATAAAATCAACTTTCTCTCACCTCAGATTAACAGAGTTTGGTGCTTTGCTCATTCGTTCTGCAGTTTTTCAGTTCACTTAGATTTTTTTTCTGATTTTTTTCCCTGTGACAGACAATGCGTGTGGCTGATCGGCGAATCTATCTGCCATTCATCTGATTCATTAAACATTTTCGTGCATTGGCATAAGCCCCAAGATCTCCATCTAGAAACAAAAATCTCATTAATATGCAGAATAACAAACTATGAATGCTAGATCAGGAACAACTGTAAATTATCTGCAGTCATCTTATTACAATACTCAGCGTGACTGGATATCTTTAGTCACTTCATTAAACTGCTGGATTTCCTTGGCACAGTTCTGCTTATAGCTAGCCCCTTCTCTCTGGTGGCAGGCTCTCATTCGCTCCTGGTCAATCTTTAGTATTTTCTGGTCCACCTTACATAAAAAAAACCCAAAAAACAAAGATGCCATTACGTAATTCTAATTCAAAACAATAAAACATTGACTACAGTGGAGAAATTCACTTAATATTATTGTGTAATATCCTGTAAAACATTTCTACGCCTGTTTCTTTGAATGGGAAGATCCCCTGACCCTCCAGTCAATCCCAGGCCCTTTATGAAGACTCACATCTTCATAAAGTTTTGAAGAAGTGTGTATTTTGGATCTCAGGCAATAATTCTATACTTGTCAATCGGCTTTTAGAACATGTTTCTGTCCCACTAGTCTCAGTCCTCACATATCTGTACTTCAACTGCTTCAGCTCCAACTGCAAAACAATTCTGTAAATAAAACTACTTGAACTTATTTATGTTAACATGCAGACTAGACATTCTTTACTGCCTATATGCCAGTAAAAATACAAAGAATTGAATCTGTATTCTAATAATTTTTGCACCAGAATGCAGCCATACACAAATTACAGTGTGCTACTTAGTTTTAGTGAGAGGTTTATATCAGATCCCCTCTCAGACATTCATTGAGAAAAGACTTATCATATTCTAAAACTTTGCAAACATTTGTTGTCACACTTTGACCAAACCTCCACGGAATACTGATGGTGGAACTTTCTTAACAATTGCCTTGAGGTTAACAATAGTGGTAAAAGGAGAAATTCAATTTGTCAACTGGACAAAGTTTATTTGGTCAAAGACGTTTCGCAGCTCCTCCAAGCTACTTCGTCAGTTCTGGCTAGAGTGCTGGTGGACACTGCTTCTGGGGTTTTGTTTAGCATAGTCATTCAGTACCATAATGGCCACTCCTTTGAGGACAGTGAGGTACAGATCTTAGCCAGGGAAAAAAGCTGGTTTGAGAGGGGAGTTAAAGGTCCCATGGCATGAAATTTTCACTTTCTAAGGTTTTTGAACGTTAATGTGAGCCCCCCTACCCTGTTTACCCCCCCCCCCCCCCCCCCCCCATGGCTAAAAGTTGCGAAATGTCTAAACTGAGCATTTGCTGTCCTTTTCTGCGTTAGAAAAAAAACAGAGCTCAAACGGGCGATTCTCAACAAGGCTCCTTATTGACGTCAGATTGAAAAATGCAGCTCCACCCCCGTCTGTGTCTCTACTCAGCGTCTCTGTATATCACGCCCATAGAGTTTGGACTGCAGAGGAGCTACGCAATGCGAAATGCGTTTTTTTATTTGCCTGGAGGCACGTGCGAGTGTTTCTAGGCTCGGAAGTCCTTTACCCGACCCTCTGGACCTCTGAAACAGCAGTGGTTTAATTTTATTTTCTGTGGAAATGTGTTTATTTTTCAATGGAACGCTTCTCATCTCCTCCTCCGCGCAAAAACGCGGAAGCGGGAGCCAGCCAGTCTGAGCCAGAGCGCACAGCTGAAGAGGAGAGAGTGGCGAGTTTGGCCACGCCACCACTCGCTACTATAGGCCATCTCTGTCCTCCTCATTTGCATTCAAGCAACAACGCCCATAATGGACTGTTCCAGAGAGATATTTATGACTCTTTCTCATCTTATCTCTCTTTCTCATGCACTGATTCTTGATTTTGGAGAAGGATTCATTTTCAGTATTAGGGAACCATTAAGGAGCCATATAAAAGCATCAAGAAGTACCATGTCATGGGATCTTTAAAGAGGCTATTTTTGTCAAAAAAGAGAATCCTTCCTTGAACAGGAATGGAGGGGTCAGACACAATTTGTCTCCCATCTACAATTCCATTCTCAAACCTAAATCAAAACAAACAAACAATAGGACTAGCCAGATCAGGTCCAGAGGTGTGAAAACACCCATTATGGTACTGAATGGGTATGCTAAACAAGACCCCAGACAGAAACTGAAAACAAAGAGGTGGGATAGTTTCATAGTAATTTCATTGTAGTTAGCTCCTCCCTGTAGCTAGATATAAGCAGTGTCCACCAGCACTCTAGCCAGAACTGACAATGTAGCTTGGATGAGCTGCGAAACTTCTTCGACCAAATAAACTTTGTCCAGTTGACAAATTGAATTTCTCCTTTTACCTGGACAACTGAGGGATACTTCACACATCATAATGAGGTTAACAATACATCTCAACATGTTTAGATACAACTAAATGAAGAGAAGAGGTTTGTAATTACAAAGGCACAGTTGTTGGACATTCATTCTGATTCTGAAATATAAAAACTACAAACAACATTAATACTGTGTAGACATGGATATAGTGTTTTGGGAGATTTCTTTTCAGAGAGTGCACTTTGAATAATCCACAGTGAGACAAATGCTCCTCTTCACTGCTGAGGACTTGAATGATGAAGATGAATTAGATCAGATCAAACTCTAGATCCGCATTTACTTCTCCGCTCTGCCTCTCACTGCATCAGAAGATTGGTGAAGTTTATCATTTTGCTTCCTGGTTCGGGGCGGGCAGCATATGGCGAAAGAAAAGGTCATTCCATAAGCTGTCACCTTCTCAACAAGGACCAAAGCTTGTCCAATTATTTTGTTAAATTAACGTTTAAACTGTCAACAACAACAAAAACATATTAATGAAAAAGTTACCCAATAATGTGGCTCAGTGGTTAGAGCAGTGGTCCCCCAACCTGAAGGTCAAAGGATTGATTTCCAAACCAAGTTCTAACGTTGTGTCCTTAGGCAAAACACTAAGTATGAAAGTGAGGTGTGAGGGTTAGAGGGGCATATGGCGCAGTTTGGCAGCCTTACTTCCCTCAGTTATCAGTGAGTTTAATCCACTTATACCATGATGAAAATGGTAAACTTATAAATCTGATAAACTTTTAGCAGTCCGTGGATGGTTAAGGCATTAGTTATTTCTCTTTTAGCTGATGCTAGTCCCTCCTAGCAGTAGTTGATCTGTTTACACATTGCTTACACTGTAGTGATACATCAACTATAATTATATGTGTATTGTCCCTGATCAAAAGTTTGGGTTTTTTTGGTTGTTTTTTTTTACGAGAATGGAATTTGCCATTGTTTTTTTTTGTGTTGTTTATTTTTTTAACTGAACTGATAAGGAAGCTAAATCAATATTACCGTATTTTTCGGACTATAAGTCGCTGTTTTTTTCATAGTTTGGCCATGGGTGCGACTTATACTCCGGAGCGACTTATGTGTGAAAAATTACATGTGAAATTATATTATTATATCATTTCACATGTAATTTTCACACTAAACCGCAAGAGGGCGCCATAGGCCATAGGAATAATTGGAACTGCAACTGACGATGAGTCTGACGTAAGCGACGTAGAAGAGGAAGTGGCGCATCGTCTACCTCCCGAGTTGGGGGAGTTGTTTAAAAGTGACACCGAGGATGAAGATTTCATTGAATTTAGTGATTTGGAGTGAAACTGATAGTTTGGTAAACTTGTTAGCATGTTCTTTATGCTAGAGTTATCTGAATAACTCTTAATATGTTACGCCGTTACTGACATTACCAGGCATGTTTGTCATGTAACGTTAGTATTCCATACACTTATTCAGCCTGTTGTTCTCTATTTTATTTTTATTTTAAAATAAATAAATAAATAAAGATGACATGTATGTTTTTGGTGTTGGATTATTTTATCAAATAAATTTCCCCCAAAATGCGACTTATACTTCAGTGCGACTTATATATGTTTTTTTCTTCTTAATTATGCATTTTTTGGCTGGTGCGACTTATACTCCGGAGCGACTTATAGTCCGAAAAATACGGTATGTTATGTTTTCGAAGACAGGTGTGGGATTCAATACGTTTTCTTCTTCCCACTCCTTTTCGAGCAAAAAAATTAATGTATTTGACTGTATATTGGTTACATGTATTTATTTCCTAGGGTTGACCTGCTCGAAATGAATAAATAAATGAATGAATGAATGAACTGATACGGTGATTGAAAAATGATGCACAATAGTTAGCCTTAGAATTCTCACTGACAATTGATTTTTGCATTAACTCCTTCAACAAACTTTTCAAGATAACAGCTACTTTTTGCCTTTAGTTCAATAGAGATTGGCAATTCCAGGTCTCAAATTACCCAAATGATTCTAGTGAAAGGGTATGGAGTTTAAAAACCCAATGTTTTCTGTTTGAGGGAAGAACTCAGCCTGAATATGCAGGGTTCGTGTGTTGAAGAAAACAACATAACATCAGAAAATAGTGCAATATAGGCCCTTTAATGCTTCTTTTTTCATTGTTTTTTTTATTATTTTGATGCAAGTCACATTCCCCACATCTGTCCACTGTTAAAATCAGTCTGGCAATCCGTGGGTGGCTCTGTTACTGCGTCTGTCTTCGGCGATCTCACCCAAAATTACACCCAGATGTGGCACCCAATGGTGGCAATCCGGTGACACCCAGAGGACACCCTGTCAGAAGCAGGACAGCACTATAAAGAAGGAAAACCACCCACCACAGCGAGGAGAGGGGAGGCAGAGCTGTTTGTGTGGGGCTCATTAGTGCAGATGTGGACGTGTCTCTGTCCAGTGTCTGTGTGAGCTCAGAGACACAGGAGACTCCAGAGTGGACTGTGCACAGGCCTGTTTGTGCGACAGCAGCTAAATGCATCATTTTAGCGCCGTCTGACACAGGGAGGGACAGTCTGAGAGACACAGCTTCACCACTCTTACAGTAGAGAGTTTACAAGTCCAGGAAATAATAGTTTGGTAGTTAGTTTGCAATTAGAAGAAAAGAAAGAAAAGATAAGACACAATTTACTAATCCTACAATGAGGGAAATGTTACTTTTGCAAATATAGTACATAAAGAGGTATGAAAATCCATTATTAGTATACAGATCTGGAAAAAAATAAGAGACCACTGCAAAATTATCAGTTTTTCTGATTTTACTACTTATAGGGTTTGGGCAAAAGGAACGTTTTTGTTTGAGTCTATAAACTACTGACAACATTTCCCCCAAATTCCAAATAAAATATTATCGTTTATGGCATTTATTTGCAGAAAATGACAAATGCTCAAAATAACAAAAAAGATACATGTTTTCAGAATTCAACAGACGCTGGAATGGAATGGCTGTAACACATGTAGACATGCTGATTTCAGAAAAAAATGCAGTGGTCTCTTATTTTTTTCCAGAGCTGTAGTTATTAGTATTCTTATTTATGGGAACATTTTAGAAGTCCAAAAAGGGCAGTACCACAGGGTAAGATCCATACTCTATAGAGACAATTTAAAGTTCAATATTTGTTTGTGTTCTGGATAAGCCTGTCAACATTATTATTTTCAACATTATCATTGGAGAACAGACCAAAGAGAGACCAGAGTCCAGAGACCAGAGACCTGACCCAGATCAGACAGTCCAGAGACCAGACCAGAGAGAGACCAGAGTCCAGACCCGGATCAGACAGTCCAGAGACCAGCCCAGAGAGAGTCCAGAGACCATAGTCCAGAGATCAGACTCAGACCAGACTCAGACCAGATCAGACCTTACAAATCAAATATAAAGCTTTAGCATCCAATTGCCCTGGATTAGTTCTAGTTTAGTCCTGGTTTAGGCTACGTTCACACTGCAGCCTGAAACGACCCAAATCCGATTTTTTTTGCCTCTATGCGACCTGTATCTGATCTTCTAATGACAGTGTGAACGACACAGATCCGATTTTTTCAAATGCGATCCAGGCCACTTGGATATGTGGTCCTAAATCCAATACATATCCGATCTTTTGACATGCGACTGCAGTCTGAACGGCCAGATCGCATTCATCCGACCTCAGTGTGTTTCCTCCAATGAGAGTGGTACAAGTAGGCGTTCACAAATGTGCACAAACGTTCTTCTCGTCATGCGAAAATAGTATATAAACTCGTATCAGTGAAGCGGCGAAGCACGTAGCAATCCCACCCCTCCTGCCTGTGACTCCGCACCCACATGTTCCTTTCTGCACACGTTGCTGCCACTGCCCCGCAAAACGCCGTGGCCAAAAACCTCGTCCTTCTCCGTCTCCTCCTTAAAACAAATAAGCTGTACATGTTTTGGCTCCGGTACGAAAGCAACTTTAGGCTACTTCCGTAAACATTGAGCGCGTTCACTGCGTGTGACGTCATCGTGTCCTCCAAGGCGCATGCGGGACACTTTTGGGGAGTTTAGCGTTCACACTGGAGATCACATACAATTCGCATTTAACTGGAAATGTGAACGGCCTCGCAAAAAAATCGGATTTCACAAAAAAATCGGAATTGAGCATTAAGCCCTGCAGTGTGAACGTAGCCTTAGTTTTTGTTCATCTCTGATTCAGACTTGGTTCAGACCTGGTTTAGTCCTGGTTTAGACTTTGTTCAGCAATATATTTGTATATATTTCAAGATTAGTTACAGTGACAGGCCTAGTCCTGGACCAGTGGAGGAGTTTCTATGTTGTTGTTTGTTGATATTTTACATTTGCAGTTTCATTTTTCTTTTTTCTTTTTTGCTGAATAAACTTAATTATAACGTTGAATATAGAATAATATAATTTCATCAACAAAAAAATCTAGACTGACTAAAACTTTATTATTTGACAAGATATGGACTTAAAAAGTGAAAAGACTCAAACTAAATTAAAGTTTCTTGAGAAAATGGTCAATGCTGGAGTACATACTGTTTCACATTAATAGAAAGTCACCTCTTTGTAAAAAAAAAAAAAATGTGTTAAAACAGAACATAATAATTGCGCCTGTAGCCTTGCTTCACCTTCAGACGACTCTTCATAAAAGCAGCCAAACTCCATCGGACATGCTGCGGCGCTTGTGTCTGGAGCCGTAATTAACTTCCAAAATCTCTCCTCTTTCCACTGATGTATTTCATTTATCGCCCATCAGACCATCCTGACGCGATTACGGCACGTCAATAGAAGGTTCAATTATCAACAAAAACAACTATCAACTCAGTCCATAGTTTGAAGTAGAGCTGGAGGGCAGGGTAGGAGTCTATGGAAGTTTTGTCCTGGTTAATAAGATAAGATAAGATATGCCTTTATTAGTCCCACAGTAGGACTATATCATGTGGCTATATCAACATGAAACAAAAACATGAAGTCCAAAATCTAATCTATCCATCCATCCATCCATTTTCTTCCGCTTATCCGGGGCCGGGTCGCGGGGGCAACAGTCTAAGCAGGGACCCCCAGACCTCCTTCACCCCGGACACTTCCTCCAGCTCCTCCGGGGGGACTCCAAGGCGTTCCCAGGCCAGCCAGGACACACAGTCCCAATCCCCTCCTTGAGCCGCCACCTTAACGTGGTGGAGGGGTTTGAGTGCCCGAATGATCCCGGGAGCTATGTTGTCGGGGGCTTTATGCCCTTGATAGGGTCACCCAAGGCAAACAGGTCCTGGGGGACAGGTCAGACTAAGAGCGGTTCAGAAGCCCTTTATGATGAGTAATAGATCGAGGCCAGTTACATCGCCCGGATTGGCGTCACCGGGGCCCCACCCTGGAGCCAGGCCTGGGGTGGGAGCTCGCCAACGAGCGCCTGGTGGCCGGGCCTTTCCCCATGGGGCCCGGCCAGGCACAGCCCGAAGGAGCAACGTGGGGCCGTCCTCCCGTGGACCCACCACCCGCAGGAGGATCCATAAGGGGCCGGTGCAGAGAGATCTGGGTGGCAGTCGAAGGCGGGGGCCTCGACGGCCGGATCTCCGGACATGGAGACTAGCTCTGGGGACATGGAATGTCACCTCGCTGGGGGGGAAGGAGCCTGAGCTTGTGCGGGAGGTTGAGCGTTACCGACTAGATATAGTCGGCCTCACCTCCACGCACAGCTTGGGCTCTGGAACCCAACTCCTTGAGGGGGGCTGGACCCTCCATTTCTCTGGCGTTGCCCGCAGGGAATGGCGGCGGGCTGGTGTGGGCCTGCTCAATCTAATCTGTGAACACAATTTACTTTTTTCACAATAGCTACAAAAATTGATAACATTATTCAGTAACAGAGACATGGTAATTATGCCAAATCTGCTTTTCAGAGCTTTTTACCGTGTTAAGGTTGAACAGAGAAAAATCCCACACCTTTTCTTACTTGCAAATAGTGAATTTTATTAGGATATCAAAAACGTTACAGCACTAGGCCTTCATCAGGCAAATAGGGGAAGATCTCTAGGTGGTCATCTTAAATAGGACGTAGCAAGTACCCAAGGGTCGTTAAATGAACATTGTACCCCCCAAAAAACACATTTTAAAAAACATTTTAAGAAGCATAAGGTCATCAAAACATTTACAGTGTGATATTTAAACCATGCTACAGTTAAGAGCCCTTCTTATTTACCCTCTCAGAGTTGTATTTGGAGTGATTTGTGTAAAACTCTGGGGGCAAAAAAATAGATCACTGTTTTTCTGATTTTACTACTTATAGGTATGTGTTTGGGCAAAGTTTTGTTTGAGTCTATGAACTACTGACAACATTTCCCCCAAATTCCAAATAAAAATATTATCGTTTAGAGCATTTAGTTGCAGAAAGTGACAAATGGTCAAAATTTTTAAAAAGATACATGTTTTCAGACCTCAAACAATCCAAAGAAACAAGATGAAATTCATTTTAAAACAACATAATACTAATGTTTACACTTAAGAAGAGTTCAGAAATCAATATTTGGTGCAATAACCCTTATTTTTAATCACAGCTTTCATGCGTCTTTACATGCAGATCAGCTCCTGTTTTCACCTCCACCGGTACACGCCCACTGCTCTGTACTTACTTCCTCCTCCAATTTTATATTAAATAATAAGTGTATGATTCAGCAGGGTCAAAATGTTTTACAGTGGCGTCAGCTCCGATTGGACACTACAATGTTCTAACGCGGACGTCAGCAAGCTTGTTTCTTCCATTAAATTGTAAAATTATAGCGGAATAATCTGGTGTTGTAGATCATACCCATATAGCAGACACAAGCACAATATGTGATTTTTAAATAATATAAGCACTTTAAGACAGTAAATTTGCTGACCTAATCTCTGATCTTATAGGGTTAAACAGTTGTGGTGTTTTTGTTCCCATATTTATGTCAAAAACAGTGACTCCTGCTCCTGCATCTCAAAATAAAATGTCAAATCAAAAACTCATTATACTTCCAAACCCCTTAAAGATGCATTATTATTACACGTTTTGGAACCCATCAAGGTTTTTGTTCAACATATCTTTCTTCCTTTTCTTTATCGGTGCACTTATTTAAACTTGATGCATTGCCTTTATCTTGCAGCTTTAGCACTGTGTCGCGTCACCATTTTACCGGACAAATTTGCAGTTAAAGGTGCACATGGTTTGAGCGGTGAAGGTTAAAAAGTCTCCTCAGAAGCAAGTCTGTGGCTGCTGACTTGGGCTCCCATCCATCATCTGTGCAGCTACAGAAAGGGAAGAGAAAAGGCCAATAAAGAGGAGGAGATTCTGGTCAGGAAGGAGAGGGTGGCCATAGGAACGAGGCTTTTAACAAACTATATTACATCATTTTTTGATCTATGTTATAATGTTTTGTTTCATTCACGCATGTTTAACGCACAAATCGTGCACAAACCGTTTAACGCACAAACCGTGCGTATTTCGGCTGAGTTCTCCTCTCAAACGGAATACACTCACCTTTACTGAAATCATTTGGAATTACCAAATCATTTGGAATTAGTGGCACGGTAGCTGAGTGGCTAGCGCTCTTGCTTCACAGCAAGAAGGTTCCGGGTTCGATCCCCGGGTTGCCCAGGCCTTTCTGTGTGTGTTCTGTGTGGAGTTTGCATGTATGGTCTGGGTTCGATCCCCGGGTCGCCAGAGCCTTTCTGTGTGGAGTTTGCATGTTCTCCCCGTGTCTGGGTGGGTTTCCTCCGGGCACTCCGGTTTCCCCCACCAACCCAAAACATGCACCATAGGTACCTCCAGCTTTGGTCCTGACCAAGCCGAAGCAAGAAGATCATGGAGATGGTCCCCGGGCGCAGTAATGTGTCGCCCACTGCTCCTAATATATATATATATATATATATATATATATATATATATATATATATATATATATATATATATATATATATATTAGGAGCAGTGGGCGTTGGTGGGGGAAACCGGAGTGCCCGGATATATATATATATATATACGGATATATATATATACACTTCTTCTTCTTCTTCAATCTCTATGGAACAAAAAATACTGCATGACATCACAACGAGGAACAGAGCATTTTGAGCTTTGGAGATGTAAACAGACTAATAAGACACAATTTCATGTGTGAATGAAACAAATTATAACTCCAGGTTTTTGAGGAGGCAACAACATTATAACATGGATTAAAGTTCACAAGAGTCAATTTTGTGTAATATAGGACTTTTAAAGGATAAATACATCAAAGTTCAAAGTCAGCTTTATTGTGAAAAACCATATGTACAGGTTGCACACACAGGATTTGAAATTGCAGCGCCCCCTAGGCCCACAGTGAACATAAAACATCAACATAAAACACATACTGGTAACAGAGGTAGTGTACTGTGGAGGCTGTTTAACTATTTGTCTTTTACATCATTACCTCTTAAATTAAAGAAGACTGACCACATATTTAAAATGGACTTTCCAAAACTTGAAACTTGAAGACATCGTTGCCATTTTCACTCCCACCGGTACACACCCACTGCTCTGTACTTACTTCGTTCTCCAGTTGTATTTTCTGTGATACACGTATAGGATTCAGCAGCGTCATGTATTTTGGCACAAGTGAAAAAAATGTAATAAAATCTGCAGCTTGCTAGATGATCTCTTCTTTTCCACAGGGCTGAAAGTGTGTGACATTTTAGACTTAGACTTAGACTTAGACAAACTTTATTGATCCACAAGGGAAATTATTTGGGCACAGTAGCTCAAGAATCACAATATAATATAAAAGAGAGAGTACCAATAATAGATGGTATAGCAAAAAATAGCAAGAAACTGGTGTCAAATGAGACATAATTATAAAAATAAAAAATAATAAGTGTATATGTACAAATCAGAATAAAATAGAAAAAAGTAATAAAATATAAAATAACATTTTGTTGCGATTGTCCTGGATTTGAGGCTTGAGTGATCATTAAAAAATCTGTTTTCATCTATCCCCCATCTCCGCCCACTGCTCTGTTTTTATGATTATTCCAAAAGGTAACTTTTTAATTCACATTAACATTAAAAAAAAAAAAAAAAAATTAAATGAAAATCTGCTGCTTGTCATGGTGAAGGGCAAAGATAAATACAATAAGATAAATAAGCTTTAAAAAAAATGTTATTTTTTAATTTTAATTTTTATTTTTATTTTTTTTTGCTGTTCTTTAGGAAACAACGAAGAGCCATCTTTGTGGTGTTTTTTTTCCTCCCCTGTAATCAGGATGTTTTGAATCTGACAAAACATCCTGATTACAGGGGAGGAAAAAAAAGACCACAAAGATGGTTAAACACACACAAAGACAGCTTTTTACCAGTAATACCTTGTTCAGCTGTTAATATAATAAGTGGAAAGTAACTACAAATACTTTACTGTAATAGTGTAGAATTTTGAGGTAATTAAACTTTTTTTGTGTAGATTTTTTAAACCTGAATCTTTATGGGATATAATTCTGGCCATGTGATTATTAGTTCCATTTAAAATCATATGTTCCAATTGTCTCGGTTCCTTCCTTCTAAACCCACAAACTCAAAACAGCTCTGCGTCTCCTGCTCTGATTGAACAGAGCTCAGAGAATATGCAGATTTCAGTTTGAAACATGTAAATCAAACTGTTCAATTTATATAAAATACTGATCAAAAATGCTGCTAAGAATCTGTTAAATGTAAAGGTCCATATTCCACAAAATCTTCTCTTGTAAGCTTTAAAACATGTTATAATGTTGTTACCTCATCAAAAACACCTGGAGTTGTATTTTGTTTCACTCACGCATGTTTGAGTATTATTTATTATTACTTTATTAGTCTGTCTGCATCTTCAAAGCTCAAAAAGCTCAAAAGTTCCACCTTGTGATGTCACAAAGTGGTAGTTTGCAAGTTAACGGCTACCTTTTATCTTTCAGTCAGTTTAGACTGGCAAGACTGGCAATTCTGAAATCATCCAAATGATTCTAGTGAAGGTGTGTGGAGTTTAAAAACACAGTGGAGCACTTCCTGTATTACCACATAACATCACAGGGTGTTTTCAGCGAGTGTTTTCTGTCTGAGAGACTCAAGGTGTGTTTTTGATGAGGAAACATTATAACAGATCAGAAAAGAGCGTAATATGGGCTCTTTAAAGCTGCATTGTGTAACTTTTCTGGTTGGGGACCCGTCACCTCCTTGTTTCAGTGGCGATGTCATTGCTCCGCCTGGAATGTTCCACAGTATGACATTAAACAGCTTTACCTTACATTTATTCAATTACAGGGGGTTTTATAGCTCAGATATACCTAGAAAAACTCTCTCCCCACAGATGTGATTTTTAACATGGTCTGGTTTGGTCTCCGTGAATATAGAAAGGTTTAATTCAGACGAAGCAATAACATCTCCATGGACAAAAGCATTTGACAGACTCTACACCAAAAAAGTTAAACAATGCACCTTTATTACTGCAAGGAAAAACAAACTGTCATTGCTCATCATTTAAACTTCTCCATGCAGCAAAAACATGTCCAGTGGTGAAATAATTATCCTTATATTACATTGATCCGTGTTTTAATTACCTGCTGTAAGAGAAAAATCAAAGTCTCATATTTACGGTAACAGTAAACCAAAGGCGGATGCAGACGCTCATGACGCTGCACTTTTCTATAAGACTCTCCCAGGAATGTGTCAATAAAAACAGAGCAATATTATGAGAGAGGAGAGGAAGTCTCGACAAACAAGCTCTGTAATAACTTTACACTGACCACATGCTTTTCATCACTCCACTGTATTTCATTTTATAAGTCTGCAATAAAAAGCACCTTTGTTTACTTTAGTATAGATTGTGATATATGAACAGCTTTTCATATTTTTATTACATTATAATAGTTTGAAATTTCTTTCACGCAAGTTTGGTTCAGAAAAGCCCAGTTATTGTAGGGTTATGTATTATATTGTTTATTTCAAATTGTAGTTTTGATCTACACCAGTGAAAAGTTTTTCATTTATTTTTCCTCTCTATTTCCATAATTATTTACATTGTAGATTCTCACTGAAGGCATCAATACATATGGAATATAGTAAAAAAAAAAAAAAAATCCAAACTTGGTTTAGACCTTCTTTCTTTCTTTTTCTTTTTTTCTTTTTTTTAATACCCACCCTTTGTTTTGAACTTTGGTTTGCACTTGACAAGGTGCAACTGTGAAGTGGAAAACATTTCAGGAGACTTGACCGTGAAGCTCATTGAGAGAAGACCAGGGGTTTGAAGTGCTGTCGACAAAACAAAGATATTTTCAAGATTTTAATATAAAATATAAAACATAAAAATATTTAAGTTCAAAGTCAGCTTTATTGTCAAAAAACATATGTGCAGGTTGCACACACAGGATTTGAAACTGAAACCCCCTAGGCCCAAAGTGAACATAAAACATCTGATGAACAAGACAATAAACACCCTGACTAAAACATCACATATACCCGTAGAATGGGGCAGCAGTAGCTCAGCTGGTAGAGCTCGACGGGTTGGCCATGCATGATCCCAGCTCCCACAGATGAATACTGCTGTTGTATCCTTGGGCAAGACACTTAACCCCACCTCGCCCCCACTGCCTACGGACACTGGTAGCCCCCATGACAGAAGTACATCAAGGCCAGTGGGGCGTCCTCCCGTGGACCCACCACCCGCAGGAGGATCCATGGGGGCTGGTGCATTGTGTTCTGGGCAGCAGATCTGCTTGGACTGCTGCCCCCATGACCCAGAAATGGAGAAGCGGAAGAAGATGGATGGATGGATGGATGGATATACCCGTAGCAAAAGTACAGTAAACTTGTAATACAAATAGGTAAAACACACAATGTGTAGCGTAATAAATCAATCAATCAATCAAACATTATTTATAAAGCGCTTTTCATACAAAAAATGTAACACAAAGCACCTTATAGTGATTAAGGATTAGAAGATTAACTTTTTATTGATCTCACACAGGAGAAATTGTTTTCTGCATTTGACCCGGGGACCATCCCCATGATTTGTTGTTTAAGCTTGGTCAGGACCCAAGCTGGAGGATTTTACCTATGGCGCATGTTTTGGGTTGGTGGGGAAACCCACCCAGACACGGGGAGAACATGCAAACTCCACACAGAAAAGCCCGGGCGACCCGAACCTTCTTGCTGTGAAGCATGAGGGCTAGCCACTCAGCCACCGTGCCGCCAACAATAAAAACAAAAACAAAAAAACGAACAAACGTACGAACAAACAAACGAAAGAACAAACAAACAAACAGACAGACAAATTCAATCAAAGGCCACGCAGGTGAGTCTTGAGCCCACTCTTAAAAACATGAACGTTCTCTGCAGCCCTGAGCTCCTCCGGCAGGCAGTTCCATAGACGAGGGCCGTAGTACTGAAAAGACGCCTCTCCGTGAGTCTGTGTCCTGACTTTGGGAATGACCAGGAGCTGCCGGAGGAGCACTGGGCCTGTGAAGGTTCGTAAGGAAAAAGCAGTTCCGAAAGATAAGAAGGCCTAAGACCATTAAGACATTTAAAAACTTAATTTAATAAAGCTCAAATGGTGTTATTTAAGCAGCAGTGTCAGTGTCATTTAAGTGTCATTTAAGCAGTGTGTCATTTAAGTGTCATTATATTGTGTTATTTCACTTTTTTCTCTTTAATACATAATTGCACGTGTCCTACATCATATTTGATGTCTTCTGTGTGTGTATATAAAATGTAGAAAGAAATTTCTCTTTTGCTACGGATCCTACCTGGCGGACTGAGACGTCTTTGAATGAGAGGGTGTGACAGTAGTGTATCTAAAGCAATACTCTGTAACTTTCTGGTGGTTTATAGACTAATTTGCAGGTTCAAGAACAATAAATGACCATCAAAAATCTCTAACAAAAATTGTCTGAATTACTTATTGGAACCTTTTAATTTAGTCTATTTTTTGCCCAAAAGGGATGCAGTCACGCTTTATCAGATTTTTACAGTTTTAAAACCGTGACAAACAGAACTAGTTCGTTTAAACAGTTACAGCGGTCCAAAGTTATTCCTCACTTACCTTATGCATTTAATGCATCTTAATTATTCACCATAATGAGTTTATCAGCACTTTTCCCAACTTCTATAAAGAATAGTGCGGAGTTTTGCCACCACAGTAATGCAGTAACTACAACTAACATGCTAACAGCGCACTTCCTGATTATCGGACAATAAAACGCTTTATAATTACATGCAGACAGCACACAGCAAACTTATTTTCACCTGCTTATACAATATATCTGTTCTGGGATGGGGTAAATTTTGCTCAAATACATGGAAAATAATATATACAGGCTCTTTAAATGCTGTATTACCGATATAATTTGGGATTACACACGTGACATAAGCCAGTCCTCCAGTTTGTTATACATTATTAAAATTTCCTCCTTAGTCCTCCACCATCTCTTCTTTCATTCCCCCAGAAGAATTTTAACCCTATTTGAGTTTTGTGTGTGCTCATTTACATCAGATAGCCTTTCCTTAGCACCAAACTCCTCTTTTATTTTTATTATTCTAAGTTTCCAGGCACCATCCAGACAGTGAAGAATTAGTTTGCTTTCCATTCTCTATCTTTTCACTTTCTCCCAAAAAGATAATGGGTTATTTCCAAAAAAAAAAAAAAAAAAAAGTCAAAAAATGAGATCTAACATAAACAGAGAAAGGCCAGCGGAGATGTGTTTACTGGCTGAATGATTGCAATGGATTTTTTTATGCCTCACTTTCAGCAATGTCATTGTGGGAGATAATCTAAAATAAACCCACTGGCAGCGTACCTTTTTGACTTTCCCATAGGCTTCGGCTTGTGGTTCATCCAGGCGCTTATGTGGAGACTCGTAAACAGTCTGAGGCTCTGTGTAAATGGATAGAACCTGCGTAAACTTCAAACAAATACATCAGAAATATTATTCAACCTCCAAACAGACCCATAGCTACCTCATATTGGATCTCAATGCACGGGGAGATTGATTAGACCCGGGCATGGCTGGTTGCCGAGAAGCTCTATAGCTATAACAAAATCTAAGAAGTCGATTTCAAAATTCTCCATAATATTTATCCATCCATCCATTTTCTTCTGCTTATCCGGGGCCGGGTGGCGGGGGCAACAGTCTAAGCCGGGACTCCCAGACTTCCTTCACCCTGGACACTTCCTCCAGCTCGCTCCTCTGGGGGGACCCCAAGGCGTTCCCAGGCCAACCGAGAGACATAGTCCCTCCAGCGTGTCCTGGGTCTTCCCCGTCTCCCGGTGGGACATGTCCGGAACACCTCCTGAGGGAGACGTCCAGGAGGCATCCGGAACAGCTGCACGAGCCACCTCAGCTGCTCCTCTCGACGTGGAGGAGCAGCGGCTCTACTCCGAGTCCCTCCCCTGTTACTGAGCTCCTCAACCTATCTATCAGAAGACGTGATCCTCAAAGTATTCCTTCCACCATCCAACAACATCCCCAGTCGAGGTCAACAGCCCTCCACCTGCACCGTAAACATTGTTGGTGAAGCACTGCTTCCCCCTCCCCTCCTGAGGCGCCGGATGGTTTGCCCAGAATTTCTTTGAGGCCATCCGATAGTCCTCCTCCATGGCCTCTCCGAACTCCTCCCAACCCCAATTTTTTGCCTCTGCAACCACCTGGGTTGCAGCAGGCTTGGCCCGCCGGTACCTGTCAGATGCCTCAGGAGTCCCATGAGCCAACAAGGCCCAACAGGACTCCTTCAGCCTGACAACATCCCTTACTTCCGGTGTTATAATATCTCCATAATATTTACCCAGACAAAAAAATGTAGAAAGATTCAAAATAGATACATATAGAATAGATTACAACTGCAAATTCTGTCAAAGCGATCCTGAAACAATCACTCATCTGTTTTTCCGTTGTGCATACATACAGTAGAAACCTTTGGACCCACAAACAGCAGTTCTTCCAGACCAAAACCGGACATGTGGTCAGCCAAGAAAGTGGCATCTTGTTCTTCTCCAACAATCCCTCCATTCCCAGAGATCTGTGCTTCCATCCAGACTCTCATCAGGCTGGCCAAATATCAGATACACAAAACAAAACAGACTCAAAATAAACCAAATGCTCATCATTATAATAACCAAATACACCAATATTTCCAGACAATGGAAAATGCTTGAAACGAAAAAGCTATTAAAACATACAATATGTACTGGAAATATCTATAATTTAACAATATCTTTTTCCCCTGCATTTTATTTTATATAAGTGTGTGTATATATATATATATATATATATATATATATATATATATATTTATTTATTCTTGTATAATTGATTTTTGTATATCACCCTATACATTTTATGTATAATTTTGACATCCCTTGGTTCTCCTCCAACTTCCTGATGCTCAGTAGTTCCAAAACAGAAGTCCTCCTAGTAGGCACTCCATCCACACTCTCCAAATCTAACAGCTTCTCCATGAACATTAACAACTCAACTGTCCATCCCTCTCCTCAGGTCAAGAGTCTGGATGTCATCCTCGACAGCACACTTTCATTTCACTCTCACATCAATAATATCACCCGGTCTGCATACTTACGCAACATCTCTCGTCTCCGCCCCTCCCACACTCCTCACACCACTGCCATCTTAGTCCACAGCCTTGTCACCTCTTGCATCCATTACCCTAACTCTCTTCTTTTTGGTCTCCCCAACAAATCCCTTCAGAAACTGCAGCTCCTACAGAACTCTGCAGCCCGGATAATCACTTGGACCCCCACTATCCATCACATCACCCCCGTACTACAAGAACTCCACTGGCTCCTCATAAAACAGCGAATTAACTTCAAAATACTCATTACCACCTTTAAAGCAATACACAACCTATCCCTCACCATACATATCTGACCTCGTCCACATCGCCACTCCATCCCGCACCCTCCGCTCTTCCTCCTCTCTTCAGCTCTCTGTCCCCTCTGCCCGTCTCGTCACCATGGGGAGCAGAGCCTTCAGCCGCTCTGCTCCTCAGCTCTGGAACTCTCTCCCTCCTGACCTCCGGAATATAGACTCTCTCCCACTCTTTAAATCCAGACTCAAAACCCACCTGTTCAGACTGTCCTACCTCTCATAACCAATCACTCCACTCTGATTTTGTTTTTATTTTGTTTTTTTATGTTTTATTGTGTTGTTTGTTTGCCCTTTTTTTCCTTTTTAACCTTGTGCAGTGTCCTTGGGTGTTCTGAAAGGCGCTTTTAAATAAAATGCATTATTATTATCTCCAGTTTTCTCCTGCCTTGGTATCTGTATATTTGATTTTGTTAAATATAATAATACTAATAATAATACTAATAATAATAATACTAATAATAATACTAATGATAATAATAATAATAATAATAATAATAATAATAATAATAATAATAATAATAATAATAATAATAATAATAATAATAAAAGGAGAAATTCAATTTGTCAACTGGACAAAGTTTGTTTGGTTGAAAACGTTTCGCCGCTCATCCGAGAGGCTTCGTCAGTTAATAATATAATAATATTAATAATAATAATAATAATAATAATAATGACATTCATTCACCAACAGATGAGAATTAACTTTATATTACATAGACAAGTATCATTTCACCACATTATTTCCAGCGCACCACAGTGGCTGAGTGGAGGACAGCCTCGTGCTCGGCTTCATGTGTCTTTTTTTTTTGCGCTGGAGTGTTTGGTTAAATAGAAAAAAGGACTGAATAATTTCCCACTGGTTTGAAACATCTTTGCAGTACTGTGCTAAAGTAATTAATAACGACTCTAAAACACACATTGGAGAGTCCCATTTGAGGACCGGCACTGTAATTATGAACAAATCATTTATTTTTGTAACATAATTACACATTCCTCCTGGAATGTTGTTTTAATCATAAAAAGAAAATAATAAAATAAAAAATACTAGCATTTTCACAAGATTATTGCAAATACTTGAACCCTTCCTTCTCTCCCTGCCGCAGCAAAATGATCAGCCACCTCCTACTCCTCCTCTCTAAAGAAAACTCTAATCTAATCTATAGCCAACAAGCCAACTTTAGGCCCTGTCCCCACGACAACATTCCTGTTTTTTTTTTTACCCGGGGTGAAAAAAAGTCTCGTCCAGACACGTGTTGGATCAGAAAACCTTCGCGTCAAGATGAGCACGGAGCGCTGAGTGAAAACGATGTAGTACATATGTCACACCGATAAGTGGCGCTGTAAACCGGAAAGAGCCAGAGCCACCAGTAACGCAGGACTACAAAGAGCACATGCGCAGAAAGTCCTTTCTCTTTCATAAACAAGCAAACACGTGTACTTTAGGGACCGTCAACACAAGCGAATGTATTTTGTCCCCCTGCTCCACCAATGTAGCAGCGACTCACTCCGGTAATGTGAAAATGCTGACCGTCCCTAACATAGACAGACGCCACAGAACAAAGATTTGCGCTGCGTGAGCAGAGTTTTTCCTATAAATCGATAGTTAGCATTACTTGCTATCGTTTTATTAGATAGACATTAACAAGTAGAACTCTCGTTAACCTTGGTCGTGTTATTTAGGCAAAATGCTTGTTTGGATCTTACTACGGGAATGTTAAACATACTCGGACATTATGTTGGCTTTTCGGCGAGAATATACAACCGGGGACCATCACCAACGGGCAGCTATATATTTTTGTGTGTGATACTGCATGTGCCTGTTTGTAAAAGGTAAATTTTCATTTAATAAAAAAGACAAGAAATGGTTGCTCTTTCTCTTTATTTACAGCACACAACACACTCAAATTGGTATGTGCTCCTCATTGTCCACTATCTGCCTTTCCAGCGATGGGATCTTTCCAGTTTTAAAATACGTGTTTAGCTTTGCATTGGCAAACACCCGTGCGTCGTGCGTACTGCCAGGCCACTTCACAGTAACGTCCATAAACCGGTACCTGTAGTCACACACCGCTTGTATGTTGAGGGGATGTGTCCCATCGATCGATCCCAAACATTGTGGCATGTCATGCACACGGAGGAAGCCCGAAACAAGCTCCTCTGCCTCCGGTTCCGTGAAAGGCGTAATTGTGCATGGTCCTCTGCTGTTGTCGCAATGCATTGCATATGAACAGAGTTTGATGCAGCATTGCCAATAAACTTCCAAAAGTCTGCAAAAGATACTGAAGTCCATTGTCCGCCATGGCTGTTGTTATCTGGTTGTTACCTGCGGAAGGCGCCGGGTTCCACCCTCTGGTCACCGGTCACGTGATGATTACGGCAGCGCGACGTCATCATTTTCTCACCTGCCGCGCTTTTTTGCCGCCCACATTCCAACGCAACGGGGGGCGTTCTCCGACTTCTCCACTCTGGAAGCCGTTTTTGAAAAACTCCGTTCTCGCCCCCAAAAACGCCGGCGCCGTCTGGACGGCAAGCCCAAACGCACCCAAACTTCTCCGTTTCCTCCAAAAAACGTTGTCGTGGGGACAGGGCCTAAAAGTGCTCTGTGTAACATTTCGGTGTGGGGTCCGTCACCTGCTTGTTTCTATGGATAAGTCATTGCTCTGGAATGTTCCACAGTGTGACATTAAACAGCTCTTCCTTACATTTATTCATTTGCAGGTGGTTTTAAAGCTCAAAAATACCTAGAAAAACAACATTCTGACTGTGAGCAGGATTACAAAAGGTAAAAGGTAGAGTAGTTATTAACGAGGAGATGTTGACAGACTAATAACACAAGATTTCTCAAACATGTGTGACTAAAACACAAACAAAACACTTCAAAGGAGATGTTCTTGCTTTTTTGAGCTATAAAACCACCTGTAATTGAGGGCGGCAGTAGCTCAGTTGGTAGAGCGTTTGTCCACTCAATCACGCTCTCGACATAAAAAAAACCATCAGCGGTTGAGCGGTCAGATCCACTGACCCACAGGTTGGCGGTATGATTTCAGCTCCCACAGATGAATGCTGCCGTTGTGTCCTTGGGCAAGATACTTAACCGACCCTTCCCCCAGTGTCTGCGTACACTGGTGTGTGAATGGGTGAGTGGTTCCTTGTTGTAAGGCGTTTTGAGTGCCTTGAAGGTACCATTTATATGGCATTAAACCTTTCTACCTTCATGCACACCAAACCAGACCAAGTTACAGGTCAGATCTGTGGAGAAAGCATGTTGTTGTAGGTATTTTTTGAGCTTTAAAACCACCTTGAATTGAATAAATTTAAGGTAGAACTGTTTAATGTCATACAGTGGAACATTCCAAGCAGAGCAATGACATATCCATAGAAACAAACAGGTGATGGATCCCCAACCGAAAAGTTACACAGCGCACTTTTAAGGCTGCGTCCCATTTTTCTGTCTTACCCCTTCGTCTTACCCCTACCCCTTGGTTTTGTGCGTTCATGTGAGGGCAAGGGGTGTCCCAATTCTAATTTTGATCAAGGGCTAGGGCCACGAACTCGGGCTACACACCCCTTGAAACGAAGTAAGCTCTCGACCAGACTTGTAGGCGAAGGGGTACGCCTACAAGCTCAGCCAGGTTTTGGGATCAGGATGGCAGCGTCACATCGACCAGCCATGGAGTCTCATAAATGTATTTTCAGCAGTTGTAATTATCGATTAACAGTTTAGCAGGTTTACAATTATGACGCTTATGTTCTACGTTACTTTTAGTGAACCGTTGTTGCGGGTTTAATTGTAGTGATGTCTGTTTAACCGACTTTCATGTATAAACAAGCTAGTTTTTTTTGTTGAGCTGTGGTACCCGATAATCCTTGATATTTGTTTACGTTTGTTTGCGTCAATTGTTGTCGCCTCTGTAGACGTAGCAGCCAGGTAGAGGCAAGGGATGATGACGCAAATGGTAATCGAGTGGTGTCCCATTTCGTACCCCGAGCCCTCTCAGCTCGGTATCGAGGGGCATGACAAAGACGTAGATAAAGGGGAAGGGGAAGGGCAAGGGGTAAGACAGGGTAATGGGACACAGCCTTAAACTTACTTTGCGTGATATAGGCCCTTTAAATCTATTGTTTAAAAGTATATTCCAAAAACAATATCTCCCACATACCAACTCACTCACAAAGTACTTTGGAGAATACCTCTGCCTACCTCGTACCACAGTGACACATTCCTACACAGCTAAAATAATATTATTGGACTTTTGCATCATTGTGAACACTGAGTGGGCTTCACCAATAACTGCTACCGACTTATGCATGACTTTTCCGCGCAAAGTTGCTCAAAAGCTGATGGCGTATGCTAATGGTTTTCGATCGCAGTTCTGAGCGGCGGAGATGGCGAAGGCTTTTACGTGCGGGGGCGGTTCGTTCATACACATTCCCAGGGCTCCCATCCTCCTCTGACCTTACTTTGGTGGGTCCCTCTATCTCCTCCCCCTCTTCCTCTTCCTCCCTTCTTTGACTCACAGCACAGTCACCGGCCCACACTGTTTACAGGGAGGAGAGAGAAACAGAAAGATGGAGCGATTGTTAGAAAGCGTGGGATGGGAGGAGAAAGAAGTGTTACCATGAGTTTATGTATTATGTTTACATTGTTTGGGTGCGAGCCAGATTCGCCGAGGTTTTTCAAAGATTTGTGAACTTTAAGGCGAGTGTTCAACATGTAACACGGCAACAGTTCCTAGCAGTTCGAAGTGTTCCCAGTAACTTCGAGAATAAGTAAACAATAGTGGTGTGTCGAGTGTCCTAACAATTTTCTCAAGTAGACTTTAGACTTTTTTTTTAAAACTTGTTTTGGAAGAAGAAGTGTTCTGCAAAATTTGTTGAAGGTTTTATATTGCGTAAAAAATTGACTTATGAGTTTTAAGCCATTTTATGTTGTTAGCTCATCAAAAACAGACCTGGAGTTGTTTTGTTTCACGCACACATGTTTGCGTAACCTTTTATTATTACTGTCAACATCTCCAAAGCTCAAAATGCTCTGTTCCACCTTGTGATGTCATGAAGTTTGCAAGTTAACAACTAACTTTCAGCTTTTGTTCAGTAGAAATGGGTACTTTCAGACCTGAAATCATCCAAATGATTCTAGTGAAGGTGTATGGTGTTTAAACACACAGTGGAGCACTTCCTGTATTCCCACATGACATCACAAGGTGGAACATTTAGTTTGAGAGAAGAACTCAGCCTAAATACGCAGAGTTTGTGTGTTAAAAAGTGTGCGAATGAAACAAAACACAACTCCAGGTGTGTTTGTGATGAGGAAACATTATAACAGATCAGAAAATAGTAGAGTAATATTGGCTTAATAAGTTCAACTATATTAAAATGCATTTACTACTGCTTTACTTTATATTTTTAAGATGATCAGATGAGTCAGTTTACGAAGAGTACCCAGATGTTACTAAAGAGCTTCAAAATCAGACAGAACTTAATGGAATGACTCACTCAAGGCATCTTTTTAGAAATATTATTCAGATTATAATATCTTTATGGCATTACATAACAGATATTTCCACAGAAGAACAGTTAAAATAAAATAAGTTCTTTCTAAAGTTAGCCATTCAAATGGAGCTGGAATATACTGTACCTGTGGAAAACACTGGTGCATTCATTATGTGAGGGAGAAGTGGAGACGGGACATGAGCAGCAGAGCGGGGGCGACGCTGAGCTTAATGGCCAAGCACTGCGGAGTGAAGCGGAGGAGGACGGAACAGCACAAGAAGATCCCCCAGGACCCCTTTTAGAAGCTCACCTCACATCCGGAAGAAGTCCACCTCACATCAGGAAGAGTCCACGTCACATCAGGAATAAGCCCACCTCACATCAGGAAGAGTCCACCTCACATCAGGAAGAAGCCCACCTCACATCAGGAATAAGACGACCTCACATCAGGAAGAAACAACCTCACATCAGGAATAAGCCCACCTCACATCAGGAAGAAACAACCTCACATCAGGAATAAGCCCACCTCACATCAGGAAGAAACAACCTCACATCTGGAAAAAGTCCACCTCACATCAGGAATAAGCCCACCTCACATACGGAAGAAGTCCACCTCACACCTGAAGAAGTTCACCTCACATCAGGAAGAAGCCCTTCTTACATCAGGAATAGTTCACCTCACATCAGGAGAAGTCCACCTCACATCAGGAAGAGTCCACCTCACATCAGGAATAAGCCCACCTCACATACGGAAGAAGTTCACCTCACACCAGAAGAAGCTCACCTCACATCAGGAATAAGCCCTTCTTACATCAGGAAGAGTTCACCTCACATCAGGAGAAGTCCACCTCACATCAGGAAGAATCCACCTCACATCAGGAATAAGCCGACCTCACATCAGGAAGAAACAACCTCACATCTAGAAGAAGGCCACCTTACATCAGGAAGAAGCTCACCTCACATTAGGAAGAAGCTCACCTCACATCATGAAAAGTATATCTCACATCAGGAAGAAACCCACCTCACATCAGGAAGAGTCTACCTCACACCAGAAGAAGCCCACCTCACATCAGGAAGAAGCCCATTCTCACATCAGGAAGAGTCCACCTCACATCAGAAGAAGCCCGCCTCACATCAGGAAGAGTCCACCTCACATCAGGAGAAGTCCACCTCACATCAGGAAGAGTCCACCTCACATCAGGAATAAGTCCACCTCACATCAGGAATAAGCCCACCTCACATTAGGAAGAAGCTCACCTCACATCATGAAAAGTACATCTCACATCAGGAAGAAGCCCACCTCACATCAGGAAGAGTCTACCTCACACCAGAAGAAGCCCACCTCACATCAGGAAGAGTCTACCTCACATCAGGAGAAGTCCACCTCACATCAGGAAGAGTCCACCTCACATCAGGAATAAGCCCGCCTCACATCAGGAAGAAGTCCACCTCACATCAGGAAGAGTCTACCTCACACCAGAAGAAGCCCACCTCACATCAGGAAGAGTCTACCTCACATCAGGAAGAAGTCCACCTCACATCAGGAAGAAGTCCACCTCACATCAGGAAGAAGTCCACCTCACATCAGGAAGAGTCCACCTCACATCAGGAGAAGTCCACCTCACATCAGGAAGAGTCCACCTCACATCAGGAGAAGTCCACCTCACATCAGGAAGAGTCCACCTCACATCAGGAGAAGTCCACCTCACATCAGGAAGAGTCCACCTCACAGCTTCTCCAAAATTCCGCTGCCCGCATCATCACCAGGACCCCCTCCTCCCACCACATCACCCCCGTCCTCCAACAACTACACTGGCTTCCCATAAAACAAAGAATTCACTTTAAAATTCTCCTAACCACATTCAAAGCAATCCATAACCTGGCCCCACCTTACATCACTGACCTCCTCCACATCTCCATTCCTTCTCGCTCCCTCCGCTCCTCCTCCTCTCTCCAGCTCTCTGTCCCCTCTGCTCGTCTCGTCACCATGGGGGGCAGAGCCTTCAGCCGCTCTGCTCCCCTGCTCTGGAACTCATTCCCTCCTGACCTCCGCAATATTGACTCTCTTCCTATTTTCAAATCCAGACTCAAAACACACCTGTTCAGACAATCCTACACCACATAACAGTCACTTTCACCATCTTCCAGTTTTTGTATCTCTGTTTTTATCTTTGTATTTTAAGTATTTTTATGTTTTAACTTTGTTTTGTACAGTGTCCTTGGGTGTCTTGAAAGGCGCTTTTAAATAAAATGTATTATTATTATCAGGAATAAGCCCACCTCACATCAGGAATAAGTCCACCTCACATCAGGAATAAGCCCACCTCACATCAGGAAGAGTCCACCTCACATCAGGAAGAAGCCCACCTCACATCAGGAAGAGTCCACCTCACCAGAAGAAGCCCGCCTCACATCAGGAAGAAGCCCATCCTCACATCAGAAGAAGCCCGCCTCACATCAGGGGCGTTGAGTTTATCCTCAGTGTAATTTTGGAGCAGGTAGAAAAAAACACTGTTAATTAATGGACTTTGTTTCCAAGTGTTTAACCAAAAGTTAATAGTCCTGGAAGGGGGAGAATTAGTCTGTCAATACAGACTCCTTGCAGCTGGTTTCTATGTAACTAAGCTTAATAGGCGCAGTGCTGAGTGGGTAGCACTCTCACCTCACAGCAAGAAGGTTCTAGGTTCGGCTCCCAGGCCCTGTGTGGAGTTTTCATATTTCTCCCTGTGTCTGGGTGGATTTCCTCCAGACAATTCTGTCTTAGAGTCCCATAGTGAGTGTAGCTGCTCACTGCTCCTGACAGGTCGTCCCAGAGGCTTTGTAGGATGGGTCAAAATATAGTGTACCGTATTTTTTATGTATTTTTTTCCCTCCTGTGAGTCCATCAAAAGCAGATAACAATTCACTGAGTACATATAGGCTTGGGACGATACCAAAATTGTGTTCTTTTTGCTCCTTTTTTCCCCCAGATAATCTTATAATAAATTGTTAGAATTGCTGACAGTCAAAAAATGGTACATACACATAAGTACATATAAGTGCGTTCCTTATATAGTTCATGTTTAAACGACTATTGTAGAATGGTACTTTGTTTTGGTTTCAACAACGGTTTAGAAAAGAGAACTACGGATAAGCGGCTTTTTCTGCACAATTTGAGGTATTTTAGCAAATATCTTGGTATGAGATTATTACAGTAATACAAAATGCACGACAAATGATTGTTATTTGTCCATTTTAGTTTACTAATCAATATGGCTGCATTGTCCCCTCGCATGGAACCAGTCCACCAGGCAAGCTCTGTCTGTGGCTCTCCTCCCTGATGAATACACTGAAACTACACCTCTACCTTGTCTTTCTTTGTTAATTTAGTCCGAGCCTTATCAGCTGTCACTTCGCTAAAGATGGATGGACGCCGACTGTGGGACAGGGAGAGAAAAAAACACAACACAGTAGTTTGAAAAAGCTTCTTTCTGTGAGCTGTCAGTCACAAAGTAAGAAAAACATCTGATCCAACCCTTTGTGTGCTCCCTTATCGGCGCCGGCGAAACAGAGCATCCATCTTCGGAATTGAAATGTCTGAAAATGTCTGACCCACACCTACAACCCCATGATATGTATTTATAGACAGGGCTGTGGAGATGGAGGGGGTAAGGGGTGGTGCGGGGTGGAGGGGGTTAAAGACAGGCTATTGTGATTGGTCAGCTGTTGGCGTTGCAAAGACAGCGGTCAGCGGTCAGATTAGCTTCTTAAGAGGATTTCATTCTGGGGCTTTTAGGACTGTTTACTTTCAAGGTGTGGTGCATAGCGTGAAATGGGGTTCCTCAAAATGGGAAATGTCCAGTTATATGGTCTTTAAAGTGCGTATGGTAGGTTTTGATGGTTCTCAATTTTTTACTTTATTTGGTGGGATGATAACTACCGTAAATAGAAATAGAAATCAAGAAGCAATTTGTGGAGAAAAGTTGAAAAACGTGTTAAAAATGACTTAGAAGTAGAGAGTTCTATTTTCATATTGATAACATCATACTAGGGAGGATTCTATCCAAAATTTAGGCACATTTTTTACCAGCAAAAAACACATTTTCCAATATTTTAACATTATTTCAACAAAATAAAGGTGGGTTTCTTAATCTTTTATCCGCCAAATAATATTTCCTGTTTACATAGAGGAGTTTTGGCCCAGTATACTACATGGTTCCTGGGTAACAGTTATGGAATTCCATAGCATGTAAATTATAAACTTAAAAAAATAGCTAAATTGGAAAAAAAAAGTAAAATCTTAAATATAATTATCTTAACTGTGTGTCAAACTATAGTCTAACTGTCAAAGGCACTTTAAAATGATTATGTCTTGTGTTGGCACTGTTTAGTCATGACAATACAAAAATTTTAAACCATATTTCGACTCGATACTCAATACCGATTCTGATACAGCGATTATAATGAACAACACTTCATAGTACCTTCTTTTATAATCCCATATGGTCTTGTATGTCTGTGTAATCCCTGAATCGTCCAGGTAGGTTCCATAGTAGTACATGGGCATATACGAGTCTGTGTGCACTTATACAGCTCAAGATCATTCTAAAAATATTCAGGAAAGATTAATTTCTGTTCTCCGAATGTGACTTTTTTTGTCACTAGTTTTGATACTAGTTTTAGTATCGATTAGTATCTGATTTTTGATACTTTTGACAACCATAGCCATGATATAGGCTTGGTTTGGTCTTGTTCTAGTCCTGGTGCAGTCAAGGTTTAGTTCCAGGTTTGGTTTAGTCCCAGTTATGAGTTGAATTTGCAAGTGAGAATGTACTTTTGCTCTTTTTTTTTTTTTTTTTAATATGCTGGGATTTTCTTACCTGGCCAGCCAAATGATATCTCTCTGTATTTGCTATACAGCGAGATACCATTTGGACACCCTCGCTCCACCCTCGCTCCCCCGGTTAACAATGGACTCTGCGATTCTGATTCGTTCAAAGATGGTGACGTCAGTGCACCCGCCTTTGCCCGCAACGTCACTCTTAGTCAGCGGAAGTTCCTCCTCAGTTTTGAATCAAGATGGCGCATCGGAGAACTGAACGTCCCTTCCATTCAGCTGTAAAATTGGTCTTAAATGACCTAAAACACATCGATTCCTTAAAACAATAGCAGCTGACATCTCTAGAGGCCTTTCTTTTCAAAAAAGATGTTTTTGCATTGCTTCCTACCGCCCTTGTTTGATTGGTTCACGTCGCTGTCCGTTAACTGTTCTCTGATTGGTTCACTTAGCTGTCTGTCTACGCGAAACGGCAGCGCATTCTGGACCAGGCATTACCAGACTCGCCGCTGGTACAGCGATAAGTCATGGATTCTTCCAGGCAATGGATTTCCCATATGTAACTTGAACTATAATATAAAAGGAGGGGAGCTTTTGCGGAAAATGCACAAAATAAACCATTTTAACTCTTGGATTAATGTTTGCGCTCTCTTCTGGTAACAGTGAGAGGTGATTTGTGGAAATGATAGTCATGGATTATTTTTCCTTGACATCAAATTGATCTGATTGGCTTTCAGATGGCAGCCAGAAGCTCTCTATTTCAAGAAAATATTGTCCAATATCTACATTTCAAATCATTTCTACTATGGAGAACTTCTGGACAAATGGTAAAACTACTGAATTTGAAGAAGAACCAAAAGAGAGCCTGAATAGAGATGCATTTAAATCCTCTCATTCAAGTTTATGTCAGATCTCATCCGCTCGCCTTCCCTTTGACACTTTACACACCTAATTTTCTTCCTTTCCCTCCTTTCTCTCTCCATACCCTCCCTCTCTTCCTCTTCCACCTCTCCCAACCTCTACCCTTCCCCTTTCTTTTTCTCTCCACTTGCCTTCCTCTTTATCTTCTCTCTTTGCCTCCCCCTCCTCTTTCCATCTCTCCCCCTCTCTTTCCTCCTGCTCACCATTCTCTTTTTTCCACTGTCACTCTCTATTTTTCCCCTCCTCCTTCTCTTCCACTTTACTCCTCTGCACATTTAATTCATCTCATTCGAGTTTAGTCTGGTGGAGGGTCCTTCACCTGCTTGTTATTGTTGTGTCAGGAATGTTCCACAGGATATCATTAAACATACTGTATCTATCTCCATGGAAACAAGCAGGTGACGCTACTCAGCCAAGTTACAGGTTAGATCTGTGAAGCGGCGAGCCCTCTGACAGTAAGAAAGCATGGTTCCAAGTCAACAAATACACCAGTAAATGATTAAATGCAAGATGGTTACAGTTAATGCCACAGTGAGGAACATTCCATGCAAAGCAATAACATCTCATGATAGCAGAACCCTAGAATAAAATTACATGCACCTTTAATATGAGGAATTATTCTAAGGACTCCTTTTTTTAATAGTGTGCCTCTGTTGATGCAGCATAAATGTTTATTTTACTTATGGAATAAAAAATACGTATATACAGGACTATCTGCATGGTCTGTTTGGAAATAAAGATTTGTTATTATCTGTACAACTGGAACCACCTGATTCTATGAAGAGAATTATAGAGACATGTTAAGTTCATAATAATAATAATAATAATAATAATAATAATAATAATAATAATAATAATAATAATAATAATAATAATAATAATAATAATAATAATACCTTTACCTAAAAATATTGCACATTAAAGGAAAAGTAACGTTTCTTACAATTTGAGCCTTATTTCGGTAATAAAACAAGTTGTTTTACTCACCCATATCACTTTGGTGTCATATGGAACATTTCCGGAGATGTTTTAGATTAGCCTAGCGCGACTTATAGCCATAGCTCGGGGCATTCCCCGAGCATGTAATATGCCCCGTGCGGGCTCCAAATAACACAAACTTTAGCACTTTTCAAATCATAGAAGCTCGATGTCTTTAGTCTACGATCTCGTTTGAATCAAAAGTGGCCTGTAATCCGAGATTTATCCATAGTTTACAGCTATGCGTTCCATGTTTGGGTCCCGGGAGCTGAGAGCACACTCCACACATGCGCACTGGCCTCCTCATCTACTCGAAACTATGGCTAAATCTCAGATTACAGGCCACTTTTGACCAAACGAAATCGTAGACTAAAGACATCGAGCTTCTATGATTTAAAAAGTGCTAAAGTTTGTGTTATTTGGAGCCCGCACGGGGCATATTACATGCTCGGGGAATGCCCCGAGCTATGGCTATAAGTCGCGCTAGGCTAACGGCGTTAGCCTAACGCTAATCTAAAACATCTCCGGAAATGTTCCATATGACACCAAAGTGATATGGGTGAGTAAAACAACTTGTTTTATTACCGAAATAAGGCTCAAATTGTAAAAAAAAAAACGGTACTTTTCCTTTAAGTTGACCAAAAGCCAGCATGTCCTCGCATTGTCCTTATTTTGGTTTTCTATGTGATTCATTCTTACCTCTTCCCCTTTCCATCCTCCCTCTCTTTTCCCTCTCCTTATCCCATCTTATCCCTCCACTCTCCCTCATTCTCTTCATTCTCTTTCAATCAATCAAACTTTATTTATAGAGCACTTTTCATAAAATTTTTTTACACAAATTTAAAATCCCTCTCTCCTTTGCCACTGTTTTTCACCCCCTCTCTCCCTCTTTCTTTCTCTCGGCTCCTCCTTTCTCCCCTCTCTCTCCTCTCCCCTTCCTTTCTCTCACTTCTCTTCGTCAGTCCTGCCTTCTGTCTTCTCTCTACCCTCCTCTCACCCTCTCTCCTTTTCCTTACCACTTTATCACCCAGTCCCTTAAACTCCAACCACTCTCTGCCTCTCTACCCTCCATCCCTCTTTTTTCTTCTCCCTCCTCCCGTTATTATTCTCTCCTCTTTTCCCTCCTCAGCTCTCATCCTCTCTCCTTCTCTCTGACGCTGTCTATACCGTCTTCTCTTCTCCCTCCTCCTTTCTCTCTTCACTCTCCCCTCCCTGTTTCCATCTCTTCTACTCCCTTTCTCCCCTTTCTGCTCACAGCATTCTCTTCTTTTTCATTCTCACTCGGTATTTTCCCTCCCCTTCTCTTCCTCTCTACCCTTCTCTCCCCTTCTTCCCTTTCTTTTCCATTCCTCTGTTTCCTTCTCTTTCATTTCCTCCCACTTTCTATATCTCTCTTCTCCTCCCTTTTCTCTCCCCTCTCTCCATTCTCTTCCTTATCTTTATCACCCCAAACTCTTTCTTTCATACTCCACTCTCCCCATTTCCTCTCCACGCTCTTTCCTCCTCCCTCCTCGTCCATCCTCTCCCTCCTCTCCCCTGCTGATCTCTCCATTCTCTGCCCGTTATCAGCTCGTTGCAGTTAACAGCGTCTGTCCTCTGGGTGTCAGCATTTGCCTTATCCTTCACTCCGCTCTTCTCTCACTCTTCTCATTCTGTTTTCTGTATTCCATGTTTTTCAGATAATCCTCCTCTTCTCTTTTTGTGTCTCTATCTCTTCACAAAGCTGTCACAAAAGCTGTCAGCGTCGTACTCCAGTCATTCCTCGCACACATTCACATAGTCCTGGGTGTGATCGATAAAAGTGCGTTACCAGATCCGCGTCATGGGGCTGTGAGGCTGAAACGGGAGCTGAAACATGAGACGCAGATCTGGAAGGTGACTTTGGGATAACTTCATTATAACAGCAGGAGCACTGGAATAAAAAGCAAAATTGGTTTATATGGAAATCTAAAGATATGATCAATGTTATATTTACTGTTAAATTTAACATATAAGCACAATGAACTTTTTTGAAAACTTAAAGGGCCCATATTAAATTATTTTCTGAATAATGTTTCCTCATCACAAACATACCTGGCGTTGTGTTTTTTGTTGTTTTTTCCCCACACATGTTTAACACACAAACTCTGAGGCTGAGATCTTCTCTCAAGCTAAATGTGTCACTTTGTGATGTCATATGGTAATACAGGAAGTGCTCCACTGTGTTTTTAAAACTCCATACACCTTCCTTAAAATCATTTGGATTATTATAGCCCTGGAACTGACGATCTCTATGGAAATAAAGGTAAAAATAGGTCTTAACTTGAAAAGTACCGCTTCATGAGATCACCATCCATCCATTTTCTTCTGCTTATCCGGGGCGGGGTCACAATGGCAACAATCTAAGCAGGGACTCCCAGACTTCCTTCACCCCAGACACTTCCTCCAGCTCCTCCAGGGGGACCCCAAGGCGTTCCCAGGCCACCGGGAGACATAGTCCCTCCAACGTGTCCCGGGTCTTTCCCGGGGCCTCCTCCCAGTGGGACATGCACGGAACACTTCCCGAGGTGTTCATGTCTATGAGGCATCTGGAACAGATGCCCGAGCCACCTCAGCTGCTCCTCTCAACGTGGAGAAGCAGCGGCTCTACTCCGAACCCCTCCCCTGTGACTGGGCTCCTCACCCTATCTCTAGAGCGCCCAGCCACTCTGCGGAGGAAACTCATTTCGCCTGCTTGTATCCATGATCTCGTCTTTTCAGTCATTACCCAGAGCTCATGACTATATGAGGGGAGGAACGTAGATTGATGGTAAATCGAGAGCTTTGCCTTTCGGCTCAGCTCCCTCTTCACCACAACAGTCCGGTACAGCGACCGAGATACTTGAACTCCTCCACTTGAGGCATGACATCGCATTTTGAGTTTTGGAGATGTAGACAGACTAATAATTACTTAAACACGTGCGAATGAAATCAAACACAACTCCAGGTATGTTTTTGATGCGGTAACGGTATTCCAACATGGCTTAAAGCTCACAGGAGTCTATTTTGCATAAGATCCTATATCTGGCTATAACAATGCAACATTAAACATACCAATATCTTTTACTCATAGCATTTTATTTTTTATTTTATTTTTTCATGTAACCAAGTATGTTTTCTTGATTTTGGTTGGCTGGTGATGTGCCAACAGAAATAGATGAACTGACATCACTAACAGAAAAGCAACCTTAATGCAAAGGTTCAATTCCGGTACAATGCAATGCTTGCTTGTTCTCCCACTGTCTTACCTTCTCCCCCTCACCACAAACATGCAAATAAACAATATAAGCCCCATCCCATCCATCTTACTACTGGATTAAGATCCTGGCTCAGACCTAGAGAAGGGGCCCTCATGGTCCCTGCCCACTGACAGTAGACGGATGGGTCAAATATACGGGTAGTCCAGCTGTGAAGTTTGATTTGGGAAGAGGTTGAAGAAGAGCTGACTACACTAAAGTACTAAAGTAGGATTTGCTCGGGGGCTAGTGGGATTATGAAGGTGACTTTTCTATAGAAGGACAAAAGCTCCTCCTCTGCATGAATATAAAGAAATGTCCTTGGTTAAACGAACTGCATTGTAATTGTAGTCCAGGCAGTCCCCCATGTGTCTGTGACTGGACGGAAGCGGCATACCATTTCTTCACATTTGTCCTTTGTCCCTTGTTAAAATATGGATCTTATCTAGAAGCGGACGGCCCTCTCTGTTATTTTTTTCTTGCGTTTGATCTGACAGGCTCTGCTCCTGTCCTGACCTCTATTCCGTACCTTGGTTAATGCTCCGCTCTGCATTCATAAAGCATATTTGTTCACAATAGGCCCAGACGGATTCACTGTCTCAAGGTTAGGGCTGGTTTCTCAAAAAATCTAAATAAAAAACACTAGGATCATGTAAAGTGGGGCTAATAAGCACATTTTAAGAACAAAATGACAGCAGTTACAGAGAGAGGGGTGACAGTTTTTCAGTGTAAGTCAATTGGGTTGAAGAGTTGAAGGATCCGGAAGCGCCCCCATGCACACTTCGTATTTGGAATGCAGTGGCTAGCGGGTTAGCTATGTCCATTTATATAAACATGGAATAGCTGCAGGGTTGTGACAGAATAGTCCTTTTTTTTCCCAGTATTTCAATGGATGATGAGTCAGATATTCAATTGAATCCAACTTCATTCTGGATTCATGGTCAGTTTTTAAAAAGACCAACATAGCCACAATATAAAGTACGCAATGAGATGACGTATGTAGAAATTTTACGAAAAAAAAAAAAAAGATTGAAAAGTTGAAGAAAAAACACAAGAAAAAGAAAGATGAATTTAACTATAAAATACACTTTTAACATCCCTTCTTGCTTCATGCCGAAGGGAAGATGGAAATCGTGCTATTGTAAACCCAGCCAAACAAGCCTGCACAAACTCAGGGCTCTGGGAATTAAAAAAGTGTTAAAGATCCCATGACATGGTACTTCTTGATGCTTTTATATGGCTCCTTAATGGTTCCCTAATACTGTAAATGAATCCTTCTTCAAAATCAACACTCAGTGCATGAGAAACAGAGATAAGCTGAGAAAGAGTAATTTTTCTCACTCAGAACACTCTATAATGGGCGTTGTTGCTTGAATGCAAATGAGGAGAAAAAAGCTGGCCAATAGTAGAAGGTGGTGGCATGGCTAAACGCTCCGCTGTCTGCTCTGAGCGCTCTCTGATCCATTTCCTTGTTTTTGCACGGGGGGAGAGAGTTGAAGAGTTCCATTGAAAAATAAACACATTTCCACATAAAATAAAATTAAACCACTGCTGTTCAAAGGTCCAGAGGCTCAGATAAAAGACTTCCGAGCCTAGAAACACTCGGACGTGCCTCCAGGCAAATAAAAAAACGCATTTCGCATTGTAGCGCATTCACAGTCCAAACTCTATGGGCGGGATATACAGGGACGCTGAGCGGAGACAGAGGGAGGGGCTGGAGCTGCATTTGCCGATCTGACGTCAAAAAGGTGCCTTGTCCGAACTCGCCCATTTGAACACTGGTTTAGACATTTCGCAACTTTTAGCCATGGGAAGGGGGGCCTAAACAGGGTAGGGGAGCTCACATTAACGTTCAAAAAGTGAAAATTTCATGCCATGGGACCTTTAAGAATTTATATAAAACTACCTTATCTGCTTTTATTTACATTTTACATGGCATTGGTATATGGTCACATTTTTAAACAGCGCTTTTCCACGTTCAAGACTCTCAAAGTGCTTTACATCTTTGTTTCTCTTGTGTTTTTTCTTCAACTTTTCAATCTTTTTTTAGTACAATTTCTACATACATCATCTCAGTGCGTACTTCATATTGTGGCTATGTTGGTATTTTTAAAAACTGACCATGACCATGGGGGGGGGGGGGGGGGGGGGGTATTCTGTTACAACCCTGCAGCTACTCTTTGTTTAAACAATTTCCCTTGTGGATCAATAAGGTTTGTGAAAGTCTAAGAACCACTCACCCATTCACACAAACATTCATACATCAGTGTTCGCAGACACTGGGGGCGAGGTGGGCTAAGTGTCTTGCCCAAGGACACAACCACACAACCACATGATTCATCAGTGGGAGATGGAATCGTACCGCCAACATGTGGGTCTGGGTGGATCTGACTGTACAACCAATGGTTTATATCGAGAGCGGGATTCAAACCGCCAACCTTCAGATCAGTGAACTGAGCGACTGTCACCCGATCCTCGTATTCAACCCATGAAGACCTGTGAACAACTGCACACCTGGTATCTTTCAGAATTGACAGATTTTTGCACATTTAAGCTGAAATAACAGAGTGTAGTGAGACATAAATCACTGTTTACTTCTTCATTAGCCTCAGACTTACTCAAAAGAAGCTGTCGTCCACACGGTGACAATGACTGAAACACTGCACCGCTTTAAACCTTTAAATCCTGTGATCTGTCCCACAGGGGCCAACCAAAGAGCCAGTAAATGTAGAATCTTCTGCCTTTTGTTCAGAGGCACAAGGTCAGGTAACTTTTAATACCTCCAGGAGCTGATCTGGGGCCGATTACAGCCAAAATGTGCACCTCTTCCAAACTGTGAGATTGGATTTTGAATAATTAATGACAAAGGGCTGTTCACAAAGTCACTGAGTTTGGATATGAATATGAATGAGGTTTGTCTCTTTTATAGCAGTGATTATTGGGCTGTTTATTTATTTATTTACTTATTTATTTATTTCACTTTTCTGACAGAGGGCCTGCCACACGCTGTCGTAAAAAATGTGATTGCTTTGTCTGGAATGTTCCACAGTGACATTAAAGAAATCTTGATTCAGTTAAAGGTCCCATATTACATGTTTTTCTGATGTCTGTTCTAATGTTGTTTCCTTATCACAAGCATACCTGGAGTTGTGTTTTGTTTCATTCGCACAGCCTAAATATGCAGGATTTGTGTGGAAAACATTTGTTTTTCTCTCAAACACTCCCACCTTGTGATGTCATGTAGTGGTAGTTTTCACATTAACAGCTAGATTTTATCTTTCAGAGCTGAAATTATCCAAATGATTCTAATGAAGTTGTATGGAGTTTAAAAACACAATGGAGCACTTCCTGTATTACCACGTGACATCACAAAGGTAACAGAGGGTTCTCAGTTTGAGAGAAGAACTCAGCTTAAATATGCAGGTTTGTGTGTTAAGCATGTGTGAATGAAACAAAACACAACTGCAGGTATCTTTTTGACAGGGAAACAACATTACATTATAGTTCAGAAAAAAGTGTAATATATGCCTTTTAATGCTTAAACTGTCAGAAAAACACATTTCTTGCATATGCATTTTTGATAGAATATTGTGTTTTGATGACATAAATAGAAATAGACCAATTATTTTTATATCTCAACTCTACTTACAGTTATTTTTCCCTCTTACAATGATCCATCCATCCATTTTCTTCCTCTTATCCGGGGCCGGGTCACAGGGGCAACTAACTCTCTAAGCAGAGACGCCCAGGCTTCCTTCACCCCGGACACTTCCTCCAGCTCCTCCGGGGGGACCCCAAGGCGTTCCCAGGCCAGCAGGAGACATAGTCCCTCCAGCGTGTCCTGGGTCTTCCCGGGAACTCCTCGTGGGACATGCCCGGAACAGACGCCTGAGCCACCTCAGCTGCTCCTCTCGACGTGGAGGAGCAGCGGCTCTACTCTGAGCTCCTCCTGTGTGACTGAGCTCCTCACCCTATCTCCAAGGGAACGCCCAGCCGCTCTGCGGAGGAAACTCATTTCTGCCACTTGTGTCCGCGATCTTGTCCTTTCGGTCATTACCCAGAGCTCATGACCATAGGTGAGGGGAGGAACATAGATTGAAGGTAAATCAAGAGCTTTGCCTATTGGTTAAGCTCCCTCTTCACCACAACAATCCACCTGTCAATCTCACGCTCCATCCTCCATGACCCCGAGATACTTGAACTCCTCCACTTGACTGTTACGATCATACACACACCACGGGCACAAACCCACCAAACAAAGTGACAATTATAAAAACATAAATCTGTCTTACACACTTTAAGATGGCAGCCTTTTCATTTCCATACTTGGAGCAGAACACTTCCTGGTTTTGATTTTGGTGCTGTCTCCTTGTGGCGTGTAATGGCACAGCTCCAGGTGCTCTTTAGATCAATGCTGTCACAGAAAAGCCTCGGCCAGCTGACGGCAAACGTATCGACTGTGATCACTGAGCCCTGCTAATTTCATTTTACAAACCAAAAGGAAATCAATAACAATTTTGGAGCTTTTAATGGTGCATTCTTTATCTACTTTTACATGGATTTATTCACTCAACACATGACATGGTTTTAAAATGGCCCTCTGAGTAAAGTGGAAATGCAAAGGTTCTATATGACACAAAATTGACTCTTGTGAGTTTTAAGACATGTTATAATGTCGTTACCTCATCAAAACATACCTGGAGTTGTTTCATGTCATTGTTTGTGATGAGGAAACATAATGTAGATCAGAAAATAGTGTAATATGGACCCTTTAAATGTAATTATGTATGTATGTATTTTATTTTTTTCTCACTCCTGGTAAACGTCGTATATTACATTGTTTCCCAGTTGCATATACACTACAAATACCCTGCAAATACTACTACTACAATAAGTACAAATACTACTACAAGATGTCAAGTTGGGCCATCCAAACAGTATTCATTGCTCACATGTAAAATGTTGAACCTGGATGTACATATGATGTTTCACTTTAAAGTTCTACCTGATAGTTTGTTTAGTTTTTGTCTAAGATGTGTAAAGTTGAATTGTTAAAATAAGGGAAAAAACTTCTCAAAAAGTGTAAAGCAGCATCTCAGGCACAAGCAACACCCAAATTAAAGGCTCTATACTTGATTTTACTGTCTTCTAAATGTGATAAAACAGAACTAACCATGTGCATTCTGAGCTGTACTGTAATGGGACAAGACATTTTTTTTGCTCAAATATGTGGAAAAATTGCTGCAGGGAATTTAAACACAATATTGGTTATTTTGTTTTGGTAGCTTTTGTGTAGAAATGCATTTTATGGCTTATCAGAGGTATAATACTCCCTACATATGACAAGCCAAGCATGTGTTAAATAAAAGTGCAGATACCAGAGCAAAACAGATACCATGAAAAAATCTACTTAAGCAAAAATATGAATGTACCTGTAAAATGTTAAATTATTTCACACAGTTTTTGAGATCTAGCAAAGCTTCAAATGTAGTGATTTTGATACAGATTTGTTCAACAGAAACAATTGAATTGATTGTTTTTTCGTAGCTGTTTTTATCTGTGTATTTGAGTTTGCTCAAACTCCAAACATGTTAAAAATAAACCCCTCACTCTTTTCAGCAGTTCTCAAACTATAATAAAAAATACTTTTACTTTTCAGTCCTGCTAAAAAATGCAGTGGAGTAGAAAGTATAGATTAGATTAGATTAGATTAGATTAGCCTTTATTGTCTCAAGAAGGAGAAATTATTTTTGGACATCAAGGGCATCACAACAACACAATGCACACAAGCTCACAAGCTCAAATCAACCAAAGCGACACATTACAGGGAATAAATATTGCACATTTCATACAATAAACATCTTAAAACTAAAAACACAGGAAGAATTGCATTAGCCCAACTGGCTCTTAGGTTGCCTGGAAGAATCCATGACTCATCGCTGTACCAGCGAGTGAGTCTGGTAACGCTTGGTCCCAAAATGCGCTGCGGTTGCGCGTAGACAGACAGATAAGTGAACCAATCAGAGATTGCGCCATCTTGATTCAAAACTGAGGCGGAACTTCCGCTGCCTAAGAGTGACTTTGCGGGCAAAGGCGGGGGCACTGACGTCACCATCTTTGAACGAATCAGAATCGCGGAGTCCGTTTGTAACCGGAGGAGCGAGGGTGGATGGAGGGTGTCCAAATGGTATCGCGGTGTATAGGAAATACAGAGAGATATCATTTGGCTGGCCAGGTAAGCTCTTAGGTGCACCAGCTTTTGGATCTTGCCCTAAAGTGCAATTTCTACTGCACTCTACCCTTAAAGTGCACTTTTATATTGCAAGCTACCCTTAAAGATCCCATGACATGGTACTTCTTGATGCTTTTATATGGCACCTTAATGGTTCTCTAATACTGTAAATGAATCCTTCTTCAAAATAAAACCTCAGTGCATGAGATATGACTCTGACTGTCTTCATGAGGCTAAATATGTCTCTGAAACGCTTTATTCTGGGCGTTGTTGCTTGAATGCAAATGAGGAGGACAGAGATAGGCCAGTGCAGTGGGTGGGTTGTGGCCAAATGTTCCGCTTTATCCTGGATTAGCGTGCGCTGGTGCGCTGGTCATACTTCTGTGTTTTAAGAGCGGAGGAAGATATGACATGCTTTCCATTTCCACAGAAAATACAATTAAACTACTGCTGTTTCAGAGGTTCTGAGGCTCGGATAAAGGACATCCGAGCCTGGAAACACTCTTACGTGTTTCCAGGCAAATAAAAAAACGCATCTCGCATTGTGTAGCTCGTTTGCAGTCCAAACTCTCTGGGCGTGATTTCCAGAGACGGTGGGTAGACATCCAGAGGGGGGTGGACCTTTACGCGAGTGTGACGTCAGAAAGTTACCTTAATCAGAATTGCCCGTTTGGGCTATCTTTTTTTCAAACGGGGGGCTAAATAGGGTAGGGGAGCTCACATTAATGTTCAAAAACCTCAGAAAGTGAAAATTTCATCCCATGGGACCTTTAAAGTGCACTTTTATATTGCACTCTACCCTTAAAGTGCACTTTTATATTGCACTTTTCCCTAACTGGCCTCAAGGTGCAATTAGCACTACACTTCCTTGTTTACAATACTTTGGTCTTATAGAGGAATAAATGAGTTTTTATATCTATTTCTTTTACATTGTGGCTCTGTACCTTTTTCCAGAGGGCAGGACCTCATATTGATCAGACTGAACATGAATAGGATCATTTATATATTGATACCTGCTCTCAAATCTAGTGAAGTAAAAGTAAAAAATATTCAAAAATTTACACTTAAAGTATAGATGGCATTTTTTCACAAAATGCATTAACTTCTAAGGTGGATGGTCTACTACTTGATTGTCTCCATGGAGATGTGATTTCAAATGTTCCACAGTAGGGCATTAAAAATATCTGCCTTGCCTTTGTTCAATTACATGTGTTTTTTTTAAGCTAAGAAATACCTTAAAAAACATCAATTCTTACCATGTGCAGGCTTGCCTCACCATAGAGCTGACCATTAACCTGTCTCCATTATGACTACCAGGTTTGTATCACAATGTCTTCAGGGTTCATGAAGTCTTCAATTTATTCTACAACAGCGATACAACTCTACATTGTTACTTCAGACTGTGTAATTATGTGTATTTGTACTTTGCCATAGCTCCGGCCTTCACGTCTTCCTTTCACTATATATTTTACTCTAATTATGTCAACACAAGACAGCTTTGAGTGCTGTGGTTTGCCTGGGTGAAGAGCTCCGAGTGGCCCTTAACCCTCCCCCTTCTCTAGCCCCCAAGAGGACACTGAATTGTGGGTAATTAAAATGGCGTGTGTCTGTATGCGGGCCCTGCGGCTTCATGTTGTCTTCATGCAGATTAATACATATTTGTGTGTGCCTGGGGGCTAGAGGCATCTGTCTGTCATGAAACATTCATGAGACCCCTCCTCACATCACACACGACTTAATGGAGCCACATCACTGTTGCCGTGACGATAAGAGACACCGTACCTGCTCTTAAATGTACTGTGTAACTTTTCTGATGGAGGGTCCGTCAAATGCTTTTCTTCATGGAGATGTCATTGCTTTGATGGATGTTTCACAGTATGACATTAAACCTTTCTATCTTCATGGAGACCAAAACCAGACCAAGTTACAGGTCAGATCTGTGGAGAGGTGATCCCGCTCACAGTCAGAATGCATTTTTATCTAGGTATTTTTGAGCTATAAAACCACTTGTAGTTGAGTAATTGTAAGGCAGAGCTGTTTAATGTCATACTGTGGAACATTCCAGGCAGAGCAATAACATATCCATAGAAACAAGCAGGCGGCGGTCCAAACCAAACAAAAAGTTACATAGTGCACCTTTAAGGCAGGACACTGCAAATGAATAGGATGAGATCTAAAATTCATAGATACCATTTTGAAACTTCTCCTGTAGTTTACTCAAATAAATGTAATAGCCAGGTTTAAATTTATTGCTTCTTTTTTGTCGTTTTTTGATATATTGGATATATTGATATATTTTTAGTGGTTTAGTCCTGGTTTAGACCTGTTTTTTAGACCTGGTTTAGACCTGGTGTAGTCCTAGTTTAGTCCTGGTTTATTTCTGATTTAGATCTGGTTTAGACCTAGTTTAGATCTGATTTAGTCCTTGTTTAGCTCTGGTTTACACCTTAATTAGACCTGCTTTAGACCTGATTTAGTCCTCATTTAGACCTGGTTTAGTCCTTGTATAGACCTGTTTTTTTAGACCTGGTTTAGAGCTGGTGTAGTCCTAGTTTAGTCCTGGTTTATTCCTGATTTAGATCTGGTTTAGACCTGGTTTAGTCCTTGTTTAGATCTGGTTTAGACTCTAATTAGACCTGCTTTAGACCTGATTTAGTCCTAGTTTAGACCTGGTTTAGTCCTGGGTTAGACCTGTTTTTTAGACCTGGTTTAGACCTGGTGTAGTCCTAGTTTAATCCTGGTTTATTCCTGATTTAGACCTGCTTTAGACCTGATTTAGTCCTTGTTTCGATCTGGTTTACACCTTAATTAGACCTGCTTTAGACCTCATTTAGACCTGGTTTATTCCTTGTTTAGACCTGTTTTTTTAGACCTGGTTTAGACCTGGTATAGTCCTAGTTTAGTCCTGGTTTATTCCTGATTTAGATCTGGTTTAGACCTGGCTTAGTCCTTGTTTAGATCTGGTTTAGACTCTAATTAGACCCGCTTTAGACCTGATTTAGTCCTAGTTTAGACCTGGTTTAGTCCTGGGTTAGACCTGTTTTTTAGACCTGGTTTAGACCTGATGTAGTCCTAGTTTAATCCTGGTTTATTCCTGATTTAGATCTGATTTAGACCTGATTTAGTCCTTGTTTAGACCTGGTTTAGTCCTGCTTTAGTTCTGGTACAACTTTAGTCCACAAATCAATGCCAGTAGGATTGTACAAGTTTGTTTAGTCTCGGGGTCAGAAAGTCTTCCAAACTACAACACACATACCCCCCATAGAGCAAACTAACGCGAAAGGTGCTGGAGCGGTTTTCCCTGTTCCCAACTCGATTTTAACAGTAAAACAGTATCAGAAATGTGGGTTCATTAGAGCTGACTCTGGACGGAACTATTTTTCTATTTGGATTTTTGATGGCAGAACATCTGAATTGGCCTGGGGGATGTTTTCTGATCCTGCAGAGAATTGGAATGCCGGCAGCGGACAAAGAGACCCCGAGCTGTCAGCTGTCATTTTACACCACAGTGGAGACGTTGCAGACCAGGGAGGTCTACATCAGATTGAACTGTACAATCTCCAATCTGTGGAAACCCCCCTGACGCTCAGATACCATCACGAATATGTTTATGGAAATGTGCGAAACAAACGGCTCAGTCTGCAATCATCTACGCGCCAGGTAGGAGGACTGCTTGGTGACATGAAGTTGGGGACTTTGCAGTACCAGGTCTCCAAGACCAATTATCCGTTCATCAAGTGTATTGATTATGTACATTTTCCCAAATGTATTCATTCTCCCAGAAAATATCTGCGACTACAGGACCCTTTGTTTTGACTCTGCTCTCTGGCACTCAGCACACCCTCAAGGTACAAAAGTACTTGTCAAATTCTGCAGGAACACTCTGAACATGTATTCTGTAAACACTCTGCCCTCTCACATAGTCTGCCGCCTCAGTTTACCAATAATATATTTCTCTGTTTACCCCCCCCCGTAATGTATTTCCAAACAGGAAATGACCTCTTGTGAACCATCCACTGTTTTACGTCATATGTTTGTGACTATTGTTATTGTATCTGCATTTTCTATTCTGTTCATGTTCTGCTATCGCTGATGAGTGAGGTGGGACGTTAGCGCACCATGTCTGCTGCTTTAAGGTCGAGAGACCCGTCCATTTCCAATCTCATCTCGTTATAGAAATACAATGACAAATAAAGCTTCCAAGTATCATCGTTTGTATGTGTGAATGAGTGACTGTGACTTCAAACTCGAGACCTGTTATCTCCACGGAAATGCTGCAGAGAGGGCAGCGGAGGGCTGCCGCACGTGAACGCCTGCTGGGAATTATTAACCAAATGAATCCGGGTTAATTAGCTGCGGATGTGCTCTAAGTGCTTTTAATTGCACAAGGCGGAGACAAAAAGCCTTCACTGCACACTTAATTACTACATTCCACACTTATTATTGATACCATTACTACAAGTTTTATGACAAGTTTTACTCAACTTTGGGCACATCAAGAGTGTCTGAACCATTAAGTAGTGAGGCAAATAGCTTGGAGCAATTAGTTTTAATGTGTTGCCAGTTCTAAATGACATTTTCAAAAATATTATACTGAAAATATGTGTAGCTGTGTATCCTAATGTGTGTGTATCTGCTGTAAATCTTTATAAGAACCTATTCAAACTATAAAAACAAGAAAATGAAGAAAACTGTTTAACTGCATAATATTAAATGATAGAACAATATAAAATCTGTGCCAGGGCTTAACAATTTTGGTTTGATAGCTTAGACCTGGTTTAGCCCTTGTTTAGACCTGGTTTAGTCCCAGTTTAGACCTGTTTTTTAAACCTGGTTTAGTCCTTGTTTAGACCTGGTTTAGTCCCGGTTTAGACCTGTTTTTAGACCAGGTTTAGAACTGGTTTAGTCCTTGTTTAGACCTGGTTTAGTCCCAGTTTAGACCTGTTTTTTAAACCTGGTTTAGTCCTTGTTTAGACCTGGTTTAGTCCCGGTTTAGACCTGTTTTTAGACCAGGTTTAGAACTGGTTTAGTCCTTGTTTAGACCTGGTTTAGTCCCAGTTTAGATCTATTTTTAGGCCTGGTTTAGACCTGGTGTAGTCCTTATTTAGACCTGGTTTAGTCCTTGTTTAGACCTGGTTTATTCCCGGATTAGACCTGTTTTTTAGACTTGGTTTAGTCCTTGTTTAGACCTGGTTTAGTCCCAGGTCAGACCTGTTTTTAGACCTGGCTTATACCTGGTGTAGTCCTACTTTAGACCTGGTTTAGTGCTTGTTTAGACCTGGTTTAGTTCTGGTTTAGACATGTTTTTAGACCTGGTGTAGTCTTAGTTTAGACCTGGTTTAGTCCTTGTTTAGACGTAAAACATTAAAAATATATATATATAAATAAATAAATAATAATAATAATAATAATAATAATAATAATAATAATAATAATAATAATAATAATAATAATAATATATATATATATATATATATATATTTTTTTTTTTAATCCCAATTCAGCAATTTTTTTAGGTTTCAAATTTTACTTCCTCCTTGCGCTAGGGAAAAAGCTCCTCTAATTTAGACAGGAATAATGATTTGACCAATAAAACACCTTTATTTTGTTGAAATCATGTTTAAAGTATCAGAAAAATATGTTTCTTGTGTGTAAATTGTGCAAAATTCCCCCTTTTTTCAGAAATTGCTTCTTTATTGATGTAAAACTATAATGTATATTTACAGCAGGTATTATCCCACCAAATTAAGACAAAATTAGAGAATCAAACCTGTCATGTGCACTTTAAAGTCAGCCATATAGTACAGGTTAAGAGTTAGATTAGAATATTTGTTTAGAAGACAGATGAAAATAACATGGTTTATTTTATTTTTTATAGAGGACATGTAATTGTATTGTCTTTGCATTGTGATAATTGAGATGACAGTACATTTCTTTCCAATTCTGTCTTCTTAACCAGTGTTTATTGTTTTGTTTTGTTGCAGGCGGGTGGAGCATGTGGGGCCAGTGGGCGCAGTGCAGCAGCGACTGTGGAGGAGGCATCCAGACGAGGAAGAGGAGCTGCCAGTCCCCCCCTGAAGAGTCGTACCTGTGTGAGGGGGTCCTGGAGGAGGGGAGGCCCTGCAACAGCCAGGCCTGTGGGACCACCAAGACCAGTAAGACCCCCACCCGAAATACACCACTGTACTCTGCTGTGCCCTCCCGCTGCTAGTGGCACCTCTGATGATGCATGAGCAAGAGGTGGAAAATTAGCACCGTTGCCATAGTAATTAACAAGACAAAATGGCAACAGTACACAGGAAGCTAAAAACTATGAATTGTTTTAAATAAGTCTATGAGTCAAAAAAAAACTTAAAAGAATGCCAATCAGGAATTATTATGTAATTTTATTCAATTTAATTGTGTATGTTATTTGAACATATGTAGGTGGTTTAACTAGGGTGCATTGATTGGTTGTCTTGGTTTAGTCTTGGTTTAAGCCCGGTTTAGTCCTTGTACAGACTAGTTTAGGTTCACTTCTAGTCCTAGTCTAGTCCAGGTTTAAGCAAGGTCTATACCCAGTGTTAGCTTTGGGTCTATGTGTATTTTGTTGTGATGTTCTGTATCACAGGATGGTTCTTAGAGATCTTTGACAATAATGTATAGCTGAGTTCTGGTTTAGTCCTGGTTTAGACCTGTTTTTTTGTTGTTGTTGTTGTTGTTGTTTTTTTTTTTCTTGGTTTAGACCTGGTTTAGGCCTGGTTTTGTCTTGGTTTTGTATTGCTTTAGACCTGATTTAGACCTGGTTTAGTCCTGGTTTAGACATGTTTTAGACCTGGTTTACTGTTTTAGTCCTGGTTTAATCCTAGTTTAGACCTGGTTTAGTCCTAGTTTACTTTTTAGACCTGGTTTAATCCTAGTTTAGACCTGGCTTAGTCCTGGTTTAGACCTGGTTTAGTCCTGATTTAGACCTGGTTTATTCCTGGTTTCCTGGTTTAGACCTGGTTTAGTCCTGATTTAGACCTGGTTTAGGCCTGGTTTACTGGTTTAGACTTGGCTTAGACCTGACCTGGACCTAATTTAGTCCCAGTTTAGACCTGGTTTAGTTCTGGTTTACTGTTTTAGACCTCGCTTAGTCCTGTTTTAGAGTTAGACCTGGTTTAGTCCTGGCTTAGACCTGGTTTAGTCATGTTTTACTGATTTAGACCTGGCTTAGACCTTGCCTGGACCTGCTTTAGTCCTGCTTTAGTTCTGGTACAGCTTTAATCCACAAATCAATGCCAAGAAGAATTGCACACGTTCGTTCAGTGTCGGGGTCAGAAAGTCTCCCAAACTACAACACACATACCCCTCGTAGATCTATCAGGGCTGCCATTGTAAGCGGAGGGCACATGTCCATTTGTCACTATGGGCTTTGAAGCTTGGTCGTTACATGTAATTGTGGCTCTACGTGTCTAGCTCTTCTTCTCTACGCTTTCTCTCATGTCTTTCATACCGCTGTGTATCTCTCCATCACCTATAAGTCAGTATTTGACTTAAGGAGTGCATGTTGGAAAGGGGACTTTGATCGATGAAAAGTAATAATGACTTTCTTTCTACGAGCGCACACATAGTTTATCCAAAGCGTCTCACCAAAGGGCTAAAAGGACAAAGAAAAATTGACCCTCCATTTTGAAATGTATTGCTTTTTGAATTGTGTGACTTTATTTTGAACAAATGGCTTTCTTCGAAGTTCTTTTTTTCCTTCTTCTTCTTCTTCCAGATATGTTTTTTTGAAAGAAGAATGCTCATACTTTGTACTTTTTGTACTTTTGTTCACATACACAAACATGACACTTCACACCACATCAAAAAGTCCCAAGTTTGGCTGATGCTACCACAGGGTGACCATTCTAACTGTGTCCCGAATAGAGCAATAAGATCTACATATCCCTCCTCCCATACCCCTTGGCTCCTCCCTCCATGTAGGCAAAGGGCGTCACCTCTCGCGCAGCCAATCGCTTCGCTCCGTGGACAACCGAAAGCGCGAAGACGTAGACAAGCCCCGCCCAGGACAAGCCCAGAGCCAGCCGCCAGGTAAGGGAGCCCCGGCATCAGCCACTGTGGCAGCTTGGGTGACCACGAACCAGAGACACAACCACAACAGACACACAAACATATACACAGTTAATACAGAGCGTGTTTCCAAATGTCCCAGTGAAGCCTTATCATCACAATGGACTGATTCCAACATGGACCCTGCCCACATAGTGCAGTGGATTGCTCGTGACAGGCTGCTGTGCCGGGTCTGTTCTACTTTCTATCTAATCTATGAAGCCCTTGAAGCTCTTAAAGTGATACTGCACACAAAACGGACGATTCTTTTCATGCAGCGAGATAATTTTACTCAACAAGTTATCTGAAAATAAACTACCTTTCGACTAGAATTAAGCAGTCTTTGAAGTAGTAAGTAGATAATAAATATGAAAACAGGATGATTAACGTGATGTAAGTTTTAAAATATTGGCCAGATCAGAGAAATTTGCAGTGTAGTGCTCTTTTTTTTAGAAATAAATCAATATTGCTGGCAGAGCAATTTATTTAATTGTTTATTTATTGATTTATTTGATTGGAAAAGTGCATGTTTATTCACAGACATGATACAATATGAACATAAAAACAACCCATTCTTTCTGTTGCCCTCAGGGTTAAAGGGCGACAATAAAACAAATACACTATATAAGAATAGCAATACTAGTGGAGTTAGGCAGCTTCCTCAAATTCTGCTGCAACCTCACTGGATAGTTGCCTGCCAAAAAGCTGTAGTTAAATTTGCGTTGTGTTTTGAAATGATATTATTTTATTGTTTAGACTGACTAATTTTCAACTGTATGACTCTCTTTTTTACAACTAAACAAACAACTCTGCGTCCCTCAGAGATGATTGTGCTTTGTGTGAAGTATCACTTTAAATGTTGACCCCTACTTCTTGTTTAGTCCTGCCCTGCTTCCCCCTCAGGTCCCTGTATGTGCAGACAGAGCTCTCCTGCTGTGGTCTGTGGAACTCTACAGTTGTACTGAGCTCAGGTTTAAGTTCTGGACTAAACATGAGTGACATATCCTTAGACACGCATTCACTTCTGCTGAAGTCAATGTCGAGGATATGGCATCAGAGCCCTGACAGCAAACTGACCCCAGCCCAGATTTTATATTAATAATTTACAAACTTTTCTTTTCTTTTCTTGGCCCGCCTCTTTTGAAACAACAAATGTAAAAAGTAGGGCTTTAGAATGGATCGTGATCAAACCAAATTGTAATTTAAATTGCTTTAGCTGTAATTATTAAGTATTAAAATGTCATCACAAGAACAAAATTCCCCTGTTGTGTATAAAAATGGCCAATTATATTAGTAAACTTTCAGGCCTCTACAATTGTGGACAGAAATAACTGCAAAATAATTAACAATTTAATGAAATGGGTGTGATTTGTTTTTAAAATTGTTCAGCCATAGTGAACAGTAATGGAGAAAACCTCTTACATGATGCATTTAAGTGCTCAGATTAATCAGAGCAGTGTAGTCAAGAGAAAAATAAATACACTTAAATATTTTCTCATGTTTTTGGTCACGTTTTTAGGCCAAGGTTGAAGAAAATAGAGACAGCATGTTTAGTTATTAAACCAGTCAGACCTCATTTCACAGCCCAGTCACTGCTTAGTCCAGCCTCTGATTAATTTAAGAGATGCATCTGGGTCTGTTTGTCCCTCAGTGCTGTAGGTGAGGGTCAGAGCACATCCCTCCAGACCAACTGTTCACCGCAAAGAGGACTCAAGTACAAGAGTGAGTTCAGTTTCAGTTCAGTTCAGCACGGTGTTTATGAAGGTTGGGCAGAGACACTGTGTTCAGTCTGCACTTGTAAATACAGGGAGGACAAACAAAACAAAAGGCTGAGCCGCTGAGCACAAACACAGTCCTGAAGTAGAGCTACATCATGCTTTTCCATGAGGAGACACACAGAGAGAGTAGGGACCTATTGGACTTAAAATCTAAACTTTGAAGGAGGCGGTCCATGAAATCCCCCAGTAGACTCCCCCCTCCCTCACAGCACCACCCCTGTCCTTATTTGGCCGTGGAGGCTGTTTCCTGCATGCTAATTGGTTGTGGTGCTCTTTGTCCCGCCCCTTCCTGCTGCAGTGGACTCGTCCTCAGGGGAGGAGTGGTCGGCGTGGAGTGTGTGCTCTGCCACGTGTGGCGAGGGCTGGCAGAGCCGCACTCGCTTCTGTGTGTCGTCCTCCTACAGCACACAGTGCAGCGGGCCCCTGCGCGAGCAGAGACCCTGTAACAACTCCGCCGTGTGTCCAGGTAAGCCCTGCCCCCGCCCTGCTGACCCCGCCCACCCACCACCACGCCCAGAGATGCTCCACCCACTGCATAGCTCTGAGTCTCTTCTCTGGTGTATTATACTCATATATTGTCGGTCTGATATAGAGGCACTTGGTCGCAGTATTTTGATAATCCACACCTTTAGTTTCTAAAGACGGTGAGATACAACAATGTATTTATCCACCACTACCAATTTTTCGCTTATCTATACCTTCACTTTTGAGCTCACACAATAACACAGCAATGGATTGTTGTTCAGAAGTGAGGCACAGGAAAAATAGTCATCATGGTGGTTTTGATGAGATATAATGTTTAGAAAACCATTTTATAAATCCAAAAGCTGGAAAAATGATGATCAGGTACTCCTTAGGACCTCTGTTATTCCTTCAATAAAAGTTCCATATTGCCACAAGTGCCTGTTTATTCACACAGTCGTATTGTTCCACCATGAATATTCAGACCACTGTGTACTTGTATATTACACCACAGGACAGGACCCCCGCCCCACTCCCCCGCCACCTTAAACCTCGGACTCCCCACTCGACAAGCACAAGAACCCAAACCTCTACAGGGCTCTGGTTGCACATTAGCTTTGGTCAGGCTTTCCAACATACAGGGCGACTCATGTAGACCAGAATTAGACTTCAAACTGTCCAAATACGAGTCAACCCCATACACACAGCAAAAAGCCATATCTGCTGATTTCAAATGACTTGAATTCAGAATATTTACTCTGATTTTGATTGATGTAAATGCATTTTAGTTCTACTTAAGTTATGACAGATAATGGGAGCAAGGAGTTATGTCCCAGTGGGTTTGAAAGAGCTAAAGACCTACTTAAAGCCCCACTTGCTATTTTTGCAGTTTCAAAATGGGATTATGCAGCTTTTGTTGATAAGACAATTAAATGAGTTGATTCATTAATTTTGCAGTTTTCTCACACAACTGGCTAATATTTTGCTTTATTTATCATGATACAGATTGTGTAGAACAAATAAATGTACAGAAAATCAGATGGGGCAATATCAGATAAGCCACTTAAAGAGTTATCATGTAACTTTTCTGAAGAAGGGTGCACCACCTCTTTGCCTCCATAACGATAATACTGCCAAATTAGTTTGACATTGTAGCATTAAAAATATTTATTTAGCATTTATTCATTTATAGATGTTTTTTTTTAATTCAAAAATACCTTAAAAAACATGTATCCTTAAGACCAACACACAACAGAGCGTAGTGTGTTGCGGCACATCATTTGTCTAACCCATGCGTTCACACACACACACACACACACACACACACACACACACATACACACACACAAGATGGCAGCGTGGACACATGCAGTGGCTGCTCTCTGTCCCAGCGTTACAGTGTTTTCGTGTGTTTTGTCGTGTAAACAATGTTGTTTTTTTCGTCGCCATCTTTGTCATGTGAGCCTCCTCAAAAGCGAACATACAGCCAGGAGTTTCTGCTCAACATTAGCAGAAACAACGCTAAAAACAACTCGTACGTCGAAGGGCTACGGGACAAAGTCAGAGACAATGGCCTGCTCCGGGAGCTCTCACCACGACTGACCCCCACTCCTAGATCTCTCCCACAGTGGAGGCGCCACAAGCGGCGTAAGAGGAAACAAAAGCGGGATAAATGCAGAGGCGTCTGCAATAAGGTAGCTGCTAACCCGCACAAGCCGGCGATCCCCACTATTGTACTGTCTAATGTGTGCTCGCTGGACAATAAACTGGACCATGTACGTTTACTCTGGGCTATGCTAAAGTCAGTGAGAGAGAGTTGTGTCTTTTTATTTGTGGAAACATGGCTCAATGACAGCATCCCCGAAGGCGCCATACAACTCGACCAGCTAGCATGCTACTGGGCGGACAGACCGCTCTCGGAAGGAGGCAAGACGTGCGGCGGGGGACTCTGTGTTTATGTAAACAATGCATGGTGTCGGGACACTGTCGTGGTCTGTAAACACTGTTCATCACTGCTAGAGACAATGATCATCAAGTGCAGACCGGAATACATAGCCATATTACTTGTTGCTGTTTATATCCCTCCGAGCTCCAATAATAATAACAGGAGCAAGGGACTTAAGATAAGATAAGATAACACTTTATTGATCTCACGCAGGAGAAATTTACTTGTCACAGTAGCTCCAGGTAGGGACAGTTTGAACAAGAAAGAAAAGTGCCACGAATTGTACCAGCATGTGAGTGAGCAGCAAACTGCCCATCCAGGTGCTTTTTTCATTCTGGCGGGCGTTTTCAACCACGCAGACCCAAAGTCTGTTTCCCAAATTACAGAAACACGTCAACTTTCTTACAAGGGAAAACAACATATTGGACAATATTTACACCACCCGGTGGGGAGACAAAGCCCTCCCCCTCCCCCACTGGGTGCCTCTGACCACAGCACTGTTATGCTACTGCCAGGATACAGGCCACTGGTCAAAACCACCAAACCAGTTTGGAAGCAGGTACAGATGTGGCCAGAGGGGTCCTCAGAGGCACTGCAAGACCACACCACAGACTGGGATATATTTAAACAGGCTGCCACCCACAACAACACCATAAATCTACAGCAATATACAGAGACTGTCACTGCCTGCATCTCAAAGTGCATTGATGATGTCACAGACACCAGGACCATCACTGTTCAGGCCAACCAGAAGCCATGGCTCACAGGGGAGGTCTACAGGCTGCTGAGGGTAAGGAACGCTGCCCTCAGCAGTCACTTCTTCTTCTTCTTCTTCTTCTTCTTCTTCTTCTTCTTCTTCTTCTTCTTCTTGGTGGAGATGGAGATGAGATGGGCCTAAGGACAGCAAGGGCAAACCTGTCACTTGGCATCAGAGAGGTTAAGAGACAATACTCTAGGAAGATAGCACAGCACTTCCATAACAGCAGTCTCTGGCAGGGGATATGGACCATAATGGACTACAAGCCAACACCTCCCTGCCGAGCTAAACGAGTTCTTCGCTCGCTTTTAGGCACACAACAGCACCCCGGCACAGAAGACCCCACCCCTTCCCGGTGACCAGGTGCTGACACTGTCCCCGAACAGCATGAGGAGATCCCTCAGCAGAATCAATGCACGCAAATCATCCCAGGTCATGTACTGACTGTGCTGCGGAACTCACAGAGGTCTTTCACAGACCTTCAACACATTTCTGAGCCAGACTGTTGTCCCCACATGCTTCAAGACCATCATCCCCATGCCGAAGAAGTCTTCTCCATCCAGCCTTAACGACTACCGTCCAGTTGCACTCACCCCCATCCTCATGAAGTGCTTCAAACAGCTAGTCATGCAACACATTAAGACATCTCTCCCCTCCACCCTGGACCCATTTCAGTTTGTATACCAGTCTAACCAGTGATGCAATCTCCACAGCCCTCAACTCAGCCCTTACACACCTGGACACCAGAGACTCATATGTTAGAATGCTGTTCATTGACTTCAGTTCAGCATTCAACACAATCGTCCAGCAACTCATACTCAAACTAGACAAGCTGGTGATCAACACCTCGATGTGCAACTGGTTGCTGGATTTCCTGACAGGAAGACTGCAGGCAAGGATGTATGCTGAGCCCCCTCCTCTTCACTCTGCTCACCCACGACTGCACACCATCACACAGCTCCAACCTCTTAATCAAGTGTGCAGACGATACAACTGTGTTGGGTCACATCAGCAACAGCGATGAGACACACTATAGGAGCGAGGTGAGCCGCCTGGTCAAGTGGTGCAGTAACAACAACCTCTCCCTGAACGTGGAGAAGACAAAGGAGATTGTCGTAGACTTCAGGAGAGCACACACACAGCATGTCCCCCTCACCATTAATGGAGCTGCTGTGGAGAGAATAAGCAGCACCAAGTTCCTGGGTGTGCATTTCTCTGAGGACCTCTCCTGGTCAATGAACACTGCATCACTGGCCAGAAAAACAGTGACTCTACTTCCTCCGCAAGCTGAAGAGTCCACACACACACACACACACAAACACACACACACACACTGAACCCACATGTCTACGCACACACACTGAACGCCATGGGTCACACACACCCTTAAGAATGCTTGAACACATATTTTGCTGTGTGAATGTTGGTTACAATGTAGAGGAGTGTCTGTGTGGGTGTGTGCGCCCAGTGTGTGCAGAGCACCCAATGTGTGCACGTTCATAAAAAATAATAGAGCCAATTTTGCCACACAGTATTATTTTGTCTCAGTATTTACTGTGAGGGGGGTGACTCTCCATAGATCTGACCTGTAATTGTAACTTAGTGGCATTACCTGCTTGTCTTAATGTGGATAGATAAGTTTAAATCCGGACTGTGGATCTGTCCAGCCAAAGCAAAAACAGCCCCATGAACATGTATGTGGCAAATCCAGTTACACAGTTCTTCTTTAAAATAAAAAACAAATATACAATGATAATAACAAGTAAAAATAAGAAAAAATTTGACACAAATCAGAAAAAAACGATTCTGAATTCAAGTCATGTGAGTACACGTAGATATATTTTTTTGCGTTTCTCCTGATCTCTGGCTGTCTAATGGCTACACTAGGCGCTCTGATTGCAGTGCATGGTGCTTGGGACGAGTGGTCGCCATGGAGTCTGTGCTCGTCCACCTGTGGGCGGGGCTACAGGTCCCGAACGCGCACCTGTACCCCGCCGCAGTTTAACGGAGACCCATGTGAAGGCCCTGAGAAGCAGACTAAGTTCTGCAACATAGCCGTGTGTCCAGGTGAGGAAGAGGACCCCACAATGTCATCATCTTCATCATCATCTTCATCACATTCAGTACTTCATTTACACGTCTTATCCACATCATGGTGTTATTTTACAGGGACATCTTCATCTCCATTAGAATATTCTAAAATCATAATGACATTTTTAACCATTGCGAATGTTTTTAAGTTACATTTTGAGTTCTTCTGTTTTTTTTTCTTTCTTTTTTTTATAGTAGGAATTCATTTTGTTGTTTACTGTAAGAAATTTCCCAAACATGTTATTTTCAGCAACAAATTTTGAATTTTACAATGAGCAAGTTCATATTGGGTAAATAGGTAGAAAATGTAATGAAATTGGTTTGCAGTGAGTAAAAATATTAGGACAAGAATGACAGGGTTATAATTCAGGTTTACTCATTTCTACATAAATAAGTAGTGTATATCTCTATATGGTGCATGAATTTATGGAGTTTTATTTTATTCGGTTTTTTTTAATAACAATTTTTGTGTATGTTTTTCTTTCTTCCTTTTCTTTTTCTTTTTTTCTTGATTTAGCAGTACTGCCACATCTAGTGTTATTTCTGTTCTATCAAAAGCTGAACTACCCCTTGAGAATGTTTAATGCTTGATAGTATGCTTCGGAGGGACGGTCTACTGTGATTGGTTATTCAAAGATTATAATGTTTACGAGCACGGTTATAATTTAGGTCATGGTTGGAGTTAGCAATTTGGTTCTCATCAGGTGAGGTATTAACAACAACAACTAAGGCTACGTTTATATGATGACGGTCTGAACAGAAGACGCAAAAGTAGCGTCATGTCTTCACTTTTTATTCCGTGTTTAGACGAGCGTTTTCGGGAGGAAATCTGCGTGCATACGGTGACGCAAAAGTGTGTGGAATACCACTGGGTATGCATGCCAGGTGGCTAGGTGGTGCTGTGATACATTATCACTATGTCCGCGCGCATGCATAGAATCTTTCTTTTTCTCATCTGTGCCACGAAACGCAAAACAAAACATGGCCGCTGGCAGCAAAAAAAAAAATAAAAATGTGTGGTCAGACGAAGAAGTTCAACTATTGCTTCAGACCACGTTAGACGACAAAGCAACGAAGACACAATAAGGTGTGGACTGGGAGTCCTGCCAAACAAAGTACACTGATATATGGACCGATGTGACGTAAACGCGTTTGCGACGTCAGCAGATTTGACCAAAGTTTTGCTTTTTGGGCAGTGTAGACTAAAACGCTACGGTGGAGTGTATTCAAGTTTTCCACTTTGGAGGGTGGTTTCAGTTTTTTGCGTTTTTAAGCCCCCAAAACACCGTCACCGTCTAAACGAAAGGCACTTCCAATAAAATATTTTGTCGTTTTTACCCATAAGCTTTCTCGTGTAAACAGGCCCTAAAACAACATTTTCACTTATCTCATCCTACGCCATAAGATAAAATGTTAAAAGTCAAAAATAAATACAACAGAAAAGTGACACAGCGGTGTTCAAAAGGACTACGCAGGATAAAAACAAGAAAAATAAGAAATTCAGAAGCAAAAACATTCTTAACATCAAAAGTAGTTTATACATTACCGTAACAACCAAAGTCACATCATCACTTCTAGGGGTGTGCAAAATAATCGTCATGACAATTCATCGCGATACTAACTTTCACAATATACTGCATCGATTCTTGATGCCAAAAATCGATTATTCTTAATAAATAATTTAATATTTAATAATTTAATATTAATAAATAAATTGATTAAGTATTAGGTGTTTTTTTTTTTTTATAAATCCTATGCACTTTTTTCTTTGTGAAAGGGTACTGTTTGTTATGATGGTAGCTATCTCCAAAATGGCAAATGTTTGAACATCATTTTTTGTTGCACTTTTTTTTGCACTATGCACTTTTTATGCACTTTTTTTGTTATTGGTTTGGTTTATTCGTTTTTGTTATTCAATAAATTCAGTTATGAATTGAGTTCCTCAGAGTTATGTATCAATTGAAGACACTACCCAGATACACAGCCACTGATATTTAAGTTATCCTCTTTTTTTTGGGTACATTTTCACTGAAGTATGTCAAATATATTGCAATGCATCGCAATAATTCAAGTATCGTGATGCATCGTGATAGTATCGCATCGTGGCATATGAATCGTGATTCGAATTGAATCGTGACTTCTTTGCCAATACCCACCCCTAATCACTTCCGTCCCCCTGGCGCCGGATTCAGCTTGCTCATTGTAAATATTAACAATTAACAAATATTATTGAACTTAAATTATTTCATCCATCTTGTGTTCAGTCATGTGTTTAACTTGTTTTAATCCTCTAAAGTCAAAAGTGTGTGCTGTGCTGTGGTGTTGACGGTGTCGCTGCCCCTAGTGGACGGCGTGTGGAATGAGTGGTCCAGCTGGAGCTCCTGTTCGTCCACATGTTCTAACGGGACCATGCAGAGGACTCGAGAGTGTAACGGACCGTCGTACGGAGGCACAGAGTGTAAGGGGGACTGGCTGCAGACTGTGGCCTGCTTCCTCGGAGAATGTCCCGGTATGAACACTGGCAAATGCATGAAGATCAAACATACGACATACAAACCTGTGCAGAGAGGTGTTTAGGCTACGTTCAGACTGCAGGGCTTAAAGCTCAATTCGGATTTTTTTATGAAATCCGATTTTTTTGCGACGTTGTTCATATTTCCAATTAAATGCGACTTGTATGTGATTTCCAGTATGAACTTTAAAAGTGTCCCGCATGTTCCCTAAAAAGTAACGATAAGGTTTGACATTTGTTGATCATATATCTAGATATTTATTTGAAAAACAGTAAATGGCCGTTAGTTGTTTAGGCCTCTGCCATCGATCTGAAATGGTGACATCATCTACAGTGGCATGAAAAAGTAAGACATCCCAGGAATCTGACTGAACTGCGGCAGATTTGTAAAGAGGAATGGTCCAAGATTGATCCTGATCAATGTGCCAGACTGATCTGCAGGAAGCGTCTGGTTGAAGTTATTGCTGCCAGAGGGGGGGCAACTAGCTATTAAATGTGATGGTTCAGTTACTTATTCTGCCCCCTTCTGTCATTATTTGCATGTTATCCTCATTAAAAATATGAAAACCTATAAATGTTTGAGTGTTTTTAGTTAAACCAGACACTGTTTTTTCATCTGTGTGATTTTGAAAAAGATCAGATCACATTTGATGGTGATTTTATGCAGAAATGTGAGAAATCCCAAAAGCTTCAGATACTTTTTCATGCCAGTGTAATTCTAGGACTTGAACTTGAAATGATTAACTGACAAATACAAATACAAAATAACTTCTTGACTTGTGTAAAACTATAATTTCTATTCACAGTCGTTATAATCCCACGAAATAAAATCATAATTAGAGAATCTGTCATACACGCTGTATCAGAAGAGTAGACATTAGAGTCATTAAGTGTAACTCCGTGTTGTTTCCCAGTGGACGGGAAGTGGCAGCCCTGGTCTCCGTGGTCCGGCTGCTCAAAGACCTGTGGAGGGGGCAGTCAGCAGAGAAGCCGACTCTGCTCTGGGCCCTTCTTTGGGGGTCAGCCGTGTCCGGGAGACCGCGAGGAGGTGCGCCGCTGCAATGACAAGCGCTGTCCAGGTGAGGCAGTAGAGAGTGACACAGGTGCATGCTGGGTAAATATGAGACAGTGTATAACCAATGTATTCTGTGTCCTTTTGTTCAACAGAACCTCATGAAATCTGTACAGAAGATAATTTTAACAACGTGGTTTGGAAGATGACCCCAGCAGGAGATACAGCAGCTGTGAGGTGTCCGCCCAATGCAATGGGTAAGAGACACGTGTACTTTACATTTGTTATATTCAGGGCTCTCAAGTTTTGAGCGGGGTCGTGCGTGTGACTGTAATTTCCGAGGACCGGGGGGGGGGGGGCGAGTGAACAATTTTTGGCGCTTGAATTGCGTGAGAAATGACGTGTGAGCGTGTGAACACGTCGAATTGCGTGTTGAGAGCCCTGTTTGTCTAAAGAGCAAACTTAAACTACAAAGCAACTAATGAGAGTTATATAAATGAAGTTATTACCTGATGGTTCTCAGTTTGTTTTATCATCACCGCACTTTGTCAGTGCGCGCTGAGAGGGGCGGGGAGGAGGGAGCGGGACATTTTTAACGGATTCATGTAAGAGTCTGGTCAATGCACCGGGCCCGCGTCTCAACGCGTCTCACCGCGTCTCACCACGGGCAGTTCGGCTCTGGGCCGCGCGTATTCCGCGCGTAAGCCGTCGGGGGGGACACGTTACGCACAGACGGAGACACCGGGACCGGAGTCGGTGCGTCTCAGAGGAGACGTGGCACCGGGACTGAGGCTCAGGACGTGCCCGGGGGACGGCGAGCAGACGCGCCGTCCCCCCCTCCCCCTGTTCCCCCTGCTCGAGCAGGGGGAGGGGGCGGCGCTGAAAACGCGCGGAGCCTGCATAAACTAAGCCACACAGACCGATTTTCTGGGCACACAAAAAAAAAAAAAAAACACTAATCAGCGTGAGAAATGCTATGTGTGGCGTGTGCGCGTGTGAATACGTCGAATTGCGTGTGTCACACTCTCAATGCGTGAGCCTTGAGAGCCCTGGTTATATTTGAGAGTCGATATGTATATGGTCAGGCTGGGCGGTATACTGCTTCATACCGAATACTAGTGTTTAGGTTTTTTTTAATGATATGAATTTTTCATATATCCCAATACCGGTGAGTGTGTGCGTACAAAACGGTGGCAGAACGTGGCCCCGCGGGACATTGTTTGAGAGGGGGACTGTTTTGCAGTGGCATGAGAGCGGTAGAAGCTCAGTGTGTGTTGAGCGGTGAACAACATTGACGGAGAAATTGTTACAGACACAGAGGAACTTATACCGAAAAGAGGAGCCATGTCAGTTGTTTGGAAGTACTTCAGCTTTAGAGATCCCATGACATGGTACTTCTTGATGCTTTTATATGGTGCCTTAATGGTTCCCTAATACTGTAAATGAATCTTTCTTCAAAATCAAGCCTTAGTGCATGAGATATGACTCTGACTGTCTTCATGAGGCTAAATATGTCTCTGAAACGCTTTATTCTGGGAATTGTTGCTTGAATGCAAATGAGGAGGACAGAGACAGGCCAGTGCAGCGGGTGGGTTGTGGCCAAATACTTCGCTGTTTCCTGGATTAGCTGTGCGCTTTGCGCTGGCCCCACTTCCATGTTTTAAGAGCGGAGGAAGATATGAGACGCGTTCCATTTAAAAAAACACACATTTCCACAGAAAATAAAATGAAATTACTGCTGTTTCAGAGGTTCGGAGGCTCGGATAAATCCTTGCCATCCGTGCCTGGAAACACTCTCACGTGTTTCCAGGCAAATAAAAAAATGCATCTCGCATTGTGTAGCTCGTCTGCGATCCAAACTCTCTGGACGTGATTTCCAGAGACGGTGGGTAGACATCCAGGCGGTGGGTGGAAACCTTTCAGCGAGTGTGACGTCAGAAAGTTCCCTTGTTCAGAATTGCCCGTTTGGGCTGCCTTTTTTTCAAACGCGAAAAGGATCGCAAATGCTCAGTTTACACATTTCGCAACTTTTAACCATGAGAAGGGGGCCCTAAACAGGGTAGGGGAGCTCACATGAACGTTCAAAAACCTCAGAAAGTGAACATTTCACGCCATGGGACCTTTAAAAAATCTGACGCTGATCAAACAACCGTATTCTGTAAATGTTGTCGGGCTAAAGTTGTAGCCGCAGGAGGGGACACGAGTGATCTGCTTCACCACCTCCGTCATAAACATGTCCTGGAATATGAAGAATGCACAAAACTAAGATCTGCATCCTCTTCCACGTCTGTAGGGAACATTTAAGTTGGCGACACAAAACGCCACTGAGACGTCACTCAAAGATGCATTTGCTAAGGGGACTGCCTACGACAAGAAAAGCAGTGGAACGATATTACCAATGCTGTTACTATCTCCACTTAGCCAAACACATGGTACCACTTAGTACATGAAAAAAAAATACCGTCAAATACTGTGACACTGATATAATTTTGAAAAATACCAGGATATCACTTTTTGGTCATACCGCCCAGCTCTATATGGTTGAATTTTGAATTACTTTGTGTACAAACTGTGCTCTATATCGAAACACATTGCCTTGCCCATGGCTTTCAGCTTCCTATGTGAAATATTTTAAGGAATTTTTCCCCAAGATTTTGTTAAAAGGAATCACGATGGCAATGGTTCTAATGTTTCAACTTCCTGAAAACCATGGATGTAAAAATTCGTCAGGACAATAAATGTTATTATTTGTAGGAATATTTAATTTAGTTGTTTATCTTCCAAATGTAGTCAGGGAATTAACTAAACTTAATAGAATTTACTATCTGGTGAACTTTAATCATTTTTTTATTGTTCGATCTGACTCTTTCTTCGTTTTAAGGCGCTGTACCTGAAAAAAAAACAAAAAAACAAAAACAGAACTAGTTCATTTAAAAAAGTTTACAGTGGTACAAAGTTATTCCTCACTTACCTTATTCATTCAGAGCAGCGTAATTATTCACTGTGATGAGTTTATAACTGCTTTTCACAGGTTTCAGAGGCCAGAGATTTGCCATGACAGTAAAGCCAACAACTAGCATGCAAACCTTCCTTATTATCTGACAACAAAATGCTTTATGATTAGATACAGATGGCAGGCAGCTGACTTAGAAGCGCCAGTTTTGGCCATCTAAATCACACTAAACTCTATCATTTACTTACCCTCACACTGCCGCCTTCTCCCTCCTCCCGTGTTGCAAACCTGGACACATCCACGGCAGTAGTTTAAATCCTCCAGTTTTGCGGGTTCCGGTGGTCATGTCAGCCACGAGTAATTTGCATGGGCAATTTTTCGTATATTCTTTATATTTGAAGTGTTGTATATTATTTATTGATGTGGCATTTGGCTATTGTCTGTGCTCACCAGAAATGTTGGCCATTTAATAGTGGAATGGTGTAAATAAGCTTTCCAATGAATGTTATGTAATGTGGGAGGGGCAAATGGGGGTATATAGGTGCGCTCTGCAGCTCGGCCATCAGTCTTGTCCTGGTTACAGTGGAGGTGACGTACGAGCGACTGAAAGACTGAAAGACTTAAAGGGGATGTCTGCAGAAACTGTTTTTTGTCTGCCTCTAAACTGAACTTTAACACAGAAAGTATCACTGTACCACTGTAAATATTTTTTCACGCACGTTTGACACCTTTTTTTTGCACGGTGTGAGAGCACAATAAACCACCCAATATGCTTATCCCAACTAAGCCTGAGTTCTTGAAGAATCCCACCAGCTGTTTATTCAATATTTTGATAAATAGCTCAAATACCTAGGGCAGGGCCTTTAACCAATCATCTAAAAACCTTTTCTTTGGTGTTTGGAGAGCTCAATATCCCCTTAATTTAACTGTGTAACTGTATTAACCTCTGTAACTTGTTTGTTTCTCTGTACAGGTCTAATATTGCGACGCTGCTTACTCGATGATGAGGGCATAGCCTTCTGGGAGAATCCTACTTATATGAAATGTATCTCCAATGACTATCGCAGCATTCAGACCTCGGTAAGTCTGTCTTTTATAGCAAATAACTTTTGTTAACATTACACCGTACATTACAGCAATTCAGGATCAAGAGAAAAGGCATTGAAATTCACATATATCTGACTTAATAGTGCAGTATTTGAAGAGGAGGTGTTACATAAAATTGCTATCGATCATGTTATTATGTTTTTTAGGTTTTAGCTGTCATCCATGCATGTTTGAGTAATTTAGCGATCTCTCCAGACCCTATTTAAACCCTCCTTATGGGTAGCAGCAGTATAAGACCCCCCGCACAGACATTTTTCTAGAAAACAATACACTACAACTTCACAAACCTGACACAATGTGCAGTAGTTTCATTAGTGGGCTACACTGATTGTGTTAGCATTCTGAAAAGGGGAGAGCAAAAGGACGAAGGGGGTCTAGGATCTAAAATTAAACTGAAACTCACAAAACATTTAAGGATTTATATATTTTTTATTTTTGTTTAATATTTTGGTCGAATATGCGATAAAAGGTAGCATGGTATCGCAAAGCAACACTCTTTAAACCCCCATTTGAAATGCTCAAGGCAAAAATCTCCAAAAAGACACAAATACTGACAGCTGTTATTCAAGTTGTTTTCATTTTTATGGAATATTGTTTGTCAGACACGGGAGCACCTGTCGAAGGCGCAGAGGGGACTTGTGGGAGATGGAGTTTCAGAGGTGATGACCAAACTTAAGGTGACCTCCAGTGATGGAACCAGTTACAGTGGAGACCTGCTGGCCACCATAGACGTGCTGAAGAACATGACGGAGATCTTCAGAAGGAATTACTACAGCCCCAGCGGAGCAGATATGAGGGTGAGTCGAGGGTTGTGGTAAAGTGTGGCACTTACTTATCCAGCAGTGACGTGCAGTGAGGGTCATGGCTGGTGAGGCACTGACGTCGTCACAATCAGATTTACAAATATGTAAACCAGGGCCAGTTTCTCTCCCTGTAAGTGACTGGAGCTCGGAATATTTTTTGATGTGAAGCTGAAAAGCACACCGAGTAGCACACCGAGTAGCGTCATAAATTAAAATAGCAACGTTTTTAGCGGGATCTGATGAGTGGTGGACCATTCATGTTTAACGAGGCTTCTTTGCAAATTTTTCAGGTCACAATATCCATCTGAGTCCAGACATTGTCACAGCAGGTTGAGAAAAGAAGGAAAAGCAGAAAAGAGGATTTCTTACCACGCTGTTTGAAAAGAGCGAGTCTTTCGTCCCGTAGTCTGGAGCAAACCCTTTAGCTCCAGCGTTGGTCTTCCTTTAATTATAACCTCCTGCTTTGACCAGAAGTCCAGTTTAGAAAACTGCTTGAGCTTTAACTACGTGCCTCACCCGGCGCCTTTTCACAGCCGCTTTAGCGCAGAATCTGTCACTGCTGAGCTACAGCACAGTCAGTCCATGTGAGGCACCAACGGTTGGTCCAGAGCCGCATGTCTCTGCTCAGTATTTGAACGGTAAAAGTGAAAATTCAGCAATTTTGAATAAAAGAAGAATTAAAATGGTGAAATTAAATAGAAAATAACTTTATAGTACAAATCATTGGATAAAACCATTTATTTTTTCATTTTACTTTTTTTCTCTCCATGCCTCACCTGCCTCCCCTGACTGCATGTCACTGTTAACCAGATGTGGAGCTCAACAGTGGCCGATCGCTTTTGTTCTGGAAGTAAATTTTCCAATAATTTTTCCCACAGACTTTTCGAAAAGATGCTAACTAATATCCATAACACAGTTGTTTTAAGTCCAAAAAACATATTTAAAATGTAAGACTCTCTGAAATGCTTTAATAACTTTTCATCCGTTTCAGTTTACTTAATGACTTAATGTTTCAGAAACAGATTTTAAATGGTGTTATTTAAAACTGTGGTAATTAGTTACCGCCGAGCCGATCAGCCCTGAGCAAGCTCCATGACAATATTCAAAATACTAAGGTTAAGAAGAAAATCCATTTGAGCTCATAATATTAGTTTGATTATTATTTTTTTGCATGTGAACATACACAATAAACACAACATATGACAGGAATTTAATATTTTTGTAGTAATAATATATTTAGAGTAGTATGTAGATGGTAAATATGAGATGTAGATGGTAAATGTTAACTACAGGTTTTATTTATGATTGTCTTTTCTAAGTTTTAACTTAATTTTGAGTGCTCTTGGTGTAATCTATACATTTTTTATTTTTATTTTTATTTTTTTTTGGGGGGGGCATTTTTGTATAATTTTGTTAAACATTTTGGGTTAAAACCTATAGTAAATTATTTCAATAATTATAATAGAAATTATAGAGGGTTCAAGGTTCAAATAAAGGGACTTATTATTTAATGTACATAAAATCATAATAATTTATGTCTTAAAAAAACATTGCAAGATGAAGTCTGGAGAGTGCATTTCTATTTCAACATCAAATATGTCTGAAAGCTCTTTGGGCAGAAGAAAATTGCCGAAATACCTTTATAATGAAGCCAAAGCCTTTTTGAAGAGAGAAGGACTTTTCAATAGAAGTCAGATTGAGGGGAAAACACAGAAAAAGAATAAAACAGCCTGAAGAATTGAGCACTGGCCTGGCACTGTCCGTGGTGCTGAAATGGCATTGCTTTATTTCTTTTTCTTTTGTTATGTTTTCCATTTCCTTAAAGATGTGACATTTCAAGTGAAGAAATCAGGGTCAACCACCTGCTTGTCTCCATGGAGATGTCATTACTTTGCCAAAATGTTCCAGAGTATGGCATTAAACTTACCTATGTTGTATCTATCTAAATGCAGGTGATGTTATTGTTAAGAGGGAGCATTACGCTAAATCAACTTCTTTGAGCTTTTCTAACATGTTTTAACATATCACAAGATCACATCACTTGTCTAAAGCCCCATTCACATGGATAAGTAAAACCTGGGGACTTCTGGTAATTTGCCAATTGCCACCCACCTCTGTGTTACTTGCAATGCATTCTCACAGGATAAGCAAAGTCCATAAATCACTCTATTTTACTGACATTGATAGAGATTGAAAGAGAAAAGAATGCAGAAAGAAAAGAAAGAGTTACAATTACAGCAACAAACACTGAGATGCAGATTCGCACGGACTAGTATTATTAGTGGATGTCTGTGTCTGTGTTTGGGACAGTGTTACTGCAGTATTTTTACTTTACAAATGATAGACATGGCGCATTCACATTGGATTAAGATCTCAGGCATCCTCCGCTATTATTACAAATCACCAAAGGTCCACTGGTAATATTAAAAATGACACTTAAATGATCCTTAAAGGACACTGACACTGCTGCTTAAATGATCCTTAAAGGACACTGACACTGCTGCTTAAATGACACTTAAAGGACACTGACACTGCTACTTAAATGACACCATTTGAGCTGTATACATTGTGTTTAACTATTTGTATTATGAAATGGAAGCTTTATTTGTCATTGTTATACAAGGAGATGAGATTGGAAATTGATGGGTCACATCTTCCCCCTGTCAGGACAAAGACGGACCTTAAAGCAGTCGACCTGCAGAATAGAAAATGCAGATACAATCAATAACAATAGTCACAAACACATACGACATAACACAGGCACGGTTTACAAGAGGTGTCTTTTTGTTTGGTTAACAATACGGGAGGGTGGGGGGTGGGGAAAAGTAAGAGTGAAATACAGAGAAAATTGACAGAACTCAGCTTAATGCCTAATGTATTATATACAAATCTACTGTACTTTTGCAAAGACCAGCAGACTGAAAGTCAACTTCATCCACCAAGCTGTCAGGATGACAATGCTCCTTAAATGACAATTAAATGACACTGACACTGCTGCTTAAATGACACCATTTGAGCTTTATTACGCTACACTAGAGGTAAGATCGGGCCTAAAAAATCCAGCCCGACCCGAACCGGCCCGCGGGTATTAAAGCCCGACCGGGCCCGAACCCGACCAATTAACTTGATTTGCAGGCCCGAGCCCGAAGCAAACCCGAAATTTCATATTTTATTTGTGATGAGGAGGGAGGAGGAGGGGTGATTTATGATAACAAATTAAAGCCTGTCTTTTGTAACGAAATCTAAGTTAAACAAGACTGTATAAACATTTACATCTTTTATATTTGTTTCTGCAGAGGGTACATTAACCGACAATTTTCCATCATTGACGGATTTTTTAAAGAGTTGACGGGAAAAATTTAAGGCCGTCCGTCATTTTGACGGGTTGAAAGTTGGGCCATAAACCACAGCAGCAGTACGTCCTTAAGAATCTAGCGCGGCGCGGCACTAGACAGAGAAGCAGAGAGAGTGCGGAGCAGAGGAGAAGCAGAGAGCGCGGAGCGGAGGGGAAGATTATTAAGAGGGGGGCCGTCACGTGCGCAGAGCTCTGGCTCTGTGGCTCCTGTTTAGTAGTTAAATAGCAATTACATTACAGCGCCTTCTCTGTTTTATCCAAATTATTTATTTTAAAACAAGTATTCCTTAGTTTAGTATCCACACATCGTTTTAGTATACATTTTTATAAACAGATATTTATTTTTTAAAAAGTCAGCGAGAGAGAAGCCCGAGCCCGAACCGACCCGAAGCAATGATTGACATTTTAGGCCCGACCCGACCCGTCGGGCTCGGGCTTGGGCTTAAGATCTTACCTCTACGCTACACATTGTGTGTTTTACCTATTTTTATTATAAACAAGTTTACTGTACTTTTGCTGTAGGTTATGTGATGTGATGTTTTAATCATGGTGTTTATTGTCTTGTTTATCAGATGTTTTATGTCCACCATGGGCCTAGGGGGCGCTGCAATTTCAAATCCTGAAAAATTACTTTGAAATTTTTTTTTCAATCCTGTTCAAATAGGGCTTAAGGCTCCACCCACAATCCACACGACCCCTCCCTGCTCAATGTACAGCGAGCAGCAGAGAGACAGAGCATCAAAAACGAAACTGAAACTAATTTTGTTAATACATCAAATCAGCAAAAGCTAACCTATTCATCAAAATAGGTTATGTCTTAGCAATTAATACCCCATAATGTACATAGAGAAGCTAAATGCCTTGCTGTGGAACATTCCAGATAAAGCGCCAATATCTCTACAGAGACAAGCATGTGAAGTGACCTTTAACTGTCTTTCATCCTCTTTAATAAACAGTGTCTTTCTTTTTTGTTTTGCTTGTCAGAACTTTGTGCAGTCCGTGAGCAACCTGCTGATGGAAGAGAACCGCGACAGATGGGAAGAAGCACAATTGGTGAGCGTCAAACTTGTATCTGTTCTGTAATCACGCTCTTTGTTCACATGTTTATGACCGGAACAATAATAACACCACAGACACACCTATAGGGCCCAGATTAGCAGCACGTTGGGACAAAAGAGCAGGTGGCCTCGAGGCTGACAGGGGTACGCTCACAAACAGCATATAATGAGGAGGACAGTGGAACCACCGCCCACTCGCCCATCTGCTGCTTCTTCTGCTGCTGTTTCTGCTGCTTCTACTGAACTTGTTTATCTCAGAGTTTTAGTTTTTTTTCTTACATACGTTGCTCCTCAGTCTTGTCAACGTACAGACCCATCATCAGCACCAGGAAACAGCACTGACAACCACTATACTGACAAAAAAACAAAAAAGAAATTCATAATATTGACTTGATAAATACACTTTATTAAAAAAGTGCACTTGCTTAACATTTCTAGTGGGGGGTCTGTCACCTGCTTGTCTCCAGAGTTGGCCCATTCACAGAAGGAATTATTGTATTTTTGAGCAATAGAAATACCTGTAATGAATAAAAGTTAGATGGATATGTGTAATGTCATATCATGGAACATTCCAGGCAAAGTAATGGCATCTCCATGGAGGCAAGTAGGTAGCAGATCCTCCACCAGAAAAGTTGCACAGTGCACTTTTAATAAAACATGAAGACTTTAAAGTTTGTATTTAGGATCAAATTGTCAATAATAGCATTATAGAGAAGCAGCAGCTTTGTAATTATGAAAAAAAAAGAATGAAAATCCATCAACTGTGGACATGGTGGGGCCAGATAATGAGGCGACCTCATTATCTATTGGCTGTCAATCAAACTCTCTACGTTTCTATTGTAACTGACTCGCCGGCGCATTAGGATTACGTGCTTTACGTTTGCCTCTCACCCATTCCACAGACGCAAGACGCTGTTTACTCGACCAATGCGACGGTTCTTAGCGGCTTTTTCCACCTGTAGCTTCCTCACATTTTGCACAAAGTTTGTTGCGATGGCAAACAAGAATCCACTACCAATTAGCTGCAAAAGAAAGACCGTTTTTGAGGTCGCTGGAAGAAGAAGAGAATGGGAAAAGGAGTGAAGCTAAACTGAGGTGATTCTCTGAGATTCCTTCCAGCGATGGCGTGCACTGAAGCAGGGGGTCTAAAGACTGACTCGTTGGTCATTAAATTACTTCTGGACCAGAAACTTCTGCTTATCATTTGAAAGTGCACAGTAAAGTTACAGCAGCAACAGCGATTCTGAACGTGCACTGGCTATAACCAAACAGGATTTCTAGTGTAAGGAGGAGGGGGTGGTTTCATGCCTGAGGAACATTTGAAAAAGGGCAAACAGTCGCTGGATTTCTCGTTTCTTGGAAAATCCTCTATACAACCTTTAAGTCTTCTGAACCGTATGTTGCTCCAGAGTCTTACCAACATACAAACCCACAAGCAGTGTCAGGAAAACAGCGCTGACAACCACTGCACCGGAAAAAAAAAAAAAAAAGTATGAAGAAGAAGTATGAAGGAACTTGTAGCATACGGAACAGCCATCAGCTCCACGAAAACAGCACCACGGCACTGCAGAAAATGTAATAATAACTGCACTTACTAGAATGAAGAAGACTTGTATTTAACTCTCCAAAGTCTCACCAGTATAAGCAGCAACCGTCAGTGCCAGGAGTTAAAATGACTTTCATAACAGTAACTTAATAATGACTACATATTACAGCCTTTATAAAACATGAAGGAGACTTAAAGGAACTGTACACTCACCGGCCACTTTATTAGGTACACCTGTCCAACTGCTCGTTAACACTTAATTTCTAATCAGCCAATCACATGGCGGCAACTCAGTGCATTTAGGCATGTAGACATGGTCAAGACAATCTCCTGCAGTTCAAACCGAGCATCAGTATGGGGAAGAAAGGTGATTTGAGTGACTTTGAACGTGGCATGGTTGTTGGTGCCAGAAGGGCTGGTCTGAGTATTTCAGAAACTGCTGATCTACTGGGATTTTCACGTACAACCATCTCTAGGGTTTACAGAGAATGGTCCGAAAAAGAAAAAATATCCAGTGAGCGGCAGTTCTGTGGGCGGAAATGCCTTGTTGATGCCAGAGGTCAGAGGAGAATGGCCAGACTGGTTCGAGCTGATAGAAAGGCAACAGTGACTCAAATAACCACCCGTTACAACCAAGGTAGGCAGAAGAGCATCTCTGAATGCACAGTACGTCGAACTTTGAGGCAGATGGGCTACAGCAGCAGAAGACCACGCCGGGTGCCACTCCTCTCAGCTAAGAACAGGAAACAGGCTACAATTTGCACAAGCTCATCGAAATTGGACAATAGAAGATTGGAAAAACGTTGCCTGGTCTGATGAGTCTCGATTTCTGCTGCGACATTCGGATGGTAGGGCCAGAATTTGGCGTCAACAACATGAAAGCATGGATCCATCCTGCCTTGTATCAACGGTTCAGGCTGGTGGTGGTGGTGTAATGGTGTGGGGAATATTTTCTTGGCACTCTTTGGGCCCCTTGGTACCAATTGAGCATCGTTGCAACGCCACAGCCTACCTGAGTATTGTTGCTGACCATGTCCATCCCTTTATGACCACAATGTACCCAACTTCTGATGGCTACTTTCAGCAGGATAATGCGCCAAGTCATAAAGCTGGAATCATCTCAGACTGGTTTCTTGAACATGACAATGAGTTCACTGTACTCAAATGGCCTCCACAGTCACCAGATCTCAATCCAATAGAGCATCTTTGGGATGTGGTGGAACGGGAGATTCGCATCATGGATGTGCAGCCGACAAATCTGCGCCAACTGTGTGATGCCATCATGTCAATATGGACTAAAATCTCTGAGGAATGCTTCCAGCACCTTGTTGAATCTATGCCACGAAGAACTGAGGCAGTTCTGAAGGCAAAAGGGGGTCCAACCTGTTACTAGCATAGTGTACCTAATAAAGTGGCCGGTGAGTGTATGTAGCCTGTGCTCTGACTGATTTAAAGCTGCTACAATCACAGCTTTTTATAGAGGGACAATTGAGTCAGTCCTCCGTTATGGGATCACAAGCTGGTTTGGCAGTTTAACGGTAAAATCTAGAGCAGAGATCTCTAGCCAGATTAGAACAGCAGGTAAGATCACGGGTGTGATGCCCCCTCTCAGTCCTCAAGATTTTTTCTGAGCAGGCAACCTTGAGGCAGGTAAATGCAATTCTAGACAACAGTGCTCATGTGCTGGACTGTGAACCTCTGTGCAGGCATAACTGTTATAAGCACTCCTTCGTCCCCATATCTATTAAGCTACTTAACAACCAGAGAAGGCAGGTGATTGCCTGGAATGATATGGACCCTTGTAGTTAGGGGGCACCCAATACGTCTATGTCTGTGCCAACACTGCTATCTTTTTATCTGGTGTCTTTCTGTCTGTACTGCAACCTTCCCTTACCTCTAAGACAAATTTCTCTCTGGTGGTGACTAATAAAGAAGCCTAACCTAACCTAACTTGCAGATAGAGGGCACATGTTTGTCTCATTCTCATGTTTGGCTGCAGGTTCTGAGGTTTAGGTAGTGACCATTCAGATCAGAGATTTATCATTTTAGGCTATGTTCACACTGCAGATTCTTTTTTTTTTTTTTTTTTTGCAAATGTGACCTGGATCTGATGCTTTCATATCAGTGTGAACAGGCCAAAACAGAAGCTTTTCAAATGTGACTCAAGCCTTTTCTCACATGTGGCCATAAATCAGACTTGAATTTGAACTTTTGCAGTGTGAACATGGAGGTCATATTTATCTGACTTGTTGTACCTGCTGCAGTTTTTCACTGGAAAAGCAAAAGTAAACATTAATGTCCCTACCAGTATAGAAAAGGCAAAATATCACCTTTTGCATATTTTTGGTAAAGGGTAAGGTTGGTAAAATTATAAAACAAAAAATACTAGTTTATACTGAAAAATGGTGCTTTCTCACAAAAGCTGTGTTCAGACTGAAGGGCTTAATGCTCAATTCGGATTTTTTTGTGAAATCCGATATTTTTTGCGAGGTTGTTCACATTTCCAATTAAATGCGACTTGTATGTGATCTCCAGTGTGAACTTTAAACGCCCCAAAAGTGTCCCACATCCACCTTGGAGGACACGACGAGGTCACATGCAGCGAGCGTGCTCAGTGTTTACGGAAGTAGCCTAAACATGGACACTAGCATTGAGCGCCTGGCGATTTTAAAGTTGCTGTCGTAACAGAGCCAGAACATGTACAACTTATTTGTTTTAAGGAAGAGATTGAGAAGAAGAAGGACAAGGTTTTTGGCCTTGGTGTTTTGTGCGGCAGTGGCAGCAACGTCCGTAAAAAGGAACGTGTTGGTGCTGAGAGTGGTGGGATTGCTATGTGCTTTGCTGCTTCACTGACATGGACTTCATACACATTTTTCGTATGACGAGAAGAATGTTTGTGTACATTTGTGAGCACCTACTTGTACCAGTCTCGCTTGATGACGTGTAGGTCGGATGAATGTGACCTGGCCGTTCAGACGGTAGTCGCATGTCAAAAGATCGGATATGTATCGGTTTTAGGACCACATATCCAAGTGGCCTGGGTCGCATTTGAAAAAATCGGATCTGTGTCGTTCAGATTGTCATTAGAAAAGACTCAAAGACAGCTATTACCCCCAAGCTTTCAGACTACAGAACTCAGGGTAATACTCTAAATATACTGCACTAAACTACTTTTCATTATGCATAATATGTTTACTGCTGCTGCTCTGTATGAATGTATCATGTTTGTCACTAGCTCACTGTAAACTACTGTTACTTGTGCAATAACCCACGTGCAATATTTATACCATACTATGTGCAATACGAAATCCACTTGCAACACTTATACTACACCATATTATGTGCAATCTGTGAAATACTCTACTTGCACCTTATTTAATCCTACCTGCACCTTTGTACATTGTACCTTGTATTTTTATTACATTTTATTACATATTTTTATTATATTGTTTACTTCTTCCCCTGCACTTTTGCAACGCTTTTTTACCATGTACTATTATTGCATGTTATTAGTACTTCTGACTATCTTAGTGAGTCAACGGTTCTTCTGATCCTAAGCATTTCATTGCAAATGTCAAATAAATGACAAATAAACAATCTTGAATCTTGAATCTAGAAGATCAGATACAGGTCACATAGAGGCAAAAAAATCTGATTTGAGTCATTTCAGGCTGCAGTCTGAACATAGCTTTTAAGAACTGAAAAAGCACTACTTTTTTGTTACGAGTCAAAGCTTGATTTGAACATAAAACACAACCATGCAATAATCTATTAAACCAATCTAAGGATAGGAGTAATATCCATCCATCCATCCATTTTCTTCCGCTGCAAAATTTAAATAGAAAAATAAATACATAATTATAGTTTCAAAGTCAAAACAGCTCAAATCAATCAAATCAAAGATGAATACTGATAACACAGTACATTGTTTGCAGTGTGAGTGGGAGCGATACAGTAACCTTCATATGTAAATCCACTCTGAGGATAAAGTGAATCCTCCACAAACGTGTTGTGGACTCAGAGGAGCAGCAGTTGTTATTATTGCCTTAAGGACTCCTCACTGCCAACTGCTCAGTGTCCAGACGACAGCAGCACTTCAGTCTGGAGGATTTTACGGCTGAAAGATTTGACTTTATACATTTCCTCTCGCTGCTGTTGTGTTTATCCTGAAAAAAGAGACCAAGAAATACCAGAAAAAACATCATCGGCAGCTACTATTATGACATTGTGAATGATGAATATGGTTAAGGCAGCTGTGCAGGAGGTTGCTGGTTCAATCCCTGCTCGAGGCTCTTTCTGTGATTGGATTGATATTTTGCAGTGAAATCACGTTGGAGGTGTTCTATGCACATCTCTATTGGCAGAATGTTCAGCAGTTACCATAGTGACACAATGCACAAACTAGTAAACACAGATAAAAATTTAAAGATTGCCTGAAAACTGTTTTATTTCTTTCTTTCACTTTATTTAAAAGGGACAATGCATATTCATGGACATACAGCTCTGGAAAAAAAGAGACCACTCCAAAATTATCAGTTTTTCAGATTTTACTACTTATAGGTATGTGTTTTGGCAAAAGGAAAATTTTTGTTTGAGTCTAGAAACTGCTGACAACATTTCCCCCAAATTCCAAATAAAATATTATCGTTTAGAGCGTTTATTTGCAGAAAATGACAAATGGTCAAAATAACAAAAAAGATACATGTTTTCAGACCTCAAACAATGCAAAAAAAACAAGATCAAATTCATTTTAAAACAACATAATACTAATTTTTACACTTAAGAAGAGTTCAGAAATCAATATTTGGTGCAATAACCTTTTCCAAAGCTGTATATTAATAGTTGAAGTTATTAAACAAGAATAAGATTTTTGATAATTCACACATTTCACCTCTCCAGACTGAGAACAGATTTATAAATCAAGTTTTATGTTAGGACATTTCTGTTAAAAGAATATTGTCTTGTCCTGAGTAATGTAACCTTTTTGACCCCTCTCCCTTATAAGAATTTATCTGAAGCTTTCACATCAAATAAACTTTTTTAACTTTTTAACTTTTAACAACACAACTTCAGTCACCCACAGGTGTCATAGATTATAACTGTACAGCAGACAAAAGCACGTGTCTTTAAAATATCTCTGTAACCTTGGACATACTGCATGGTTCCTATAATTTATCTAAAATATGTCAGTTAATTATGTTCCATGGCAAATATCTGTTTATTTGTTGTTTTAGTGTGTAATTTATCTACATATTTTTCTGTTCTCAGCTGGGTCCAAACATCCGCGAGCTGTTCCGTTTGCTGGAGGACTTTGTGGACGTGATCGGTCTGAGGATGAAGGATTTTCAGGACATGTACGAGGTCACAGAGAACCTGGGTGAGTCTGTAGATATCATAAATGCAAAGGATTATATCTGAGCTTATATAGACTCTTATTATAGCAGGCACCAAACACTATTTTTGCCTTTCATTTTACAGCAGACGATTCAACATTGTGCAGCTTTAAACTCACTTCTCTGATGTTTGTCTCTAGTTTAAACACAAACTCCAGCAGATGGTGGTGGAAATGTGTTCTTGTTTACACTTTTACAGTAGTCCCCTACACTCTTTTATCTGGTTAAATAAAGGTTAAATAAAATACATAAATACAAAGACTTGGGAATGGAATAAAGAAGAATGCAAAATAATATTTCTCTTAGCTGTTATCCTTTAAAGAACATATAGCATATTGACTTCATCTTAATTAATTACTTAGAATTACTTAGAATTAAGAAGTAAATTATGTTTGGAGAGTAGATTAATTACAACATACATGTACTTGTACTTTAGTATTATTATTTTGAAGTAACAGCATACTTGAGTTTTGGTTATTCTTCCCTTCATGTTTGTGTATTTATCTGACATAATAATTAAATGATTTAAAAACAAACTAATGATCCCAAATTGGAAAGTTGTTTTTGCGTGTCTCTGTTTCAGGTTTAGTCCTGATTTGTCCCTAGTTTAGTCCTGATTTAGTCCTGGTTTAGCCCTGCTTTAGTCCTGGTTTAGTCCTGATTTGAAACTAGTTTAGTCCTGGTTTGGTCCTGGTTTAGCCCAGTTGTTTTGCATGTCTCTGTTGGAGCTCTCCATGGTGCTGAAATTGAATTCTCCTCTTCCTGTGATCATTATGGAAATGCTTTATATCACAAAATCATTAACCAATGTATAACGCTATATACCCTTTATAAGAATTCACTTTATTGTGCTAGAGGGAAGTATGTCTTGGTCTGGAGTACACCTGTGAATACAAGATAGACATGAGGACAGACTCATAAGAGAGACACCACACGGACAGAGATCATATTTACAGCGCTGTTACTGTTTGTCTGTTCAGCAGGGTTACGACTGAGGAAATTAATTTGTTTTTAAATTGTTTTTTGGTTTTATGTATGACTGCTCTATAGCACCACCCAGAACAACTCAAACTAACGTGTGATCATGTGACCACTGATGATTCTCTGGGTTAATCGTATTACAAAACACTTGTAAATCTGAAGATGAAAACTCTATGTTGAGACATCTCTATGATAGAATATATGCAGATTTGTACAGATGCATTAAAAATCACTAATAAATCCATGTGTTTTGTGTTTCAGTGTTGAGCATTCACAAGCGTCCAGTGTCCGGTCACGCAGACGTCAGCTTCCCCATGAAGGGCTGGAGGGGGATGGTGGACTGGGCACGCAACTCTGAGGACCGAGTCACTGTGCCCAAGAACATCCTGGTCACTGGGAAACCTGGTGAGAACTACACTGTGTGGTATATACTGTAGACTGGGGCTGAGTCCACATTAATCCTGGTTTGGAACTGGTTTAGTGCTGCTTTAGTCTTGGTTTGGTCCTGTTTTCTTGTTTTGTAGCCTGATTTAGTTTTAATTTGATTCTGGTTTAGTCTTGGTGTAGTCCTGCTTTAGTCCTGATTTGGTCCTGGTTTAGTCCTGATATAAACTTGGTTATGTCCTGGTTTGGTCCTTGTTTAGTCCTGATGTAGACTTGGCTTGGTCTTGGTTTAGTCCAGATAGGTTTAATCCTGGCTTAGTCCTGGTTTGGTCCTGGTTTAGTCTTGGTTTAGTTCTGGTTTGGTCCTGGTTTGGGCCTGATGTAGACTTGGTTTGGTCTTGTTTAGCCCTGGTTTAATTCTGGTTTGGTCCAGGTTTAGTCCTTATGTTGACTTTAGTCCTGGATTATCTATAGTTTAGTCCTGGTTTGGTCCTGGTTTAGTCCTGATTTGGTCCTAGCTTCGTCCTGGCTTAGTCCTGGTTTAGCAGTGGTTTAGTCCTCATTTAGTCCTGGTTTAGCCCTGGTTTGGTCCTGGTTTAGTCCTGATTTGGTCCTGGTTTAGTCCTGATTTGGCCCTAGTTTAGTCCTGATTTGGCCCTAGTTTAGTCCTGGTTTAGCCCTGGTTTAGTCCTGATTTAGTCCTGGTTTGGCCCTGCTTTGGTCCTGGTGTAGTTCCTATTTTGACCCTAGTTTAGTCCTGGTTTGGTCCTGATTTAGCACTGGTTTAGCCCTGGTTTAGTCATGATTTAGTCCTTATTTGGCCCTAATTTAGTCCTGGTTTGGTCCAGGTTTAGTCCTGATGTAGACTTTAGTTTAGTCCTGGATTAGCTACAGTTTAGTCCTTGTTTAGCCCTAGTTTTTTCCTGGTTTAGTCCTGATTTGGACCTAGATTTGTCCTGGTTTAGCCCTGGTTTAGTCCTGATTTAGTTTTGGTTTAGCCCTGATTTGGCTCTAGTTTAGTCCTGGTAGTCCTGGTATAGTCCTTGTTTAGTGCTTTCGTCCAGATGTAGACTTGATTTTCCCTGTTGTTTACTTGTTTACTTGTTTATTGACTGAATCGTGATGAGGCTGATTTGAAGCTGACATTAATTTGACGTCTGTTTGGTCTGAAGCACGTGCACAGATTGTTGTTTTTCTTGTCTTAAAATCACAATTTCCAGTTTCCATTAGCTGCTGATGTTTCACGTTTCTTCATGAATTTGTAATAAGAGGCCAATCTGAAAATCAAAAAAGCAACTACAAAATTTGTCTGTATAAATTAGTAACTGGAACTTTTGTCTGACTATTGTCCATAAATTCATAAATTGGACAATTGTCAGTTTATTTACATCTTATGATTTGATTTAAAAATAAGCTGCAGCTGAATCATGTTCACAACACAAAAAACACTTAATAATATTTGTTTTGCATTTTATTATTATATTAGTAGAATATTTGGCAAGTTGCTTCTTTATTTATGGTATATGTAATGTTCACTGACATTACTATAGTGTGTATTTATGTGTCCTGTTCAATGATTCAAAACTATTATATTTGTAAAGAAAAGCTCGCATATATGATGTTATCATCTGTTTAGTTTTAACTTGTTAAAGGTACACCATGTAACCTTTCTGGTCAGTCACCTGTGTGTCTCCAAGGAGATTCTATTGTTTTGCTTGGAATGTTTTAGTATAGTTTTAAACATATTTATTGAGTATGTATTGTAAAAATACATTTAAAAACATTTAGTCTCACTGTGAGTTGGTTCGCCTCTCCAAAGATCTGACCCATAACTAGGCTTGGTGGCGTCGCCTGCTTGTCTCCAAGGAACTAGATATGTTTAATGCCATACTTCGGAACATTAGAGCCAAAGGAATTACATCTTCATGGCAAAATAATGGCGAATTTTCCACCAGAAAAGTTACATAGTGCATCTTTAGCCTGTGAAACCAGTGTACAAACATCCACACAGAGCAGGGGGGTATTCCAGTCACTTAACAAGTCCAGGTTTAACCTAAGATCCTGAGCTGAAACTAGCCTCATGTCGTTCCATGACAGAAATAAGCCTGAGTCTGACCAAAGCTAATTCAGGCCTGAAGTTTAAGCTGCATTTTGTGCGTGCTCGTGGTGATTCTGAGAAGGCCAGAGATAGAGCAATGACATCATGTAAAATAGGCTCAAAGTGTGAGGCTTTGCGGTTGAGGCGGTAGATGTCCTGCTCTGTAGAAGGTGCTCATGATGGGAGCTGGGGCTCTGGCTCTCTTCAGCTTGCGGAGGAAGTAGAGTCACTGTTGGGCTTTTCTGGCCAGTAATGCAATGTTCTTTGACCAGGTGAGGTCCTCAGAGATATGCACACCCAGGAACTTGGTGCTGCTTACTGTCTCCACAGCAGCTCCGTTGATGGTGGGGGACGTGCTGTGTGTGTGCTCTCCTGAAGTCTATGACAATCTCCTTTGTCTTCTCCACGTTCAGGGAGAGGTTGTTGTTACTGCACCACTTGACCAGGCAGCTCCTATAGTGAGTCTCATCGCCGTTGCTGATGTGACCCATCATAGTCCTGTTCACACTTCCTGTTCATCGTAGAGGCGTACTCTAATTCATCTTTTGGCTTGTCTTGTTCTCTATCACTGTCCCGAATTTTGTGTGGCTGCGACAAACTTTGCCTGTCCTCACTCCCATAGGGGTCCAATTCTAGGCGGCGCTTTTTAGTCGGGTCACTTCGGGTATTGTCACGATGCCCATTTTATCAAATTTTTCACCGGGCCGATCGATTCTATACCGGTTGTGGGACTTTTCGTCGATGTTCAGGGGGCCAAAAATGCGATAATTTTGGTGGAAAAAGAATAATAATAAGCAAGAAAGCCACAAAGAACAATACCCCTCGCCAGTGACAAAATAATCTTGACAGTTCGCCTGGTCCCAACATTACTGCGGCAACTCAGCACCACATCTGGTTAGTCACTTTGGTGGAACGGAACTGAGGATTTGACAAGCCTGGATTGGTCAAATAAGCCAGTCTTTTGCTTTAACTCGCTTCATAGAATACCCCCCAGGTCTCCTTACTTTATTGCGGGGTTTCAGGTGACATCACAACATTTTTAAGGCCAATACTATTTAATACAAATTGGGGGAACTAAAATAATTATTGTATCCATCACCTGTTTGTTTCTATGGATATGCCATTACTGTGCCTGGAATATTCCACAGTATGACATTAAACAGATCTATCTTACATTTATTCAATTACAGGCAGTTTTATAGTTCAGTCTCCATGAAAATAGAAAGGTTTAATACCTTTCTTACTGTGAATCATTCCAGACAAAGCAACGGTGGGAAAAAAAGCATTTTACAGACCCTCCACCAGAAAAGTTACTAAAATTGTGATTTCTGTTGTAATATATTAAGTTCTTGAGTCTAAGCACTAAAATAAGATTCAACATTTTTTTTTATATTACATGACAAAGTACGATCTAATTAATAGGAAAATCTGTCTCCTTCCCCCATCTGTGAGAATCCAGATACACTAAAAGAGATGATTTTCAGCTCAGACACTTTCAGATTTCACCAGACCAAAAGCTGGACAGGTGGGCAGTGAACACAGTGTTGTAAAATCTGCTCCTCTTTTTATCTGAGCACAGACAAACCTCTGCTGTTTCTGCAGAAGATTTTCTGAGGAGTCATGACTTCTGAGAAACTCTTTTAGCCAAGACCTCCTGAAAATTGTGTGTCAGTGTGTTACTTAAAGGTCCTATATTACACAAAACTAGGTCTTGGGAGCTTTAAGCCAAGTTATAATGTTGTTACCTTCAGTCGCGGCTGGTGGTATCATTTTTTGGGTGGCGTCTCTGACCCAAACAAATGCCAGAAAGAGACAGTCATTTTGGTCACTATTGGCTGAACTATATCTATCAGAGCACAATGAACAGCCAAGTGCAAAGTTTACGCAGTAGCACAAACTGATCCACCTCTCATACGCAGCCCCAACAACACAACGTAACACACCGCCCACACCCAGCCCCAACAACATCAGCAAAACTACAATAACAGGTTACGGTCACAATACATCAGAGCAGCTCTGTCGAACCCACGCTCTCATTTATACACTATTTAACTCTTATATCTATAACACTATTTACCTGTGAGGCTCTGTCCTTAGATTTGCCCAAAACTAACTAAAACTAACCTCTTATCTTTTCCAGAGGACTGAGGCAGAGTGTATCCTCTATCTGCTGTCTTGTTGGCTCTGTCTCCAAAAGTGTATTATTGTCCAATATGAAGAGATCAAACAAGTCCAGGACACAAGGTCCAGGAGCCAAATGCAGAAGCTGGTTGTAAAACTAGTCTTAATCCTACTTCCCACTTAAATCTGAAAGTTACGACCAGTCCATATTAGCACTAGGGCACCAGGTAGAGTTCAACCCTCTGCACGCTATACCCAGGTGAAACTTTATGCCCAGAAACAAGCTGGCAGAGGCTGATAGAGCAGTGAGCGAGTCCCCCAGTCCTGACGGCGGGTCTGTGTCTGTGTGTCTGCTGCTCTGGGTCTCTGCTGTGTGGAGGTTTAGGTGAAAGTAGCTGCCACTGGCCGTTGTGTGAATCAAAATAAGAGTCGCAGGATATCACCACAGCCAATGCACTCATTTCAGCCTCTTTTCTTGCTTGGCAGAAGGGCCCTGCTCAAGAGAAGACATATTACTTCCTAAAAACTGTTCCTCAAATGCACTTTGACTTGTAAAAAGATAGATGGAGCGCTCGCTGGATCACTGCTAAGTGAAATAGCAATCAGGTGCCCTTCGGAGATCCCAAGTAGGCAGAATAACTTACTAGATAACAGAAGAGATCCGAGGCACTCTGATATGTTTTGCTATTATTTTATTTCTTCATGTCAAACACCAACGCAAAGTCAAAGACGCACGTCTCATCTAAAATTCTTTCTTTCTTTTCTTTCTTTATTTGATTTTTTTGACAGGGACCATGTACAGGAGCATTAATCAAAATCAATGAAGAGATGCTTTGTACCAAACTATAGCTCTTCGAGCTAATTTCCATCTGCAGTCCCTGAGACACACAACACGACAAAACATTAAGCATAAAAATGCAATTCATAAAACATTTCACATTTCATCAAAGGTACATTTTTTCGTTAGGTAAAATGGATTCCCCTTCATCTTCCCATCCCCTTCTCAGGTTTGTCTTAATGCCGACAGGTTTGTATTCTTAGGAAATGTTGATTGACTCCTACGCTAAATTTTTTGAAGTCTTTGCACAATTTGTTCCATTCTGAGATCGTTTTAACAGAAAATGCAGATTGTCCCAGTGATGTTTTATGTTTGGGTACTGACCGCTGACCTGGTGGTCCAGACCGTTTGGTCAGATGTTAATTGGACAAACTTTTTCAGTGGTGGAGGTGCCACATTATTAATGATCTTGAATAATAATCTAGGATTGGCTGATTTGATCGTATACTCAAAGCTGAGCATTTTATGTTTCGTTAATATTTGACAGTGATGATAGTGTCTCGGTTTCTAGAATCCTAAGAGCTTGTTTATAAAGAGATTCTAAAGGTTTTATCATGGTTTTTGCTCCTTGTTTTGTTAAGGAGTTTCGTATAGATTTAAAAGTGGACAGATTATATTTTACTGTTTGACAAACCTTTTTGCCATGTTTCTTAAAACTTCATCTAAAATTATTCCCAGATATCTAAATTAACGTTATTGCACAAAATGAGGTGCCATATTTATTTATTTTTCTTTATGGTTCTCTTATCTTTGTTATAACAAGCTGCTTCTACAACTCAAATATTTTCTTCATCATTTTTTATGTTAAAGGTTTGAGAACCAGTTTTGTAATTTACTATTGTGAGAGTGACGAAAGCAGGTATTTCTCAAGCCTCAAAAGTACTAATATTGTATCATATAAAACAGGGGTCTTCAACGTTTTTCAGGCCAGGGACCCCCAAACAGACGGCGAACTGGGCCAGGGACCCCCTACTATATATACGGCATAGAATTGTGTTTGATATTAAATTGAGCTTAGTGTCATGTATAAACATTGCTACTCTGTTATGGTACATCCAATACAAGGAAATAATACACAGGTTAATACTGTATTTTACACTATAAAATATAAAATTATATTATTTTAAAGTGAAATCAAAAGATTTCGCGACCCCCCCTGCAGTACCTCCGCGACCATCCTAGGGGTCACGACCCCCCTGTTGAAGACCTCTGGTATAAAATATTGCATTTTATACAATACAATATTCCAAGCATTAAAGTTTGTATTGCAGTTTTACACTTTCGACTACCTTTACAATCCAGATTTCCTATGCGATTGCCCTGATAATACCTCCATTTATTTTCCCCATTCTCCGCTGCTTCAGATCTTTGTATATAATTTTATGTTAATGTATTCTGTGCTTTGGAGTATTTTGGACACAGCTGTGTTTTTATGCAAATTCAGCTTCACTTTTGTCTCTCATTGTGATGTCTGCATTCACGGCCATTTCAGCTCGGGCTCTCATCGCTCCCATTTGCCTAAAAGTTGTATCTGGATGTCATTGGCAGCTGGGCAGGAACGCTGAGGCAGGTTTAAAGTGTTTTGTTTAGAGCAGTGTGAATGCTAATGCTGCTGTCAATCTTCATCAGGGGACTACAGGAGCCTATCAGGGACAATTACAGCCACTTTGGTCACAGCAGGAAATAGGCCTCAACTTTGATCTGAGGTAGTGAGTCGTAATGTGTGTGATCAGGATGACTTGAATTCTATTGGGAGTTCTTAGGACACTTGTGTACAATGAGAATAGGATTTTGTTTTTTTGTAGTTTTGGGGGGATTCGTTTAAAATTGTGTGGAATAAAAAAAACTGCTGGATATTTAAATATCAAAGTTCAAAGTCAGTTTTATTGTCAAAAAACATATGTACAGGTTGCACAGACAGGATTTGAAATTGCAGCGCCCCCTAGGCCCACAGTGAACATAAAAACATCTGATAACACATGACTAAAACATCACATATACCCGTAGCAAAAGTACAGTAAACTTGTATATAATACAAATAGGTAAAACACACAATGAGTAGCGTAATAAAGCTCAAATGGTGTCATTTAAGCAGCAGTGTCATTTAAGCAGTAGTGTCAGTGTAATTTAAGCAGTAGTGTCAGTATCATTAAAGTGTCATTTAAGCAGCAGTGTCATTGGGGGAGGGAAGGCAGGGCAGGGACAGAGTTTAGCATCCTGACAGCTTCAAATTCAAAGCTTTTATTGTCATATGCACAGTAAAGAAACACATTTCCCTGTACAATGAAATTCTTACTTTGCTGCCCACACTGGATGCCAAGAGCATGTAAAACAATTAAAATAGATAAATAAGATAAAGAGAAGCATGAAAAAAGTGTAATCAAATAGAACAATCTTTACAGAATATACACTATGGCTAAAGCCCCATGGCTAAAAGTTGCGAAATGTGTAAACTGAGCATTCATTCATTCATCTTCTTCCATTTTTTTCCATTTTCTGGGTCGCGGCAGTCCAAGCAGATCTGCTGCCCAGAACACAATGCACCAGACCCCACCTGCTTGTCAAAGCCTGATCTTGTCAGATCTCAGAAGCTAAGCAAGGCAGGGCCTGGTTAGTACTTGGATGAGAGACCACTGGGAATTCCAGGTGCCACAGTGGGGTGCCAGTCGCAAAAACTGTTGTTGTGTCCTTAGGCAAGACACTTCACCCACATTGCCTACTATGAAAGTGGGGTGTGCGTGAGTGTTGGTAGTGGTCGGAGGGGCCGATGGTGCAGATTGGCAGCCTCGCTTCTGTCAGTCTGCCCCAGGGCAGCTGTGGCTACAAAAAGTAGCTTACCACCACAAAGTGTGGAGTGAATGAACTGTAAAGCGCTTTGGGTGTCATGAAAGGCGCTATATAAATGCTATGAATTAATTATTATTAATGTGGTGGGTCCACAGGAGGACGGCCCATGTCACAACAGGCCTTAATGTATCTTCTGCCATGGGGGCTACCAGTGTCCGCAGACACTGGGGGCAAGGGGTTGAACCACCAACCCCTGGATCACGAGACAAACGCTCTACCAACTGAGCTACTGCTACCCCTGTAAACTGAGCATTTGCGATCCTTTTCCGCGTTTGAAATAAGACAGCCCAAACGGGCGACTCTGAACAATTGAAATTTCTGACGTCACACTCAGGGAAAAATGTAAATGCAGTTCCACACCCCCTCGGGATGTCTACCCACCGTCTCTGGAAATCATGCCCAGAGAGTTTGGATTGCAAACGAGCTACGCAATGCGAGATGCGTTTTTTTATTTGCCTGGAGACACGTGAGAGTGCTCGGATGTCCTTTATTCGAGCCTCCGAACCTCTGAAACAGCAGTGGTTTAAATTTGTTTTCTGTGGAAATGTGTTTATTTTTCAATGGAAATCGTTTCATATCTTCCTCCGCGCTTAAACGTGGAAGTGGAGCCAGCGCACAGCGCACCGCTAAACGAGGAAAGAACGGAGAGTTTGGCCACACCCCCACCCGCTGCACTGGCCTGTCTCTGTCCTCCTCATTTGCATTCAAGCAACAACGCCCAGAATAAAGTGTTTGAGAGAGATATTTTTTACTCTGACTGTGTTCACGAGGCTTTCTCATGCACTGAGTAGTGCTGCCGTACCACACAGTGATGCAGCTGGTTAGAATGGACTCAATGATGCAGCTGTAGAAGTTGCAGAGGATTTTGGATGACATGCCAAAATTCCTCAGCCTCCTCAGGAAGTACAGCCGCTGTTGAGCCTTCTTCACCACCTGTGTAGTGTTGAGTGTCCAGGTGAGGTCATCACTGATGTGGACCCCCAGGTATTTAAAGGTGCTCACCCTCTCCACCTCAAGGTCCCGGGTAAACAGTGGCTGATGAGGTCCCCTGTCCTTCCTCATGTCCACTATCATCTCCTTGGTCTTGGTCCACCTCCCTCCTGTAGGCCGCCTCGTCTCCGCCTGTGATACGACCTATCACAGCGGTGTCATCAGCAAACTTCAGGATGATGTTCTCGGGGTGGGATGCGACGCAGTCGTGGGTGAACAGGGTGTAGAGGATGGGACTGAGGACTGACTGGGGCCTGCCAGTCAGGAAGTCCAGGAGCCAGTCACAGAGGGCAGGGTGTAATCCAAGTGATGACAGTTTGTGGGTGAGACTGTGAGGGATGACTATCCTGACATAGGAGTCTTTATTTTCTAGGTGGGAGAGGGAGCTTGGTAGATGAAGCTGTCTTTCAGTCTGCTGGTCTTTGCCGTGAGGCTCCTCAGTCTCCTTCCTGATGGCAAAAAAATAAAATAAAATAAAGTTTTTTAAGCATGTTTAAAATATATATAGCCTAATATGGCTACACCTGTTTTCCAATGTCTGATTCTGTCAAATCTTAAAAGGAATTACACATGCCATAATGGGGCTCTAGTGGAAACTGTTGTTATGTCCTTAGGCAAGACACTTCACAATAGGCAATATGGGTGAAGTGCTGGAGTTGGTCAGAGGGGCCGATCACGCAGATTGGCAACCTGGTGTTTTTCCGTCTGCCTCAGGACAACAGTGGCTACTATCATATCTTACCACACCAGTGTAACGCGTTGGGTGTCTTGAAAAGTGCTAAATAAATCTATTATTATTATTATTATTATTATTATTATTATTATTATTATTATTATTATTATTATTATTATTATTATTATTATTATTATTATTATTTGTTTCCCTCTTCTCTCTCCGGTGTTACACAATGATAGAGGAATGACAAGTTCCAGTCAGCTGGTTCCACATGTTTCTCACCCAACAATGAAGATGGTCCTTCCTTTATGATTCTCATCCAATATCAGATCTTTGTTACAACTCACTGCATTCATAGTGCAAAGGATTTAAATAGTAAAATCTGCCAAAATTAAAAATTGTACATAGACAAACAAATTCTATTCATTTTGCTGGAATGGCCCATGCTTTGTGTATAAATGTATGTGTGTGGATAATATGAAAATTCACACCAGCGGAAAGCATTTAAAATGATCAAGCATGTCTCTTTTCCCTACCCCTTTTCCCTCTCTTTTTTCTATTTTTTTCTCTTAAAAATACCTTGAAGAAGTATAAACAATTTCTTTCTTTTCTGTCCTATTGTTGTTTGTTTCTTTGGATGACCCCAGTGTTTAGTGGTGAGTGTGGGGCAGAGCAGATGTGGCCTGACAGACTAATCCCAGGGTCAAAGTTCCTGCCCTGTCACCAGCAGAGCGCGAGTGGTTTACCTGAGAGTGAAAAACATGTGCACCTGTGTGGGGTCAACAGGGGGCAGCACCTCTAAAGCTCCTTCCCTGTCAGACGCCTGGGGTTAGAAGAACTACTGCACAGGTCAAACTATTCAGGAAATTGTCTTTCACTGTGTACGGCTTATGCAAAATAAAGAACAAATATTAAAGCACTAGCTGGGAAAATGTGTGACTGTTGCATATCCAAGTTAGTAAATGAAGTAAGAATAATTAAGAATATAAAAGGTTGACTTGTGGTTGTGTAAAGTTCAAATGCCGACAAAACTGAAAATCACTGAATCTCTCACCCCGGGCTCAGACTGAACACAGTGCAGCTCTGGTGGTGCCAGAGGTGGTGATGCAGTGCTTTGGATTAATTCCATTAAGAGTTGTACTTTTGAGTGTCAAAACCTCTCCAACACAGGAGCTTCAACTGGACTCCTGTGTCTACACTGACCAAGACAAAATGGGCCTAAATATTTGTTGATATAATTAAACTAGGACCATGGCGCCATTAGGTCTCTTTAAAAAAAATGGTCTGAACTTACATTGATAAAGATTCAAAGTTCACCCTGGATCCCGGACAGGTGGTCTGCTTCTGCCCCAATATCTCTCCTTTATGTCTCTCTCTGTTCCTCGTCTTTTCTATCTCTCTACCTCACTCTCGCCCTCTCTCTCTCGTTCTTTCTCTCTCTTCCCATCTCCCTCTCTCTCCTGCTCTATGATCCTCAGTAGGAGTCTCAGATGGTGAAGCAGATGGTCAAACTTTTCTTCATGTTTCACGTGTTTCACATTAAACAACTTTTGCACCTTGCACCTCAACTGAGAAAAACAGTCATTCTATTATTATTATTATTATTATTATTATTATTATTATTATTATTATTATTATTATATTTTTTGCAAATATATAAAGATTTCTTTAGGCTGGTGTTCCAAACTGTTGTAAAAGCAGCTCTTTATAAAAAAAATAAAAATAAAATATAGCTGCAAGCAGCAATGTGGGGACAAGCACCGAAGGGGCATGTAGGGCTCAGCATGTAGGCCGCAAGCAGGGTCTGACAGGGTCTAACAGATTCTGACAGGGTCTAACAGGGTAGTTAGACCCTGTCAGACTCAGAAACAGGGTTTAACAGGGTCTAACAAGGTTTAACAGGGTCTGACAGGGTCTAACAGAGTCTGACATGGTCTAACAAGGTCTGACAGGATCTAACAGGGTCTGACAGGGTCTAACAGAGTCTGACAGTTTTCATAAACTATAATAACCTTGTTGCAGGTGCTGGGGTTTAGATAGACAGAGTCTGACAGGGTTTAACAGGGTCTAACGGGGTTTAACAGGGTCTGACAGGGTCTGACAGGGTCTAAGAGTCTGACAGGGTCTAACAGAGTCTGACAGGGTCTAACATGGTAGTTAGACCCTGTCAGACTCAGAAACAGGGTTTAACAGGGTCTAACAAAGTTTGACAGGGTCTAACAAGGTCTGACAGGATCTAACAGAGTCTGACAGGATCTAACAGAGTCTGACAGGGTCTAACAGAGTCTGACAGGGTCTAACAGAGTCTGACAGGATCTAACAGAGTCTGACAGGATCTAACAGAGTCTGACAGGATCTAACAGAGTCTGACAGGATCTAACAGAGTCTGACAGGGTCTAACAGGGTCTAACAGAATCTGACCCTGACATGGTCTAACAGAGTCTGACAGGTTCTAATAGAGTCTGACAGGGTCTAACAGAGTCTAACAGGGTTTAACAGGGTCTAACAAGGTTTAACAGAGCTTTGTGCTATATAAATAAAGTGGATTTGGATTTGGATTTAGGTGCGTTCCTAGGCAATTCCTGAAAATTCCTGCAACTTTGACTTGCTGGTGGCACTAGACGGTTGGGGCTGGGGGCCTATAAATTGCTGTGGGTAATGAGGAGACTGGCTGGAATGTGCATGCAAAATTTCACAACTTTTTACCAGACGGTTCTAGGGGTTGCCATACACTCCCATGTTGAGAAGAATATAAAATAATAATAAGAATCAGGAGACCAGACACATCAAAGGAAAGATCAAAGGGTTGCTAGGCAACGCAGTACAAACACTATTTTTTTTAAATCTTTTATTATTACAAGGTGCACAATAATACACACTTCAGGTACATAATAATACATATTTTAAAACCACAATAACATTCCCAGAGCACTCAGAAGACACATCGGGGGATGTGAGCACGGGAATAAACACCACTGGGCACAAGGGCTAAGAGAAACAGGGGGGATGTAGAGGACCAAAGTGATTGTCCCAGGTGAAGAAAGGGGGCCTGGGGGAGAGCAAGGGCGATGCAGTGTCCAGGGAAGGTCCAGACGACAGGGTCCAGGGGGGACAGGATGTATGGAGTGGTGGGAGCCTCAACGCCAGCCACCGAGCGAGAAGGTCCAGTGTTCGAGTCCAGAACCGCGACAGGACACCGGGCGGCCAGATGGAGGAGGTCTTCATGCGCCTTACCGCGTACCAGACAGTCACAGCCGTACCTGTCAGGGTGTATTGCGTGCAACCTGGTGGTGAGGTGTACCAATCATATACGTGGGTCCAGATAGAGGTAGTGTCATGTGTGGGAAATTCAGTTTCCTGAATGCACAGTACGGCCCAGGTAGTGCCGTGGATCACACACTTTCAGACCACACGCGTTGAGTGAGACCAGGGAGAGCGTCATAAAGGAAAGACGAGGAGAAGGGACTTATGAAACGCGACTCGGAGTCTCGGAGAGCCCCCGAAGCCTTTTAACGCGTCTTGTAACCTCATCAAGGTCCGCCTCAATATTGCCTATAAGGTGCCTAGCACCTACGGTGCTTGGCCCCTAAAAATAAAAAAGAGAGACTCCTGGGAGCTGTCTACTTCAAATCATTTTTTTTTTTTTTTAATCACAAACTTGGAAGGATGCACCAGAAGTATGAGCAGGAAGTAGAAGACAGAAGTAAGAGCAGGAAATATGAGTCAGAAGTATGAGCAGGAAGTATGAGCCTTAGTATGAAGTATAAAGCCCTACTGACTGCATTTTTCTTGTCAGAGTAATTGGATAAAGCAACTTTAAAGGTCCCATGGCATGAAATTTTCACTTTCTGAAGTTTTTGAATGTTCATGTGAGCTCCCCTACCCTGTTTAGGCCCCATCCCCCATGGCTAAAAGTTGCGAAATGTGTAAACTGAGCACTTGTGGTCCTTTTCTGCATTTGAAAAAAAGACAGCTCAAACGGGTGATTCTGAACAAGGAAACTTTCTGACGTCACACGGAAAATGCAGTTCCACCCCCCGTCTGTGTTTCTACCCACACTCTCTGTAAATCACGCCCAGAGAGTTTGGACCGTGAATGAGCTACGCAATGCAAGATGCGTTTTTTTATTTGCCTGGAGGCACATTAGAGTGTTTCCAGGCTTTGATGTCCTTTATCCGAGCCTCTGGACCTCTGAAACAGCAGTGGTTTAATTTTATTTTCTGTGAAAATGTGTTTTTTCATTGAAACAGCTCTCCTTTCTTCCTTCGCGCTTACACACACAGAAGTGGAGCCAGCGCACAGCGCACTGCTAGAGAGGAAAGAGTGGAGAGTTTGACCACGCCCCCACCCACTGCTCTGGCCTATCTCTGTCCTCCTCATTTGCATTCAAGCAACAACGCCCAGAATGGAGTGTTCCAGAGAGATATTTATGACTCTTTCTCATCTTATCTCTCTTTCTCATGCACTGAGTTTTTGAAGAAGGATTCATTTACAGTATTAGGGAACCATTAAGGCGCCATATAAAAGCATCAAGAAGTACCATGTCATGGGATCTTTAAAGACAGGATATATAATATTACATTGTTTTATTTATTTTAAAGGTCCTATATGATGCAAACTTGACTTTTGTGAGCTTTAAGCCACAATAGAATATTGTTACCTCCTCAAAAACATACCTGGAGTTGCGTGAAAAGTCCCTCAGTCGTCCAGGTAGAATCCATGATCAAAGGAGAAGTTTCAATTTGTCAACTGGACAAAGTTTGTTTGGTTGAAAACGTTGGATGAGCGGCGAAACGTTTTCAACCAAACAAACTTTGTCCAGTTGACAAATTGAAACTTCTCCTTTGATCATACCTGGAGTTGTGTTTTTTATTGTCATGAAGTGGTAGTTTTCAAGTTAACAGCTACCTTTTCACCTTAGTTCAGTAGAGTTTGGCAATTCCAGGGCTGAAATTATCTAAATTATTCTTATGAAAGTGTATGGACTTTAAAAATACAGTGAAGCATTTCCTGTATTATCGCTTGGCATTACAAGGTGGAACAGAGTGTTTTCTGTTTGAGAGAAGAAGCCTAAATCTGCAGGGTTTGTGTGTTAAACATGTGTGAATGAAACAAAACACAACTCCAGGTCTGTTTGTGATGAGGAAAAAACATTACAGCGTAAAAATGGGCCCTTTTATAGTTATTGACATGAGCATATTTTGAGATACATAACATATTGCAGACAGTTCAAACTTAAAATTCCTATTGCCATTTCATTTGTTTGAGCTCTAGGGCAAGTGACAGAAATGTTATGGTGAATAGAAAATGAGAGAAACAAGTGTATAATTTGTAGTGAGGGTATAAATTGTCAAATGTAATAAACAACAGTCTTTTTAATCTTCTGACGGAGCAAAGGCCAGGACAACTCTTTTCTCCACGCTGATACTGAACGCAGCATTTAAGACTGAGCCGTGAAAAGACTATGGGGGATTCATCAGTTTCTATTGTGTTAATCTGAGTATTACACGCCTGTTTAAACTTTGATTTTGGGTTTGATTCAGCTGAACATAAATAATGACATTTATTGTTTATTTATCAGTATTTTTGGCAGTGAAATCGCTCCAGCGTTTAAGTCGTTCTGCTAATTTATGGTCGCCAAAGTAATGAAACTGACAAATGTTCATTATCTCTACTTCAATCAGCCTTTTGTGGTGCAGGAGATCTTTAAACTTTGATCTGATGTACGATCTCTTCAGCTTTATGTAGGTGTCTTGCCAAATGTCACGACAATATGCCGTGGTTGCAGCTGTGTTTTTATTGCTTTAAAAAACATGCTTCCTTGCTGTCAGGAGATTTGCCTCTCCACAAACCTGACCTGTAACTTGGCCTTGTGAAGGGAGGGCGCGCCACTTGTCCGACTCCATGGAGATGTTTTTGCTTTGCCTGGACTGTTGCAGACATAGATTGTATGTATAAATGAACAAAGCTAACCTGCTAGCCGCCTCGTTCCAGATAGGAAGCGAGCTGACTGCATCGACTCAATTTATTGTTTTTTTATTTCAGTAATTGTCCTTAAATTAATTTTGATCAGAAAGTCCTCATGGGTTTGGATGTCAAAAACTGTCAAACAAGGTACAAGTTCTCAAGAGCAAACTGTAAGTCTTCTTCCACATACTCTCAGGTATCACTTGCCTCACATTTAAAGGTGCAGTTAAGAGAAATCTAGAGAATAAAGTCTTTCACCAGATTCACTCATAGCTGCATGAACCATTTGAATTTTGAAAGGGCATTCTGGATTATGTTCTTGGGTTATTTCTACAGTGTTGAATAAGTTTTAACAAATGGTAACATGCCATTTCTGTTCAGTTTGAAATGCGTTGAAAATGTGAGTGGAAGCACTAGATACAAGTGTTCTGACTAGGACCAGAGGGCGGGACCACATTATAACGGTTTTAAAATCACTGCATTGGCTCCCTGTGAGTGTCGGGATAGATTTGAAAGTTCTTTTACTGGTTTTTAAATGTCTTAATGTTCTTGGGCCTTCTTATCTTTCAGAACTGCTTTTACCTTACGAACACAGGGTTGCAGAGAACGTTCATGTTTTTAAGAGTGGGCTCAAGTCTCACCTGTTTAGCTTGGCATTTGATTGATTTTTTTTTTTTTTTTTGCTACTGTGTGTAGTTTTATGTATTTTAGCATGTTTGTGTGTGTGCTGCTGCTGTTTGGGTTGTTTGGTTGTGTGGTGTCGGGCAGTTGTGGGGGGCTGGTTGGGTGGGTGGAGGGAAATGTGGGTTGTTTTCATCCACTGTAAAGCACATTGTGTTACATTTTTTGTATGAAAAGTGCTTTATAAATACAGTTTTGATTGATTTGATTAATTGATAGATAGTGTAGTTCCTTGCAAAAAGTGTTCCAGAAACAATTCTTAAAATATTATTCTGAAATAGTTACATTCTCCCGCCTTGAAACACATAGTCCATTATGAGACTAAGCCTTTTTATATATATTTTTTTTACAAACATAAAGGAACATAACTGGCTTCTAGACTCCCTATTCCTAATATGAAGGTGCCAGCCTCGGTGAGCTTCATTTGACTAGAGCCGAACGCTTATGGGTGATGTCATGATGTCACACTCTCTTAGTTCTCTTCTTTATAGAGTCTTTGATTGCACATTAGGGCAATAAGCCTATCTGTCTCCATAGAGAATATTATATATTTATCTTCCCATCTCTATGGAGACAGCCACCAGAAATATTACGTGGAGCTGCTTTAACTGCCATCTTTGTGCTTAACTACTGTTTTTAGACCTCTTTAAGAAAAATCAATATACAATAACAATATAACGTATAATAGCATATCAAACATAGAGAAAATGACCCATTATTTTCACATAAAAAACTTGGGTCTTATGTGTTCTCTGATGTGGTTCTCTGGTCCTTACCCCCCTGCTCCTCTTAGTCCTGCCCCGTGTGTGAGTGCGATTCTGTGTAAGAGCAGGAGCAGCTCTGTGTATGTTCTGGTTCAGCTGAGTTCATGTGTAGGACACTGGGCTGGAGAGAAGAGCCTGCTGACCTTCCTCCCCCGTACACCTCTGGCTTTCACATGACAATACTGCAGTGTAGGCCCACTGGCACAGTTCTAATCTAACAATGTGGGACAGATGAGGCCGCAAGCTTGTGCTATGCTATTGCTGTTGATTGTGGAGACCACTGCAAAATTATCAGTTTTTCTGATTTTAGTACTTATAAATATGTGTTTGGGCAAAAGGAACATTTTTGTTTGAGTCTATAAACTACTGACAACATTTCCCCCAAATTCCAAATAAAATTATTATCGTTTAGAGCATTTATTTGCAGAAAATGACAAATGGTCAAAATAACAAATAAGACACATGTTTTAAGACCTCAAACAATGCAAAGAAACAAGATCAAATTAATTTTAAAACAACATAATACTAATGTTTACACTTCAGAGTTCAGAAATCAATATTTGGTGCAATAACCCTTATTTTTAATCACAGCTTTCATGCGTCTTGGCATGCTCTCCACAAGTGTTTCACATTGTTCTTGGGTGATTTTATTCCACTCCTGGTGCAAGAACTGAAGTAGCTCTGCTTTGTGTTTGTGTTGGAATTCAACAGACGCTGGAATGGAATGGCTGTAATACATGTAGAGATGCTGATTTCAGAAAAAAATGCAGTGGTCTCTTATTTTTTCCAGAGCTGTATATAACGACAGTTAGTGGAGGTCATATAAAAATCTGGGCAGCTAAAAATGGTAATTGTTGCAGATTTGGCAGCATCTGGATAAAACTGTAGCTATAACATACATTTTCTAACAGGGAGCATTGATGTTATTCCATATTTGTGTTGAAAATTCATTATAGATTGAGGGAAAGGACCAAGGAATTCTGGCACAATAGTCGCTGTCTGAAAACCAGCACTCTCGAGCTAACTCTGGCATTCAAAGCTTTGAAAACCTCAGCTTCATGTAGTGATTTTTTTTCCCCCCTTCTTTTTTAGATGCAGACGACTCCTCGACGTTTGTGACGGGGATTGTGCTGTACAGAAACCTGGGCAGCATCCTGGCTCTGCAGAGGTAACAAAAATATATACAGAACTACTTACTATTATGTAGACAAGGGGGTGGTAGTAGCTCAGTTGGGAGAGCGTTTGTCCACTGATCCGAAGGTTGGCGATGCGATTCCACCTCCCACAGATGAATGTTGTTGTTGAGTCCTTGGGCAAGACACTAAGGCTGCGTCCCGCTACTCTGCCTTACCCCTTCCCCTACCCCTTTATCTACGTCTTTGTTTTGCCCCTCGGTACCAAGCTGAGAGGGCTCGGGGTACGACTGTTCTCCTAAGAAATGCCTCTACCTGGCTGCTACGTCTGCAGAGGCGACAGCAGTTGACGCAAACAAACGTAAACAAATGTCAAGGATTATCGGGTACCTCAGCTCAAGAAAAAAACTAGCTGTTTATACATGAAAGTTCGATGAAAATGATAACGTCGGCTAAACAGACATCACTACAATTAAAACCGCAACAACAGTTCACTAAAAGTAACGTAAAACATAAGCGTGATAATTGTAAACCATGTTAATTGATAATTACAACTGCTGAAAATACATTTATGAGACTCCTTGGCTGGTCGATGTGACGCTGCCATCCTGATCCCAAAACCTGCCTGAGCTTGTAGGCGTACCCCTTCATTCCAAGTCTGGTCGAGAGCTTACTTTGTTTCAAGGGGTATGTAGCCCTCAGACGTGGCCCTGGCCCTTGATCAAAATTAGAATCGGGACACCCCTTGCTCTCACATGAACACGCAAAACCAAGGGGTAGGGGTAAGACGAAGGAGTAAGACAGAGAAATGGGACGCAGCCTTAACCCACCTTGCTCCTAGTGTCTGTGTACACTGGTGTGTGAATGGGTGAGTGTGTCTGTTATGTAAAGCTCGTTTGAGTGCCTTGAAAGTGGAAAAGTGCTGTGTGTAAAAATTCGACCATTTACAAGTAGTAAACTGTAAGAATTCATGTTTTCCAAGGTATATTTAAAACTATATATTTAATGCCTTAATGTGGAACTTTACAATTAAGGTTACAGCATCTTCACAGAAACAAGCAAGTCCTGTGCAATCCAAGAGCATAAATTATTTTTTTCTACTGTTTGTTACACATTTAGAAAAATCATCCATATGAACCACTCCTATATAAAGGTACATTTGCTTATCTGATAAAAGCATCCGTGCAGTTTGATTAAATATAAATGAGTTGGAGGTAATTCGCTGATGGTAAAACCATGTCACGTTTCTTTGCATATATTCATATTTCATGTGTTCACTTTTAACACTTAGTCGACTGAAAATGTGAGAAAAGCATAAAAATTATGGCTGAGATTTAGGTCAAAATACAGTATATGCAGTTTTTCTTCACATGTGTTTTATTAATTTATCACGATTTTATGTAATTTTAATGAAAAGTAAGCAAAAATATAAGAATTTAATATACAGTTATTTTTTCTCTTTTTAATATAATTTTAGCAATAAAAACATCTATAATGGCATTTAGCAGATACAGTATATTTAAAGCCATACTTTTGATTATTTTAAGGAAAGCAGCAAGTTTTGGATATATTGAAATGGATTAGGTTGTGGGATGCAAAAGTGTATAAATGTGCTCAAACTGTTCCACATTTCGCAGGCAGCTTTAAAGCGCTGGATAAATATTTCAGTCACTTTTTCACAGTGCGAAAAGCATTAGAGCGTGCGACAGTGGAGCAGGGAAACTTCAAGCCAAACAAGGATTTAAGCATCGTTTTGACAACAGGGGAGTACACATGGTTTTCATCTGTGGACTAATGTTTTACACTCATCTTGTGTTTATCTGAAAGAGGATGTATTTCACCAGGATTATGTGTTTAGAGTCATGGTTGTGTCCATGTGCACACAGGGCAGTTCTGTCCTTCATTTACTACAGTTAAAAACAATATGGTAGATGTTTCAGGTTGCAAAAAAAAAAAAAAAGCCATCAGAAGTCAGATCTGTATGGAGGCAATCCCGTACACTGTAAGATGTTGTCTTTTAGGCTATGTTCAGACTGCAGCCTTAAGTGATCCAAATCAGATTTTTTTGCCCCTATGCAACCTGTATCTGATCTTTTAATGACAGTCTGAACGACACAGATCAGATTTTTTTTTTATTGCGACCCAGGCAACTTGGATATGTGGTCCTAAAACCGATACATATCCGATCTTTTGACATGCGACTTCAATCTGAACAGCCAGTTCGCATTCAGATGACCATCAACAAGCAAGAGTGGTACAAGTAGGCACTCTCAAATGTACACAAACATTCTTCTCATCATACGAAAATTGTGTATGAAGTCCATGTCAGTGAAGCAGCAAAGCACATAGCAATACCATAACTCTCAGCACCAACACGTTCCTTACTACTGCCATTGCTGCCACTGCCCCACAACACACCAAGGCCAAAAATCTTGTCCCTCTCAATCTCTTCGTTAAAACAAATAAGTTGTACATGTTCTGGCTCTGTTACGACAGCAACTTTAAAATCACCAGGTGCTCAATGCTAGTGTCCATGTTTAGGCGACTTCCATAAAACACTGAGCACACTCGCTGCATGCGACGTCGTCGTGTCCTCCAAGGCGGATGCGGGACACTTCTGGGGCGTTTAAAGTTCACACTGGAGATCACATACAAGTCGCATTTAATTGGAAATGTGAATGACCTCGTAAAAAAATCGAATTTCACAAAAAAATCTGAATTGACCTTTAAAGGGATATGCCACCCCCAGGTCAAATTTGGTCATCTCCCCACAGTCCAGAGACTAAAACAAGTGATGAAAAGCGTTTTCCTGGTCACCCAGCCATTGTCCGAGTCTGTCAGCACTGACCGCCGCGCGCAGCTGCTGCTCCTCCGCGTTAGACTGGAGGCAACGGCGCCAGAGAAAGATTTCGGCCAAAAGGAATTAATTTGCTTGATGCTTTTCCCAATTACTTTCTGTGTAGTGCGCATTCATATCGAGTGCAAATAAATGTGCAAATCAACACGGAGAACTTGCCTTGGTCATTTTGGGTGGGAACTATTTTTCAGTGCGGAAAAAGAAAGCCGAAGCACACAGCACGCAGCGTAACGGGGGAACTCCCTCCCTTCCTTGAGTCAACGGTTCTTCTGATCCTAAGCATTTCATTGCATTGTTGACCTTGTGTTGATTCTGCATATGACAAATAAACAATCTTGAATCTTGAATCTTGGTGCGTAAACAGGGATTCCCCTGTCCGCGTGCTGTGTGCTTCGTCTGTCTTTTTCCGCACTGAAAAATAGTTCCCACCCAAAATGACCAAGGCAAGTTCTCCGTGTTGATTTGCACATTTATTTGCACTCGATATGAATGCGCACTACACAGAAAGTAATTGGGAAAAGCATCGAGCAAATTAATTCCTTTTGGCTGAAATCTTTCTCTGGCGCCGTTGCCTCCAGTCTAACGCGGAGGAGCAGCAGCTGCGCGCGGCGGTCAGTGCTAACAGACTCGGACAATGGCTGGGTGACCAGGAAAACGCTTTTCATCACTTGTTTTAGTCTCTGGAATGTGGGGAGATGCCCAAATTTGAACTGGGGGTGGCATATCCCTTTAAGCCCTGCAGTCTGAACTTAGCCATATGGGTATTTTTGATCAATAAAACAACTGAAATTAGGGAGCAATGCAACCTGAAATATTCCAGTTTATGCAATGACATCTCTGTGGAGACAGGCAGCAGGCAGGTGACAGAGCCAACTATAGTATACGCTCTAGGCACCGGCAGAATATGCAAAGTCCCCCACATCAGGAATTGAACCATCAATCTGCATTAGTAAAAGCCGTAGCCACAACGGTTAAAAGCCGGCCAGTGTGTTTTAAATGCTATGCAATTTTTGACATTTAATTTGCTATTGAAGGGTTCATATTACCCTATTTTCTGATCTTATAATGTTTCCTCATGAAAAACATATCTAGTTGTGTTTTGTTTCTTTCACACGTTTAACTCACAAATCCTACATATTTAGGCCAAGTTCTTCTCTCAAACTGAAAACACTAATACAGGAAGTGCTCCAATGTCTTTTAAAACTCCATGCACCTTCACTAGAACCATTTGGATAACTTCAGCCCTGGAATTGCCAATCTTTACTGAGCAAAAGGTAAAATGTAGCTGTTAACTTGAAAACTAACACAGCATGACATCACAAGGTGGAACAGAGCGTTTTGAGCTTTGGATGGAAACCGACAAATAATAAAGAATTACTCAAACGTGTGAATGGAACAAACACAACTCCAGGTATGTTTTTGATTAAGTTACAACATTATAACATGACACAAAGCTCACAAGAGTCAATTTTGTGTAATATCGGACTTTTAATTAAAATGCTTATTGATTTTAAACCATATTTGGTGACTAAATAAGATATAAAATGCTTTCTTAGGTGACACCTTTTTTTGAACGGCTATCTTTCACACTCCCTCTGAACTGTACTCAGATATTACATTGTTCTCGGTTAAACGAGAGGCCTGGCGGGGGGACAGTGGCTGACACACAAGTTTAAGTTGACAGATTGCGTTGTATCTCTGTGAGGGCTAACAGTGCCCAGGATCCAGACATGATGATCAAGGCATGGAGCGAAGGACATGTGTTGCCCCTGGAAGCCTCTGTGTCCGCTTATCTGTGCCAATCCATGTTTTGGTGATTGTCTCATTTTGTGTGATTGATCGCACCTATGAAGAGTCCAGAAAGTAATGCATACCAAACAGAGGAGGGGATGAAAAGGGCCAGAAATGTTTACGATTTGTGTCATATTTTTAACTGTTCAAAAATCAAAAAGTTTATTGTTGTTTTGGTTGTAACAGTGTTATTAACCAAAGGCATATTATGGTTTATTAACAATTTATTAACATTTTGATAGGTGGTCATATCTAAACTATGTCAGCAATGCCATTTTTTTTAGAATGGCAAAAGGAGAAATTCAATTTGTCAACTGGACAAAAGTTTATTTGGTTGAATACCTTTCGCAGCTCATCCAAGCTGCTTCTTCAGTTCTGGTGAGACGCTGGTGGACACTGCCTTACATTTGTCTGCAGGGAGGTGCTAACTACAATGAAATTACTTTGAAACTACTACATGTACTTGTTTCTGTTAGTTAGGTGGGCCTATTCAATATGCAGTGGGAGTGGAGTGTGGGTCTTGTTAGCAGAACCATTCAGGGCCATAATGGGTGTTTTCACACCTCTGGACCTGACCTGCTGCCCTATTGTTTTCTTTGTTTGTTTGTTTTGATTTAACTCCTCCTGTCAAACCAATTCATTGGAGAAGAGAGTTAAAAAGACTATTTTTGTCAAGAGAATCCTTCCTTGAACAGAAATGGAGGTCTCATCTGTCTTACATTTTAACTCTATCCTCAAACCTAAATCAAAACAAAGAAAACAACAGGGCAGCAGGTCAGGTCCAGAGGTGTGAAAACACCCATTATGGTCCTGAATTGTTCTGCTAATAAGACCCACACCCCACTCCCACTGCATATTTAATAGGCCTTAATTGAATTTCTCCTTTGCCATGGATTCTACCTGGACAACTGAGGGATTTTACACAAATTTCTTAAAATGTTTTATTTATCTGCAATTGTGAGTTTTGAGCCATATTATAATGTTGTTTCCTCATCAAAAAATATACCTGGACTTATTATTACTTATTATTCGGTCTTCATCTCCAAAACTCAAAATGCTCTGCTCCACCTGGTGATGTCATATTGTTGCAGTTTTCAAGTTAATAGCTACCTTTTACTTTTTGTTGAGTAGAGATGGGCAATTCCAGGGCTGAAATCATTCAAATGATTCCAGTCAAGGTGTATGGAGATTAAAAACACACTGGAGCGTTTCCTATATTACCATATGACATCACAAAGTGGAGCAGAGTGTTTTTCCTTGAAAGAAGAACTCAGCCTAAATGCAGTGTTAATGTGACACGTGCAAATGAAACAAAACACAATTACAAGTACGTTTGTGGTGAGGAAACAAGGAGAAAACTAAGAAGCAGATCAAGTCGCAGGAGTGACACTTGAAACCTTCTTGTTTTTGTTCATTCTAGCCACTGTGCCACTATCTTCACAGCGTACAGTTACTTTCAGTTTTAAAATCTCTCTTTAAAGGTGCACTTTTTGGTTGGTGGTCCGTCACCTGCTTGTTTCTATGGACATGTCATTACTCTGCCTGGAATGTTCCACAGTATAACATTAAACATCTTTCATCTACTCTGTTTTACATTTATTCAATTACAAGTCGTTTTATTGCTTAAAAATACCTAGAAAAACAGGCATTCTGACTGTGAACGGAGTCGCCTCTCCGCAGATCTGACCTGTAACTTGGTCTGGTTTGGTCTCCATGAAGATAGAAAGGTTTAATACTGAATCTAAAATCTAAAATTCACCTTTATGGTGATGATACAGTAATTTATTCTTCATTTAATGATATTGATAAAAGGAGAAGTTCAATTTGTCAACTGGACAAAGTTTGTTTGGTTGAAAACGTTTCGCCGGTCATCCGAGAGGCTTCGTCAGCTCTGGTTATTGTGCTGGTTAGACACTGCTTATATCTAGCTGCCGGGCGGCGCGTCCTACACTGAAAAAGCTCTGAAAACGATCCCCCCTAATCTGTCTCTTTGTTTTTCAAATTACTCTAGCGACTAGTTTCGTCCCCCTATTCAACGTCTAACGACCCTCTCCACCCCTCTGCTCTGGATTGTCTGCCCTAATGTTTCTTTGTCTGTTTTGACTTGGTTTAAGAATCGAATTATAAATGGGAGACAAGTTATGTCTTACTCCCCCATTTCTGTTTAACGACGGATTCTCTTTTTTGACGAAAATAGCCTCTTTAACCCCCCTCTCAAACGAGTTCTTTTCCCTGGCTAAGATCTGAACCTCACTGTCCTCAAAAGAATGGCCCATGGCTTCTAGGTGAAGATGTACGGCAGATGACGGTCCACTCTGGCCCGCCCGCCTGTGTTGGTACATCCTCTTGTGAAGTGGCTGTTTTGTTTCCCCAATGTAGCGCTCACTGCAGTCTTCACTACACTGAATGGAGTAGACCACATTGCTTTGTTTGTGGCTCGGTGTTCTGTCCTTTGGGTGGACGAGTTTTTGTCTTAAAGTGTTTGTGGGTTTGAAATAGACTGGAATTTCATATTGTATGAAAATCCTCTGTAGTTTTTCCGAAACGCCGGCCAGGTACGGAATCGCTACCCCTTTCCTCCTGGGTTCGGATTCTCTGTTGTCTTGTTTCTTGCCCTTGTCTCTCTTGGTTTTGTTGACAGCCCATTTAGGATATCCACAAACCGAGAGGGCTTCCTGCACATGTTGTTCTTCTTTCTCCTTACCCTCTGTGCTTGTGGGAACCACTTGGGCCCTGTGTTGTAATGTCCGAATAACACCCAGTTTGTGCTGCAGTGGGTGGTGTGAATCAAAAAGCAGGTATTGGTCTGTGTGTGTGGGCTTCCTGAAGACTTCTACTTGATATTGCCCAAATTCAAACAAACACTACAGTCAGATTTTTTTCTGATTCAAAAATGGTTCACCAGTTTTATTTGAAAGCTTGAAAGAAACAGCTCCAGCTCTGGAAAAAAATAAGAGACCACTGCATTTTTTTCTGAAATCAGCATCTCTACATGTATTACAGCCATTCCATTCCAGCGTCTGTTGAATTCCAACACAAATACAAAGCTGAGCTACTTCAGTTCTTGCACCAGGTGTGGAATAAAGTCACCCAAGAACAAAGTGAAAGACTTGTGGAGACCATGCCAAGACGCATGAAAGCTGTGATTAAAAATAAGTGTTACTGCACCAAATACTGATTTCTGAACTTTTCTTAAGTGTAAACATTAGAATGAATGAATGAATTTCATCTTGTTTCTTTGCATTGTTTGAGGTCTGAAAACATGTATCTTTTTTTGTTATTTTGACCATTTGTCATTTTCTGCAAATAAATGCTCTAAACGATAATATTTTTATTTGGAATTTGGGGGGAATGTTGTCAGTAGTTTATAGACTCAAACAAAAATGTTTCTTTTGCCCAAACACATACCTATAAGTAGTAAAATGAGAAAAAACGATAATTTTGCAGTGGTCTCTTATTTTTTTCCAGAGCTGTAGGTGTGGGGATGACAAATTCAGAGAGATGTAGTATATCTTAGGATCCGGTATTGTATAGTGTGAATGTTGTGCTGTATGATTTTTGTCTGAGTGTTGTGTTTGTCTTTTGTTTTGTTTTGATTGTTCTTTCTTTTTTCTGTAAATGCTATTTTTGTTTGTATCTCTATAAATAAAATTAGCTGGATAATATACTGTGAAACATTCCAGACAAAGCAATAACATCTCCATGGCAAAAAAAAAAAAAAAACAGAACAAAACAAAAAAAACATTTGACAGATCCTCCACCAGGAAAATGATACAATGCACCTTTAAAGGGATATGCCACCCCCAGGTCAAATTTGGGCATCTTCCCACAGTCCAGAGACTAAAATAAGTGGTGGAAAGCGTTTTCCTGCTCACCCAGCCATTGTCCGAGTCTGTCGCCACTGACCGCCGCGGTATCTGCAGCTCCTCCGCCTTAGACTGGAGTCTAACGGCGCCAGAGAAAGATTTCGGCCAAAAGGAATTAATTTGCTCGATGCGTTTCCCAATTACTTTCTGTGTTGTGCGCATTCATATCGAGTGCAAATAAATGTGCAAATCAACACGGAGAGCTTGCCTTGGTCATTTTGGGTGGGAACTATTTTTCAGTGCGGAAAAATAAAGCCGAATCACGCAGCACGCTGCGCAACAGGGGAACTCCCTTCCTGGTGCGTAACTGGGATTCCCCTGGCAGCGTGCTGTGTGATTCGGCTTTATTTTTCCCACCCAAAATGACCAAGGCAAGCTCTACGTGTTGATTTGCACATTTATTTGCACTCGATATGAATGCGCACAACACAGAAAGTAATTGGGAAACGCATCGAGCAAATTAATTCCTTTTGGCCGAAATCTTTCTCTGGCGCCGTTAGACTCCAGTCTAAGGCGGAGGAGCACCAGATACCGCGGCGGTCAGTGCTGACAGACTCGGACAATGGCTGGGTGAGCAGGAAAACGCTTTCCACCACTTATTTTAGTCTCTGGACTGTGGGGAGATGCCCAAATTTGACCTGGGGGTGGCATATCCCTTTAAATGAACCACATTTAGTTTCTCTTCTCTTCTTCTCTGCAGGAATAATACCGTTCTGAACTCAAAGATCTTGTCAGTGACCATCAAACCGAGCCCGGCTTCATCTCTGTCTGCTCCGGTGCTGGTGGAGTTCTCTCATCTGTACAATGTGAGTCCAACTTCGGCCTCTATAATGTCTCAAAGTCTCTGCTCGTAATTGGACCTGCTATAGATTTTCCTCCAAAACCTCTGATGACATGTCTGCTGTGTCCTCCTCTGTCTGTCTCCAGGGCACCACAAACCAGTCCTGTATCTCCTGGGATGAGAGTGACAGGTAAAATCCACTCTTCTGTCTCATATATTGTAAAGAAAACTACACCTATATATTACCATGGGTTGTAATCGAAATATACACAGATGTTATGAAGTTATGAAGGCATTGTAACATCACTAGAGCTAATTAAAAGTTCATAAAAGTAGATGTCATGCAGTGTTTCCCATTAATACTGGAGCCTATGGAGGCCGCCCAACGTCTAAAATCCTCCTCCATAATCCAAAAGCAACCCAAACTACATCGGCATAACAAAATTAGACTTTGTTGCTCATCATAAACGTATAAAAGAGACTACACTAGTCAAAAATTAGTGTTTAAAGATGAAATATAGGCACTTAACAAAATCTATGGGAAACACTCAGGTCATGTTTCTTATGTGAGACAGAGCTTAAAGTTGCACTGCGTAACTTTTCTGGGGTAGGGTACGTCACCTGAATAGGTCGTTATCAGGGGTCTCCAACCTGGAGCTCTGGAGCTACCAGTAGCTTTCCACCTCCTTCCAAGTAGCTCACCAAGGGATTTCTGAATTATACTTATTGTGCTGAATAACTCAAATTTAAATGCCTATTATTATTGTAAATCTATCATTTTGATGCCTGACTTTGTGCACTCATGAATAACTAATGGTTTGTATTCCATGTTTTATCTAACTGTACCCGCCTAAGTCTTGCCATGGCTCATATGTTTACTGTATTTATATACTGTGTACAGTGGTCCCTCGCTATAACGGGGTTCACCTTTTGCGGCCTCGCTGTTTTGCAGAATTTTTTATTCCAATTTCTTTTTTTTTATTGTGTATCAACGCGCATTGTGTTCTGTGTCCTGATTGGCTAAGGGACTGTAGACCTTTGCCGATTTGTCCGTCATTCTCCTCCATGTCTCCTGTCCAGTACAGAATGCGTTCAGCCAAATTTATATGAGACTCTGAGGTGCTGTATATTTGCAAGTTGTCTCCCCTACAAAACCCACAATGTCGACGAAACGTTCTCAGATATAATCGAAGGTGGCATGTCTGTTTATAAGATTCTTCTCGCCTCAAAAGAAAAAAGAGCGCCAACAACTACCCATAACCATGTTCTTCACTTGGAAAAAGACGCCTGCTCCAAGGCCGAGCAGTGCCAGGATGAAGAGGCACGGTTAGAGGAACTGTGAAACGTGTCACTATTAATTTTTTTTTTGTTGAAAATCTACGAAAGAGTGTTTAAACAAGAGAGAAATGTGAGAAAGCTGGAAGTCTGGGAGTCCCTGCTTAGACTGTTGATCCCATGACCCGGCCCTGGATAAGCGGAAGAAAATGGATGGATGGTGAAAAGTGAGAAAATGTTAATGCCAGTCTGAGAAAAGTGTAGAATGCGTGTGGTGAGGCATTTATAGCCTTAAAACATGTAGAATAATTGTAAAATATAAAGCTGGCTACTTCGCGGATTTTGCCTATTGCGGGTTACCACCGCGATAAACGAGGGACCACTGTATTGTAAATTAGTAGCTCTTTTTGTAAAAGTAACTCACCTGAGGAAAAAGGTTGGAGACTCCAGGTCATTATCATCTTGCAAACAAAGGAGGCAATACACCACAGTTAAAAACTAAATAAATAAATAAAAAATCAATAGGACTTTTTAACAATCAATAAAAGTAAATGTCATGTTTGTATGACCGCTTAGTAGTAGCCATGATATCATGAAATCTTCTGTGACATACTAGAAGCAAGACTGATTTGTTTTTAAAAAGTATATGGGCATGGCATGGCATGTCATGACAGAATTAAATGAGGCTAAAAACAGTTGCTGATGGAATATGAGTCGGTAGTTTGCAGGAAATACGTTATAATGAAGGTAATTCAACCCCTAAAATAACTGAAATAAGTTAAATGAAAGCACGTTGGCTTCAAACAAGGAGGAACGTCTTGTGTTCTTATGTTGTGGTCTATCTTCTGAGGCAATATGAGCGTTATAAACAAAATATCAACGATTACTTAGAAAAAATGATTTTACTTATTTATGCTTTTTTAAAAACAAAAGGTATAGAACAAAACAAAATCTGTGCATTTCTCTTATTCTTATAGTCAATCCATTTGGACCATCTTTTCTCAAATTTACTTGCTTTCAACCTCAGATAGTAAGTCATTTTTTTCATCAAATAAATTTCCTCAATTATTTCCATCCACTGTTTCAGTTCCAATGAGCCACTTTTTAGCCAGTTCCTTGTTACAGCTTTCTTATTGGCAAACAGCATAATTTTACACAAATAAAAGTCTTCGGTCTGAATAGGTCCTTCTTGCGACAGTCCCAAGTACATGACTTGTGGGTCATTACGTATTTTATAGCCTATTATTTCTCCCATTACTGTTACAATATTTTCCCAAAAAGATGTAATTTTTGTGAGAAACACGTGAGAATGATTGGCATTCTATTCGCTACACAGTCTCCAGCACTGTTGAGGGGTTTTCATTTGTTTGCTTTTGATGCTTGGAGTATTAAAATACCTCACCGTGTTTTTCCAGCCAAATGCTCAGAAACTTTTTTATGTATTTATTCTTTATTTAACCAGGATTAATAACAACGATGGAATGAGGCAAAGCATTATAACTTGATAAGAATCTCCATAAATCTGTTTAATTAGCATAAGCCCCGTCAGCAGACTTCCCTGTATGTCCCCAGTCCTGTAGTCTTCTCCTCAAGTGATTTTCATCCTGACAAAGTCTCTTCTTCTGTTGGGACGATGCTAACCCACTTTCACTCCTCTGACACTGAGGCAGCCAATGGAAAATTAAAAGTGTCGCTCATGGATCTCTCTTTTCCCTTCCTTTTCTCTTTCTCTATTTTCCCCTCTCTCCATCTATCTCTATCTATATATCTTTTGTCTCTCTATCTCTCTCTCTTCTCTCTCTCTCTTCTCTATCTATCTCTTATCCCTCTCTCTCCATCTTTCTCCTCTCTTTCTTTTCTGTCTTCCCTCTTACAACATGGACACATCAACACAACAAAACAAATACCAAATTAATCTATGCTCTTTACTTCCTTATCAGGGAATTGAACCCCAGCCCGCCGAACCTTCTTGATGTGACAGGAGAACGTTTTCCATTGTTTTGTAGCGCTAGAGAAAGGAATAAATAAGAGGCTGACAATACTGTGAAAGCGTTCAGAGGAGACTCCTAAGAATTATGACCGACTTGTTCTGTCTCTGCATTAATGGTGCATCAGGAGTGATTCAGGGGGAGACCTTTTCTGCCCTTCCCCTACCCCTTTATCTACATCTTTGTCTTGCCCCTCGATACTGAGCTGAGAGGGCTCAGGGTACGACTGTTCCCCTAAGAAATGGGACACCACTCAATTACTGTTTGCGTCATCATCCCTCGCCTCTACCTGGCTGCTACGTCTACAGAGGCGACAACAATTGACGCAAACAAATCTCAAGGATTATCGGGTACCTCAGCTTGACAAAAAAACTATCTTGTTTATACATGAGAGTTCGATGAAAACGATAACGTCAGCTAAACAGACATCACTACAATTAAAACTGCAACAGTTCACTAAAAGTAACGTAGAACATAAGCATCATAATTGTAAACCTGCTAAACTGTTAATCGATAATTACAACTGCTGAAAAAACATTTATGAGACTCCTTGGCTGGTCGATGTGACGCTGCCATCCTGATCCCAAAACCTGCTTGTAGGCGTACCCCTTCTTTTCAAGTCTGGTCAAGAGCTTATTTCGTTTCAAGGGGTATATAGCCCTCGGTCGTGCCCCTAGCCCTTGATCAAAATTAGAATCGGGACACCCCTTGCCCTCACTTGAAAGCACAAAACCAAGGGGTAGTGGTAAGACAGAGAACTGGGACACAGCCTTAGAATGATCCATGCATATTTGGGTTTACATTGCTCCGATCTAAACCAGTTTTCACCGTCACCAATCACCATGTGGTGTTCCAATCACGTCCATGGCCACAGGTGTATAAAATCAAGCACCTAGGCCTGCACACTGTTTCTACAAACATTTGTGAACGAATGGGTCGCTCTCAGGAGCTCAGTGAATTCTAGTCACTTTTGTACGTCAGCTCCCACTGGGCTTGTTTTATTTATGAAGTCATTTTAGACCAATTTACATTTAAAAAGGCCAAAATAAAACATAATGATCCAGTGGCAGTGTTGAGAAGAATACTTGAAAATATACTTAGATACAGAATACCGAATAGCTGCTTTAAAATGTATTGTGTAAGGTATTCTGATAAATGGATCATTCAGAGTACTGTATTCTGAATACTTGGAATACTTTCACATCAAATTGAATTATATTTTAGTTAGTGCTGGCGATTAAAAAAAATATTCTAGTTAATTACAGGATTTGTAATGGATTAATCTAATTAATCGCATTTCAATCTCGTGAGAGAGGTTGAGAGAGAGTGAGTGAGTTTGACAGTTTTTCTATGATCGCTTTGCTCATTCGTTTCCCAAATTCTCTAAGCGTAGTTTGGTGGTTTGTTGAAGTACGCTCACGCTCACTCTATCACCGGTAACAATGGAACCTGTCCGGATGTGTTTATCATTCAAATGATCCGTCAGGCTCGAGGACCTTCTGTGATCGGAAAATTCTTTTTTACAAAAGCTACAAATCACGGCGTTCTTGTCGATAGTCCCGTCTTCGTTCTTTTTAGAAATGAACTTCCTGTTCAAAGGCCCTGAGAGCGTTTCGTTCGCCTCGCCCCCTGAGTCGAGTCCACGTCAGTTTCCACCAGGCTTTATTTGTTTGATTAGCGACGCAGGTGGAAGTGACGCCACTGCCAAGTCACCTACAGGTCCTTCAGTGGGACAAATTTAAAATGTGCGCATTGAATTGCCACTCATAATTAATTGCGTTAATTTTTTAAACATGTTAATTTGCTGTATAATTAATTAATCTAATTAACGCGTTAAACTGACAGCCCTAATTTTAGTCGTATTACAAACTGCTTTATTTTTTATTGCCTTGTTTTTCTTGCAGTAACTGTGTCTAATTCGAGAAGGGAAAGATGCACACACAGCCATTGCAACAGTGGGGCTTTCTTTTTTTCCTCATGCAGTAAAAAAAACAAAATCTAAATTGCATCATAAAGTACCACCATGTATTCCTTTGAATTTAGAAAAGCAACTGTATTCTAAATACCACCTAATGAGAAAGTAACTGTACTGGAATACAGTTACTCAAAATTGGTATTCAGAATATGTATACAGGGGGTCCTCGGGTTACGACGTTGATCCGTTCTTAAGACGCGTCGTAACCCGAATTTCGTCGTAAGCCGGATTTTGCCTTTGATCTTCCAACCAAAGCACCAATAACCTTTCCATCTCAATAATTAGACCACTACGCTGCTTGGTTATCACTGCCGCTTTCATAGGAGCAGATCAGAGCCCACATCAGGTACTTCCGCCCACATTGGGCACGCACACGAGGCTGTCTTCTTCTCCCTACAACCACAACAGAGCGTATTCTTCCGCCGTGCGCCGCGCGCCGTTCGCGTTTGTTTACATCTCTTACCACGCTAAAGCGCGTAAGACGGAATGACGCGTAATATATACATATTTTTTTTAATGGGGGAGCGTTCGTAACCACGAAACGTCGTAACCCGAGACCGTCGTAACCCGAGGACCCCCTGTATTGGGTACATGTACTCAATTTTACTCCCCAACACTCTCCACAAGTGTCATAGATTATACCACCAAATGAGAAAGTAACTCTACTGGAATACAGTATTATACTACTACTACAGTACTATACAAAGTGAGTATTCAGAATAAGTATTTTCAGTACATGTATTCAGTTACTTCCCAACACTGCCCACAAGTGCCATAAATTATAACTATAGCATAATATGTCTTGTTTAAATAACTCACTCCCTGCTAATAGAAAACAACTGAAGTGGTGACATGGATTGAAAAATATTAGAAAAAGTAAGAATAATAAATAGCTCATGTTTGATCCCGAAGATAATATAAAGCAAACTTGAAAAATGCAGCTATTTTTGGAATCCATAAAGAACATTTTGCTTAGTGCACCTTAAACTTTGCAATTGGCCATTTGCTCCTAAGTGCCCTATTTATCTAAGACAGGAAAATGGTGCGTAAAGCATGAGTAAGGGCTGGGGAGCGGGGACTGGACTGTATAATACAAGTGCTGCCTTATTGCATTGCAGGTTTTTGGATATTTGCATTTAGATGGCTACAAAAAGTGTGGATCATTCAGTCAAAAGGATTAAAAGAACTTGGTCATGGTGCTTATGAACTTGGGGCAAAATCAAGCATAAATTTGCAGACGGAGGCGATTTTAACTATCGCGAAAACAGAGAAACTAGATGGCGGAAGCGGCTAACCATCCCCACAGAACACTTTGTCCATTTTGTTTGCTGTCATTTTATATTTGGGGTTTTTGCAGCAGCTGTAGCCCTGGTGCCAGTTCAATACAAGCGCTTTGCTCATCCTGTTTTATTCAAATCCCCTCTGTGGCTCAGTGCAGTTCTGTATTTCCATGGCCCATGCGTCTGAGTTTGGGTTCAGAATTCAGTGGATTAGTTTAAAATATTTTGGGGCCAGAGTGGAATTTGCAGCAGACAGAAAGCAGGCAGTCAGGTCGTGTTACATTTAACTCAGCCAAGTTGTTAGCATCACTTTGAAGGTCCTACATCATGTAAAAGTGCCATAATTATTGGAACTTCTTGGTTATAAAGTTTCTATAGTGTTTAGAGGTGCATATATGTAACTGGAACCTGGGTAATACCAGTGGTGGCACGTAACAAAGTAAAAGTAGTAAAGTACTGTATTTAGGTCAAGATTTTAGATCTCTATAAAGGAGATACTTTTTACTTTTACTTCGCTACATTTGAGAGAAAGTATCTGTACTTTCTAATACACTACTTTTTTGAAAAGATTTGAAAAGTAAAGGTATTTTTTATTATTGTGCGAGATCTGCTGCTTATTAAGGTCTGAGCAAACAAAATATACAAAGCCACGGGCCACTCCTTTGAGGACAGTGAGGTACAGATCTTGGCCATTGAAAAGTACTGGTTTGAGGGGAGTTAAAGAGAATCCTTCCTTGAACAAAAAGGAGGTCCTTGTTGTCTCCCATCTACTATAACTCTATCCTCAAACCTAAATCAAAACAAACAAAGAAAACAATAGGGTTAGCCAGGTCAGGTCCAGAGGTGTGAAAATGCCCATTATGGCCCTGAATGGCTACACTAACAAGAACCCACACAGAAACTGAAAACAAATAGGTGTGATAGTTTCATAGTAATTTCATTGTAGTTAGCTCCTCCCTGCAGCTAGTTATAAGCAGTGTCCACCAGCACTCTAGCCAGAACTGAAGAAGCAGCTTGGATGAGCTGCGAAACCTATTCAACCAAATAAACTTTGTCCAGTTGACAAATTGACTTTCTCCTTTTGCCAAAAATATACAAATAAAAACAATTCAGAAATGTTTTTAATTCAATACAAATCTACATTAAAATACTGAATTTGAAGCTTTATTAGATTTCAAACCTTGCGCAAGAACACTTTTACTTTTTACTCTTTAAGTACTAGTTTAAATAGTTTAATACTTTTTACTTAAAGGGATAGTGTGTATTTTTTTTAATGTGAATCTGTATGGGTTCCCCTCTGTATGGGTTCCTTGTAAACATCCGCTTACAAGTGAACAGGCTAATATTAGTAATAGGCGCGCAGTGATACGAATCGACAGAAAATAGCACCAAGCGAATTAGGCTGCTGAATTTTTCGCGGATAACTGTTTGTGACGCAAATATATCACTTTTTGGACAAATATTGTTTTGAGAAGAAAAACAAGCTTTATTAAATGTCCCCGCGAACTTACCGGACCTAGTTCCGTGAGCTCCAGAACCGGAGCAGAACCCGGCGCAGACGACACGGTCAGCGGTAAGCCAGTGTTAATGCACGACACTGTTAGAGTGGAACCCATACAGATTCACATTTTTTAAAAAACGCACTATCCCTTTAAGTAGATTTTTTCATGTGATACTTTTACTTTTTCCTTTGGTAACAAAATTGTGATTGAAACACACTAAAATGTGTAGCTGAATTGAATTTAATCTGGGATGGTGGTCAGGAAATGTCTGAACGGATATTTGAATCTGATTCATCGAAGAATCACAACACCAGAACAAGACGAAAAAGCAAACGAAATCTAGTTGAGAAAAAAGTACAGACCTATTTCCTGTCCACAATGAATCCATTTTGCTGGCCAGGTTCATGTAACTTTTCTAGTAGACAGTCCCACCACCTGCATGTATCCATGGAGATGTCTTTCTTTGCCAAATGTGCCAAAATTAAACTTGTCATTTTTGGTTTTTGAAAAGAAAAAATCTATAAAAATATGCAAGAATGAGCTGACCAGAAAGCTTGGACTTAATCCACTTACTTCAAACAACTGAACCACTGTCACACCTAAAAAAAAATAACAAAAACAAAACTTAAAGGTGCACCTTGAAACTTTCCAGGTCGTTCACATGGAGATGTTGTTTCACAGCATGATATTAAACCTGTCTATTTCCTTGGAGACAAGCACCAAGCCAGTGTATGTCTCCGATCTGTGGAGAGGCGGGCTGATTACAACAGAATACATATTAAAACTTCTATTGTTAAATAATCAAGTTTAATGCCATACTGTGGTAAAAGGCAGTGTCCCTTGCATATCTCCATGGACACAACCAGGTGCTGGACTCTTACCAGAAAAGTTACGCAGTGTACCTGCTAGGAATCCTCTGTAAAAGATTCTGGGTGTCCACTGAATGTTACCTTGTTAAAAGAAAATGAAGTACACTATAATTGGAAAAAATAAGAGACCACTGCAAAATTATCAGTTTTCCTAATTTTACTACGTATAGGTATGTTTTTGGGCAAAAGGAACAATTTTGTTTAAAGCTATAAACTACTGTACTGACAACATTTCCCCCAAATTCCAAATAAAAATATTATCGTTCAGAGCATTTATTTGCAGAAAAGGCAAATGGTCAAAATAACAAAAAAGATACATGTTTTCAGACCTCAAACAATGCAAAGAAACAAGATCAAATTCATTTTAAACAACATAATACTAATCTTTACTCTTAAAGGAAAAGTAACGTTATTTTACAATCTGAGCCTTCTTTCGGTAATAAAACAAGTCGTTTGACTCACCCATAGCACGTTGGTGTCATTTGGAGCTGTTTGGTAAAAGTTATGTTGTAGCGTATCCGTTAGCCTGAGTACTCGGGGCATTACTTTGCGGTCTCCAAATAACACAAACTTTAGCACTTTTCAAATCATAGAAGCCCAATGTCTTAATCTACGATTTCGTTTGAAGCAAAAGTGGCCTGTAATCTGAGATTTATCCATAGTTTTCAGCTTTGCGTTTCATGTTTGGGTCCCAGGAGCTGAGAGCACAGTCCGCGCATGCGCACTGGCGTCCTCATCTACTCGAAACTATGGCTAAATCTCGGATTACAGGCCACTTTTGCTTCAAACGAAATCGTAGATTAAGACATCGGGCTTCTATGATTTGAAAAGTGCTAAAGTTTGTGTTATTTGGAGACCGCAAAGTAATGCCCCGAGTACTCTACAACATAACTTTTACCAAACAGCTTCAAATGACACCAACGTGCTATGGGTGAGTCAAACGACTTGTTTTATTACCGAAAGAAGGTTCGGATTGTAAAATAACGTTACTTTTCCTTTAAGAAGAATTCAGAAATCAAAATTTGGTGCAATAACCCTTATTTTTAATCACAGCTTTCATGTGTCTTGGCATGCTCTCCACAAGTCTTTCACATTGTTCTTGGGTGACTTTATTCCACTCCTGGTGCAAGAACTGAAGTAGCTCAGCTTTGTGTTTGTGTTGGAATTCAACAGAGGCATGTAGAGATGTTGATTTCAGAAAAAAAAATGTAGTGCTCTCTTATTTTTTTCCAGAGCTGTATAATTGAGTCAAACAAACATTTTATTTTTTATTTTTTTATCTTAAATAAAATTACTCCAATACTTGCGCTTGTTACACCTGAACAACACTAACACCATGTAAACAAGAAATACCTGATGGGTTTTGTGCCACACTCGCTGTAGCACTTTTCAGATGGTGTCACCACATTCGGTGAATATTGTTTGGCTAGCACTCTTCCTCCTCCTCTTCCTCCTCGTCCTCCAGGCTGCACATGCTCGCGTCTTCACGTGTGCGCTAGCCCTCGCGCCTACTCTAGCTCTATGACACTGAAGTTAATTAAAGTTTGCAAAAGAAAGAGAGCATGACACACAACATGGAGACAGTGACAAAAACAAAGGGACAACAGCGCAGGCAATCTCATGGTGGCTGCTCCAAAGCGCCTGCCGCCTGGAGAAGACATGTTCAGGCAAATTAAAATCCATCTTGGACAGCTGCGATGATTAATGAGTTAATATTTGGAGCAGAAATTGGAATCAAAGAGAGCTGTCCTTGTCGTGCTGATCACAGCTTTGTACACTTCACAACAGATGATGTACATGAGTAAAGGCTGCGCTACCTGATTTTTAAACTGTAAATAGAGAAAGTGGGTTTTCAATCTCAAACCCTTTTGTACTTGACCAGTCTTCACATGTGCGCTTTTTATAGCAGGCTTTAGACGGCAAAGCAAGGAAGGACCACCACTCTCTCACACTTTTCCAAAACAAATATTCGTATAATGTGTAAGGCTCTTTATGCCATGGTTGTACTTGATCAAATGTAATATCAACATCGTATTTCAATTATACTTGTAATTCTGAGGCCAACTGCAGCAACTCACAAAAATAAGTTTGGACAGAACAAAGATCTTTGATAAAAATGCATTTCATTCAGTTTTTGCAGTCTTTCAAGGCTCTCATCTTCCATCCTTCCACATCGATATCAACAAACCAGCAGCTGTAGTTAGATAATGTGAAAGCCTTAGTCAGAGTGACAGCTAAAATATGTACAGTATAGATCTGAGTGTTCACCGTGACGGTACAGAGACAGATACATCAGCATGTGTCCAAAAGCACTCACCGAGTTCTACCGTGTAAAGAATGGTCACTGAACAAACTCAATATTTCAGATGTTATTCAGTGTTGATTTTCATGCTTTACAGGTCCCATGACATGGTACTTCTTGATGCTTTTATATGGCTCCTTAATGGTTCCCTAATACTGTAAATGAATCCTTCTTCAAAATCAACACTTACTGCATGAGATATGACTCTGACAGTCTTCATGAGGCTAGATATGTGTCTAAAATGCTTTATTCTGGGTGTTGCTACTTCACTGCAAATGAGAAGGACAGAGAGATTGGCTAAGGAGCGGGGGGGCGGGTTTCCCCCGCTGCTCAGCGCAGCTCGGGTCCGCTCTGTCTGCTCGCTTCCGTGAGAGACAGATGGGAGACTTTGCAATGAAAAAAAGCATATTTACACAGAAAATAAAATTAAACCACTGGTATTTCAGAGGTCCAGAGGGTCGGATAAGGGACTTGCGAGCCTAGAAACACTCGGACGTGCCTCCAGGCAAATAAAAAAACGCATTTCGCATTGCGTAGCGCATTCACAGTCCAAACTCTATGGGCGGGATATACAGGGACGCTGAGCGGAGACAGAGGGAGGGGCTGAAGCTGCATTTGCCGATCTGACGTCAATAAGGTGCCTTGTCCGAACTCGCCCGTTTCAACACTGGTTTTGTGTAATGCAGAAAAGGACCGCAAATGCTCAGTTTAGACATTTCGCAACTTTTAGCCATGGGGGGGGGCCTAAACATTAACGTTCAAAAACCTCAGAAAGTGAAAATTTCATGCCATGGGACCTTTACCAATTATTGTAAATGTATTTGCAATAGTCTGCAATGCAAATGTCATAATCAAGAAACTGATTAAATGAAGAGAAAAAAAAGAGAGAACAAATAAGGCGTGAAAGCAAGGCGTGCTAGCTGTACCTGTGAAATTAATTTAGCAACTTTAGCAACATTTAATATGATGAACTATTCCTGAAAATACAAAACTCACTTTTTATATTTAAATGTTTGAAATGTTACATAATTGAGGTTTACTTTTGAGAGGAGGGTATTGTAAAGTCCAGACTATATTGTTCCAAAATAATTCTAAAACTACATTCAGATTGCAGGGTTTAAAGCTCAATTCAGATTTTTTTGCGAGGTTGTTCACATTTTTAATTAAATGCGACTTGTATGTGATCTCCAGTGTGAACTTTAAATGCCCCAAAAGTGTCCCACATGTGCCTTGGAGGACACGACGAGGTCACATGCAGCGAGCATGCTCAGTGTTTACGGAAGTCGCCTAAACATGGACACTAGCATTGAGCACTTTTAAGGAAGAGATTGAGAAGGACAAGGTTTTTGGCCTTGGCGTTTTGCGGGGCAGTGGCAGCAATGTCCGTAAAAAGGAACTTGTTGGTGCTGAGAGTGGTGGTATTACTACACTCAACAAAAATATAAACGCAACACTTTTGTTTTTGCTCCCATTTTTCCTGAGATGGACCCAAAGATCCAAAATTCACTCCAGATACACAGCACTACCATTTCTCTCAAACATTGTTCACAAATCTGTCCAAATGTGTGACAGCGAGCACCTCTGCCCCGCCGAGACAATCCACCCCACCTCACAGGTGCGCCACATCAAGATGCCGATCCGACATCATGACCAGTGCACAGGTGCGCCCCAGACTGCCCACAATAAAAGGACACCCCGAAATGTGCATTTTTATTTATTTTTTGCTTTATTGGGGGTCTGGGGACTCAGAACCAGTCAGTATCTGGTGTAACCACCATTTGCCTCATGCAGTGCAACACATCTTCTTTGCATAGAGTTTATCAGATTGTCAATTGTGGCCTGTGGAATGGACTAAACCAGATCTAAACCGGGTCTAAACCAGCACTAAACCAGGACTAAACCAGGTCTAAACTAGGACTAAACCAGGTCTAAACCAGGACTAAGCCAAGACTAAACCAGATCTAAACCGCGTCTAAACCAGGACTAAACCGGGACTAAACCAAAACTAAACCAGGTCTAAACCAAGACTAAGCCAGGACTAAAACAGGTCTAAAACAGGTCTAAAACAGGTCTAAACCAGGACTAAACCAGGACTAAACCAAGACTAAACCAAGACTGTGTGTGATAACATATTATCCTGTGCATTATTGACTGATATATGGACTTTTAGTTATAAAAGCATTTCCATATTAACAAAGTACCTTCTAATTCTGTCCTGCCCTTCCACCATCCCCCCTGGTTTCATTTTATAACTCGACTACTGCTTGCAGAAATCTCACTCTTAGCAATCTTCAAAACTTGAGAGCCCTGGTTATGAGCAACCTGGTCATCTTCTATTGTCTTGATGGGTTCAATTCCACACAGAAGGGAAATGAACCCGAGACCTTTTCACTGTAAGGCAGGGGCTTAACTGTGCCACCATCAATAACATTGGAAGAAAAAAAAATCAAAAATAAGTCTGTTTTAGTCTATAAATCAGAAAAGCTTTACCCTAGCACCTTTTCTATCAATAAATAAGACAGAATGCTTTATGCCATTAGCTTTAACCATGTTGTAATTGTTTTCCCTTTTCATTTAGAGGTTTTAGAGTGCTTCATGAATGTTTAAGTAATCTTTATTCTCCTGCAATCATTAATCTCAATTTTCCCCTACCCCACATGCTCACTACTTATTTTGTTTTCATTTGTTTCATTCATGTTTTTCTTTTTTAAAACGGTGATACAGTATGATTCATCGTCCAGTTTTCAAGCATGAATTGAACGTTGAAATACAACTTTGAGTAGGCTAATGATGAGAGAACATTATAATATGGTGAAAAGCTTCGGTTTGCATTTTACATAATATGTCCGCTTTAAAAATTACAAGTTTCATACAGTTTAACAAATGTAGCCAACAGATTCTCAAACTCAACTATTACAGTGTCTTTGTTATTTGCAAGCAACGATCCAATGCATGCTCCATCCCTAAAAATAGCAGCATGTTTATAGATTTACACTCATGTTGCCAATGCAAATAGCAGCCAACGACCTCAGATCCACCCTTTAAAACTGCTTTATAAATAAATCAAAAACCCATTACTTCCATGCTAGTATCTGTTAGCCTAATTTCAACCTGATCTGATGCACTTGACGCGCCACAGATCTGACTTATTCTCAAACATTATTTATACTTGCACCATGTTATATTAACCATCCCCGTAACTGGAGTGATTAGCCTCGACAAATCTGCAGTCAACCTTAAATTATTAACCAACTTCGCCACTTCCCATTATCGTCACTTCACTCTACGCTCTGGAAAATATGTTAAAATTAGCTTAGCTCTCCTTCTGGTCTGCGCTACATAATTTCTTCTTGGTGTGATTGAAAATAAAACAAACAGCTTGAGTTTTTCATCCAGTAAAGTCGAGAGAAAGTAGCAGGACATTGGCGTCTTTGTTTACCAGATGGTAGCCCCAAGCTAGCTTAGCGTTTGATCACAAAAATCACCTCTGTGGACCCTGTTAGCTTGAAAAGATGCCTGGTTTTATCAAAGTTGTCAGTTCTGGCCATAGCGAGTTTCTTTTTCCATCATTTTCAATATGATTCATGAAAAAGTGAGGAGTGGGAGGCGGTTTGTTTACATACACGGCTAACGGAGAATGCCTTTCGGGAATCTGCTTCAGACAGAGTTAGCGCAGTTAGCTTGTTAAGACTGGAGAACTTACTTTGGCCAATAGGTGAGAATATTAACTCCTAATTTGCACAGAAAGTTATGGAGCCATGATTTACTGTCCCCAGGCGCTGCTAAAATGTGGGAGCCTAACTTTATTTTTTATTTTTGAATCTAAGTTATAACATTTCCTCATCAAACACATACCTGGAGTTGTGTTTTATTTCACTCACACGTTTAACTCACAAACCTGCACATTAAGGTTGAGTTCTTCTCTCAAATGGAAAACACTGTGTCCCACCTTGTGATGTCATGTGGTAATACAAAGTGCTCCAGTGTGTTTTTAAACTTCATACACTTTTCACTGGAATTCATAGACTTTCACTGGAATTATTTGGATGATTTCAAACCTGAATTTGCCAAACTCCAAGAGAATTTTGGTTGGAGGAGCTAAGGGGGTGCTCAGGTTTTCAGTTTGGGTGCTCACTTACCATGTTAATTTTAACTTTTATCAATGGAGTGCACCCCCCATCCTCTACCACATTTGCTTTGCTGTTTTAAACAAGTTTAAATGTAGTTAGCACTGTGAAATTGGTCGTTTTGAACACTCTTTGGTTGCTATTTGAACATTTTTAGTTGAGATTGGATACAGAATGTGGGGCAGAAATATTTGAGGGGGCTAGTGCACCCCCAAGCCCCCAAGCCATCACTGACATCACTGTGGTGTTTCAGGGCAGGGCAGAATTAGAAGGTACTTTGTTAAAATGGAAATGCTTTTATAACAAAAAGTCCATATAATCATTCAATAATTCAATAATACACAGGATATATGTTATCACACACGTACACACACACACACACACACACACACACCTTAGTCCTGGTTTAGTCTTGGTTTAGTCCTGGTTTAGTCCCGGCTTAGTCCTGGTTTAGACCTGGTTTAGACCTGTTTTAGTCCCGGTTTAGTCCTGGTTTAGTCCTGGTTTAGATCTGGTTTAGTCTTGGCTTAGTCCTGGTTTGGACCTGGTTTAGTCCTGGTTTAGACCTGGTTTAGTCTTGGTTTAGTCCTGGTTTAAACCTGGTTTAGTCTTGGTTTAGTCCTGGTTTAGTGCCGAAATAGATGCAGAAATAATCTGATAATATGACTCACCCATAAGAATGCGGTCAGATCCATTCTAACAGTTTGCCGTGTTGTCTTTAATAATCCGGAGCTCCTGAGAAAAGGACATAATCCCGAACGTATCCCGTGTCCTGAGGCGAGAGTTCCTTCTTACGTAGCATTAACGTAGCAAGTTAAGGATTCTTCTTCTCTTGGAAATGCCACATAAATATCAGGCTCACAGCTGATTGGCGAACAGGCGCACACACAACAGCGGCAATCGTCATGATTGGCGGGAGCGCGTATCGGTGCGTAATTATGCTGCAACATGATTGGAAGCTGGAGCGCACTGGCCATTTTGACTTAAAAACGTCGAAATTCGCCAAAAGTTTAGGGATTTTCATGCCTGATTGATAAAATGCCATAAGGGATGGAAGAAGGGATGCCCGTTTTAGAAGAGAGATGATTTTGACTATTTATTCCCACAGGGGGGATGCCATCTCCCCCCATCCCCCTTCAACTCGAGTACTGCCTACTACTACACTAAAGGTAAAAACTAGTTTGTCACTTTGCTTATTCGTTTCCCAAATTCTGCAGCGTGGTTTGGCGAAGAGTGCTCACGCTCGCTCTATCACCGCTAACAATGGAACTTCCGGACGTGTTTATCATTCAAATGATCCATCAGGCTGGAGCAGAAGATACAAATCACGGTGTTCTTGTTGATCTTCATTCTTTTTATAAATAAACTTGCCGTTCAAAGGCCCGAGCAGAGATTTGCTCACACGCCAAATTTAAAATACGCGCACATTGAATTGCCACTCATAATTAATTGCTTTAATTTTTATAATGCGTTAATTTGCGGCACGGTGGCTGAGTGGGTAGCACTCATGCACTCACGCTTCACAGCAAGAAGGTTCCGGGTTCGATCCCCGGGTCGCCCAGACCTTTCTGTGTGTGTTCTGTGTGTTCTGTGTGGAGTTTGCATGCATGGTCTGGGTTCGATCCCCGGGTCACCCGAGCCTTTCTGTGTGGAGTTTGCATGTTCTCCCCGTGTCTGGGTGGGTTTCCTCCGGGCACTCCGGTTTCCCCCATCAACCCAAAACATGCACCATAGGTACCTCCAGCTTTGGTCCTGACCAAGCCGAAGCAAGAAGATCATGGAGATGGTCCCCGGGCGCAGTAATGTGCTGCTCACTGCTCCTGATAACAGGATGGGTTAAATGCAGAACTGGAATTTCCCCACTGTGGGACTAATAAAGGCATAGCTTTCTTTTCTTTCTTTCTTTCTTTTGCAGTGTAATTAATTAATCTAATTAATGCGTTAAACTGACAGCCCTAGAAAAACTGACCTTGAAAACTACTGCTTCATGACATCACAAGGTGGAACAGAGCATTTTGAGCTTTGGAGATGCAGACAGAATAATAGATCACGACCAACTCAGGATTACTCAAACTTGTGTGAATAAAACAAAACACAACTCTGGTTAGGCTTTATTTTTGAGGAGAGGCTTTAAAATTTACAATAATCCAGTTTATGTTTTGTATGCTGATTTTATTTTACAATTCAAAACACTACCGTTTTTCAGTTTCACAAAGTATTTAACCTTTTTATTTCCCTCAGGGCCAAGAAGATTTTTAAAATGTTCATATTGTCACAGAACAATTTTCACTTTTGCCTCAGTCCATTTTAAATTAGTATCAGCTTTGAAAAGTCAGACGCATTTCTTGGCCTTTATAGAAATTACTCTGAAGCAAAAATATGAAATTGGGAAAACCAGTCAGACATACAAAACTATAATAGATGCTCATATTCAGATTTGCTGCTTATTTGTACAAAAACATGTCCAAAGAGGTTTTATATGTCATCCATGCATGTGTGAGTAATCTAGTGATCTTTCCCTATTTAAACCCTGAGTGAAGGGGACGATGAGAGGATGAGGAGAGTAAAGGGGAGGATGAGAGGATGAGTAGAGTGAAGGAACGATGAGAAGATGAGGAGAGTAAAGGGGAGGATGAGAGGATGAGGAGAGTGAAGGGGAGGATGAGAGGATGAGGAGAGTGAAGGGGAGGATGAGAGGATGAGGAGAATGAAGGGAAAGATGAGAAGATGAGGAGTGAAGGGGACGATGAGAGGATGAGGAGAGTGAAGGGGAAGATGAGGAGAGTGAAGGGGACAATGAGAGGATGAGGAGAGTAAAGGGGAGGATGAGAGGATGAGGAGAGTGAAGGGGAGGATGAGAGGATGAGGAGAATGAAGGGGAGGATGAGAAGAGTGAAGGGGAGGATGAGAGGATGAGGAGAGTGAAGGGGAGGATGAGGAGAATGAAGGGGAAGATGAGAAGATGAGGAGAGTAAAGGGGAGGATGAGAGGATGAGTAGAGTGAAGGAACGATGAGAAGATGAGGAGAGTAAAGGGGAGGATGAGGAGAGTAAAGGGGAGGATGAGGAGAGTGAAGGGGACGATGAGAGGATGAGGAGAATGAAGGGGAAGATGAGAAGATGAAGAGAATGAAGGGAAAGATGAGAAGATGAGGAGAGTAAAGGGGACGATGAGAGGATGAGGAGAGTGAAGGGGAAGATGAGGAGAGTGAAGGGGAAGATGAGAGGATGAGGAGAGTAAAGGGGATGATGAGAGGATGAGGAGAATGAAGGGGATGATGGGAGGATGAGGAGGGTGAAGGGGACAATGAGAGGATGAGGAGAGTGAAGGAACGATGAGAGGATGAGGAGAGTAAAGGGGATGATGAGAGGATGAGGAGAATGAAGGGGATGATGAGAGGATGAGGAGGGTGAAGGGGACGATGAGAGGATGAGGAGAGTGAAGGGGACAATGAGAGGATGAGGAGAGTGAAGGAACGATGAGAGGATGAGGAGAGTAAAGGGGAGGATGATAGGATGAGGAGAGTGAAGGGGAAGAGGAGAAGATGAGGAGAGTGAGGGGAGGATGAGAGGATAAGGATGAGAGGATGAGGAGGGTGAAGGGAAGGATGACAGAATGAAGAGAGTGAAGAGCACAGTGAGAGGATGAGTGTGAAGGGGACGATGAGAGGATGAGGAGAGAGAAGGTGATTAGGTCTTCCAGGTTGAATTTACACTAGCTCCATTAGCCCATCTTTAAAGAAAATAAACCAAGATATTGCAAAACCAACATTGTAAAATTGCACAATAAATCCAAAAATGATCTCCAAATATTGTCTCTCCGTTGTTGTCCAGTCTCCTGCTGTTTTAACCTAATAACCTGATCACCCCGTGCTCTCATGTATCCGTGGTGAGCCCAGATTTTGGTGCTCTTCCCGTTGTGCTGGCAGTCCAGGTTAGCTCCATGTAGTTCAGACTTGGCAGTGACAATGTTGCATGCTGGGAAACTGGACCCAAACCTAAATTATCCAATTAGATTCTGGGGCTGTAGCGTCTGTGGCCATTGTGGCGTTCACAGAGAGGCTAATCTGGAAAACTGCAGCGACTGGTGATATATTGGATTTGTGTTAGTGCTGAGGTGCTAATGTCAGCAGCACACAGCCATCTCCTGGGGCTAACACACATGGTAGCAAAATAAAAAAGGGAGTGGAGGAAAGAATTTTTCATTGCAATTTCATACATTTAGAAGAGTAGTTTTGGGCTTGTGAACATACTGTGAATACTATACTATAATATGAAATGTTTTACTTTTGTGTAAAACCGAGTAGCCTTCTATTTCAACCAATCAAGCTAAAATCCTTATCTTAGGCTATGTATATATGATGACGGTCTGAACAGAAGACGCAAAAGTGGCGTCACGTCTTCACTATTTATTCCGCATTTAGACGAGCGTTTTCGGGAGGAAATCTGCGTGCATAAGTTGACGCAAAAGTGTGTGGAATTCGACAGATTGGGTACGCATGCCAAGCGGCTGGGTGGTGCTGTGATACATTATCACTATGTCCGTGTGCATGCGTAGAATCTTCCTTCTTCTCATCTGCGCGGCGAAAAGCAAAACAAAACATGGCTACCGGTAGCAAAAAAAAATTGTGTGGTCAGAAGAAGAAGTTCAACTATTGCTTCAGACCTCGTTAGACTACAAAGCAACGAATGCGCAACAAGGTGTGGACTGGGAGATTTGCGTCTTGGGCGAAAACGCTATGGCGTATTCAAGTTTTCCACTTTGCAGGACGGTTTCAGTTTTTGGTGTTTTTAAGCCCCCAAAACGCCGTCACCATCTAAATGAAAGGCACTTTCGATAAAAAGTGTAAACAGGCCCTTAAAATTCTTATCTTTTTTGCTACTCCTGCCCAAATTATTACAAAGACATGGCTTATAAATCTGGAAGAAGAGAAGAGTCCATATGTAAGTGTTTTTGTGTTTGAGAGAAGAACTCAGCCTAAATGTACAGGATTTGTGTGTTAAACGTGTGAATGTAACGAAACACAACTGCAGGTATATTTTTGACGAGGAAACATTATAACATGGGTCAGAAAATAGAGCAATATAGGCGCTTTAATATGAGTTTGTATATGGAGTTGTAACTGAAAATGACACTGGTGAATTCACTCTAAATCAGTGTGTTGTGGATAATTAAATACTCCAAACCCAGGCCGACCCTCTGAGTAGAGTCTCCTCTGAACTCTCACAGTGACTGGCAGCTTAAGTACTTCCATTGTCACTGTTTGACACATTAATTGGAATTGTATGGCCCAAGTCTGACTCAAAACCTGTGTGTTTCAATCCCTTCCATGTAAATCCAGTCAGTCAAGAGGATATCAATTAGCTTGGGTTCAGATACAGCTGGTGTCTGCTGACAGTTCATTACTCACATGGCTTTTCATCAACTTGAATTATTTGCTTAAAAGTTGGACATATGCAATTTGAAATGTCCAACCAGTTTATGTCACAAGTCTTGTAGAAAAATGTGTCCTATTCTTTTATGTGTTGGCTGAAAGTTACATAATAGCAACCCAGCCCATATCTATAATATCTATAATTAATGTATATATTTTGTATGTTTTGTGATCAGAGGAAGAGCTACCTTGTTTTATTTGTAAGTGATAGAAAGGTAGTAATAGTTAGAAATAACTCACTTCAAGTGAGTATTCATAATGGTATTAGCAGCAGTAGTAGTAGTAGTAGTAGTAGTGGTGGTGGTGGTTGTAGTAGTTGTTGCAGTAGTAGTAAAAATGACAGTAGTTTTAATATGCACTGTATTAGTACGTTGTAGTAATAGCAGTAGTTGCTGTAGTAGTTGGAGTAGTAGTAGTAGTAGTAGTAGTAGTAGTAGTAGTAGTGGTGGTGGTGGTTGTAGTAGTTGTTGCAGTAGTAGTAAAAAGTGATTTTAGTTTTAAAATGCACTGTATTAGTACCCTGTAGTAGTAGTAATAGTAGTATTAGTTGTAGCAGTAGTAGTAGTAGTAGTAGTAGTAGTAGTGGTTGTAGAAGTGGCTAGTCATACAAGTGGCTATAGTAGTTGTTGCAGTAGTAGGAAAAAGTGATAGTAGTTTTTAAAATGCACTGTATTAGTACCCTGTAATAGTAGTAGTTGTAGTAGCAGTAGTAATAGTAGTGGTAGTAGGTAGTAGTAGTAGTAGTAGTAGTAGTAGTAGTAGTAGTAGTAGTGGATGTAGAAGTGGCTGTAGTAGTTGTTGCAGTAGTAGTAAAAACCGATAGTAGTTTTAAAATGCACTGTATTAGTACGCTGTAGTAGTAGTAATAGTAGTATTAGTTGTAGTAGTAGTAGTAGTAGTAGTAGTAGTAGTAGTAGTAGTAGTGGTTGTAGAAGTGGCTGTAGTCATACAAGTGGCTATAGTAGTTGTTGCAGTAGTAGGAAAAAGTGATAGTAGTTTTTTTAAATGCACTGTATTAGTACCCTGTAATAGTAGTAGTTGTAGTAGCAGTAGTAATAGTAGTGGTAGGAGGTAGTAGTAGTAGTAGTAGTAGTAGTAGTAGTAGATGTAGAAGTGGCTGTAGTAGTTGTTGCAGTAGTAGTAAAAACTGATAGTAGTTTTAAAATGCACTGTATTAGTACGCTGTAGTAGTAGTAGTAGTAGTAGTAGTAGTAGTAGTAGTAGTAGTAGTAGTAGTAGTTTTTTAGTTGTAGTTATTAGTGATAGTAGTATTACAACAGTAAAATGCCTTGTAATAGCAGATTATATTATTGCCCCGTTTATGACCCCCACCTGCCCTATTTGTGCTTTGTTGAAACTTTCCAAACTCACCATCTGCTGTCCCAAGGAGGGACATTTGCTCTATCACTAAAGCCACGTCCAGACCTGTGTGATCACTTTTACATTTGTTTACACAGGGCACTATTCAGGACTTAAATGGACATTGTGGGGGTCCTCAAATGAAAAATGAACGGGACAGCAGTGATGTTGACTCTACCTGATATGCTCAAACTTATTATATTCTGCAAACTCTGAAATAAATATGAACAAAGGAGCAAACAAAACTAGGTTTAGGACAAAATTTAATTAGCGATAAACCAAGAGTATGCTCAAGTTATATCTATTCCACTTGTCTTCATGGAAACATTATTACTTGAAATGTCCCTGAAATACCTGAAATGTTCCACAGAGTAGTATTATCTTAAAGCATCATTAGTCAGTCACAGTTTTTATTGCTCTGAAACGTGCATTACAGTGAGTGGGCCCTCCTTTCCACAAACCTGACCTGTAACTTGGCCTCCTGCTTATGTGTGTGGACATGGTAAGGTTTAATGTCATATTGTGAAACATTCCAGGTTAGCTATAACATCTCCATGGAGACAAGCAGGTGGCGAATCCTTGGCCAGAAAAATTACATCATCCTTTAAGCCAAAACAAATGTACTGGACCAGGGATATTTTGTTCTTGTATAGACTTGGTTTGATCCTGTTCTAGTCCAGGTTTAGTTCTGAGTTTTGTCCCATTTTAGACTCACTGTTGATGTAGTGTTTGTGACAGAACTGAAGCAGGACTAAACCAATAAAGAAAAACTAAATAAAGACTAGTTCAACTGTAAGAGACTGGTAACTTTTAGAGAGATTTCACCTTTGCACACACATCATATCAAAATTTCATCCTAGAACTAAACCTGGACTAGACCAGGACTACACCATGACTAGAAGAGAACCAAGTCAATATTACAACTAAACTGGGCTCAAGCCAGGACCAAATAATGTCTGGATGCAACTGTAGTCTACCATGTTACAGCATAATGAAATAGAGCTCAGTGATCTATAAGCACAATTTAAACAGGGACTCAAGCAGGACTAAACCAGTCCTAAACCAGCACTAAACCGGGACTAGACCAGGACTACACTAGGACAAGAAGACAAAGTCTATATTAGGACCAAACTGGGCTCAAACCGGGACACAATACTGAAATACATCTCAGTGATCTATAGACACATTAAAGGGATATGCCACCCCCAGGTCAAATTTGGGCATCTCCCCACAGTCCAGAGACTAAAACAAGTGATGAAAAGCGTTTTCCTGCTCACCCAGCCATTGTCCGAGTCTGTCAGCACTGACCGCCGCACGAGCTGCTGCTCCTCCGCCTTAGACTGGAGTCTAACGTCGCCAGAGAAAGAGTTCGGCCAAAAGGAATTAATTTGCTCGATGCTTTTCCCAATTACTTTATGTGTAGTGCGCATTCATATCGAGTGCAAATAAATGTGCAAATCAACACGGAGAGCTTGCCTTGGTCATTTTGGGTGGGAACTATTTTCCAGTGCGGACGAATACAGTCGAATCACGCAGCACGCTACCAGGGGAATCCCAGTTACGCACCGGGAAGGGAGTTCCCCTGTTGCACAACGTGGTGCGTGATTCGACTGTATTCTTCCGCACTGGAAAATAGTTCCCACCCAAAATGACCAAGTCAAGCTCTCCGTGTTGATTTGCACATTTATTTGCACTCGATATGAATGCGCACTACACACAAAGTAATTGGGAAACGCATCGAGCAAATTAATTCCTTTTGGACGAAATCTTTCTCTGGCTACGTTAGACTCCAGTCTAAGGCGGAGGAGCACCAGATACCGCGGCGGTCAGTGGCGACAGATTCGGACAATGGCTGGGTGAGCAGGAAAACGCTTTCCACCACTTATTTTAGTCTCTGGACTGTGGGGAGATGCCCAAATTTGACCTGGGGGTGGCATATCCCTTTAAACCGGGACTCAACTAGGACTAAACCAGGTCCAAAAACAGGTCTAAACCAGGACATAAATAGTCTACGTCAACAGGCACTCAACCAGGTCTAAACCTGCGCTAAACCAGGTCCAAAAACAGGTCTAAACCATGACTTAAATAGTCTACTCCAACAGGCACTCAAACAGGACTCAACCAGGACTAAACCTGCACTAAACCAGGTCTGAAAACAGGTCTAAACCAGGACTTAAATAGTGTACTCCCACAGGCAGTCAAGCAGGACTCAACCAGGACTAAACCTGCACTAAACCAGGTCCGAGAACAGGTCTAAACCAGGACATAAATAGTCGATTCCAACAGGCACTCAAACAGGACTCAACCAGGACTAAACCTGCACTAAACCAGGTCTGAAAACAGGTCTAAACCAGGACTTAAATAGTCGATTCCAACAGGCAGTCAAGCAGGACTCAACCAGGACTAAACCTGCACTAAACCAGGTCCGAGAACAGGTCTAAACCAGGACATAAATAGTCTACTTCAACAGGCACTCAAGCAGGACTTAACCAAGACTAAACCTTTACTAAACCAGGCCCTAAAACAGGTCTAAACAAGGACTTAAATAGTCTACTTCAACAGGCAATGAAACAGGACTCAACCAAGACCAAACCTGCACTAAACCAGGTCTGAAAATAAGTCTAAACTAGGACTAAAGTAGTCTACTCCAACAGGCAATGAAGCAGGACTCAACCAGGACTAAACCAGGTCTTAAAACAGGTCTAAACTAGGACTTAAATAGTCTACTCCAACAGGCACTCAAGCAGGACTCAACCAGGACTAAACCTGCACTAAACCAGGTCCTAAAACAGGTCTAAACCAGGACATAAATAGTCTTCTTGGATCCATACAGAAAAAGAGCACTTTATTGACTCGAGTGTCTGGTGTGGGGAGTAGACATGCAGACAATAACAGGCCTGGAAGTGAGATACCTGCGCTGAATGCAGATGAGGGCCTTAATTACACCTGTGGATCGGGACAAAACCGCCATTGTCACAGAACAGATGTTACCATGGAAACGTGGCCCTGATGGAGAGGCTAATTTTTAAGCTAATTCTGTGCACATTGACATTGGTTTTGGTGTCTAAAAAGGATTATATAGAATGAGAAAAGTTCATTTGATTCAGTTTTTGAGTTAAATGTTACGTATAGGTGAAGATGTCTAGACTTTTTGGGAAATAATTATGGGCTCCTGCGTATTTCAGCCTATTTTTAAATCACAGCTAAGGCAATGCTGATACTGTAAACTGAGAACACCCCACAAGAGAACAGAACTACACCAGTACTAAACCAGGACTAACCCAGGGCAAAATCAGTGCTAACCTAGACTAGAATAAAACCTGGACTGGACCTGGTATTACAGGACTAAACTAAGAGCCCACAACTCAACCAGGTCTATCCCTGGACTAAATCAGGTCTAACCCCCAGGACTAAACCAGGTCTAACTCATGATTATACAAGGTCTAAAGGAGGTCTAACCCAGAACTAAACCAGGTCTAACCCAGGACTAAACCAGGTCTACCCCATGATTATATAAGGTCTAAATGAGGTCTAACCCAGAACTAAACCAGGTCTAACCCAGGACTAAACCAGGTCTACCCCATGATTATACAAGGCCTAAATGAGGTTTAACCCAGAACTAAACCAGGTCTAACCCAGGACTAAACCAGGTTTACCCCATGATTATACAAGGTCTAAATGAGGCCTAAGCCAGAACTAAACCAGGTCTAACCCAGGTCTACCCCATGATGATATAAGGTCTAAATGAGGTCTAAACCAGAACTAAACCAGGTCTAACCCAGGTCTACCCCATGATGATATAAGGTCTAAATGAGGTCTAAACCAGAACTAAACCAGGTCTAACCCAGAACTAAACCAGGTCTAACCCAGGACTAAACCAGGTCTACCCCATGATTATACAAGGTCTAAATGAGGTCTAACCCAGAACTAAACCAGGTCTAACCCAGGACTAAACCAGATTTACCCCATGATTATACAAGGTCTAAATGAGGCCTAACCCAGAACTAAACCAGGTCTAACCCAGGACTAAACCAGGTCTACCCCATGATTATACAAGGTCTAAATGAGGTCTAACCCAGAACTAAACCAGGTCTAACCCAGGACTAAACCAGATTTACCCCATGATTATACAAGGTCTAAATGAGGCCTAACCCAGAACTAAACCAGGTCTAACCCAGGACTAAACCAGGTCTACCCCATGATTATACAAGGTCTAAATGAGGTCTAACCCAGAACTAAACCAGGTCTAACCCAGAACTAAACCAGGTCTAACCCAGAACTAAACCAGGTCTAACCCAGGACTAAATCTGGTCTACCCCATGATTATACAAGATATAAATGAGGTCTAACCCAGAACTACACCAGGTCTAACCCAGGATTAAACCAGATTTACCCCATGATTATACAAGGTCTAAATGAGGTCTAACCAAGAACTAAACCAGGTCTAACCCAGGGCAAAACCAGGTCTACCCCATGATTATACAAGGTCTAAATGAGGTCTAACCCAGAACTAAACCAGGTCTAACCCAGAACTAAACCAGGTCTAACCCAGAACTAAACCAGGTCTAACCCAGGACTAAATCTGGTCTACCCCATGATTATACAAGATCTAAATGAGGTCTAACCCAGAACTACACCAGGTCTAACCCAGGATTAAACCAGGTCTAACCCATTACTAAACCAAATCTAACCCAGAACTAAACCAGGTCTAACCCAGAACTAAAGCAGGTCTAACCCAGGACTAAACCAGGTCTACCCCATGATTATACAAGGTCTAAACCAGGTCTAACCCAGAACTAAACCAGGTCTAACCCAGGTCTAAATCTGGTCTACCCCATGATTATACAAGATATAAATGAGGTCTAACCCAGAACTACACCAGGTCTAACCCAGGATTAAACCAGATTTACCCCATGATTATACAAGGTCTAAATGAGGTCTAACCCAGAACTAAACCAGGTCTAACCCAGGGCAAAACCAGGTCTACCCCATGATTATACAAGGTCTAAATGAGGTCTAACCCAGAACTAAACCAGGTCTAACCCAGAACTAAACCAGGTCTAACCCAGAACTAAACCAGGTCTAACCCAGGACTAAATCTGGTCTACCCCATGATTATACAAGATCTAAATGAGGTCTAACCCAGAACTACACCAGGTCTAACCCAGGATTAAACCAGGTCTAACCCATTACTAAACCAAATCTAACCCAGAACTAAACCAGGTCTAACCCAGAACTAAAGCAGGTCTAACCCAGGACTAAACCAGGTCTACCCCATGATTATACAAGGTCTAAACCAGGTCTAACCCAGAACTAAACCAGGTCTAACCCAGGTCTAAATCTGGTCTACCCCATGATTATACAAGATCTAAATGAGGTCTAACCCAGAACTAAACCAGGTCTAACCCAGGACTAAACCAGGTTTACCCCATGATTATACAAGGTCTAAATGAGGCCTAACCCAGAACTAAACCAGGTCTAACCCAGGACTAAACCAGGTCTACCCCATGATTATACAAGGTCTAAATGAGGTCTAACCCAGAACTAAACCAGGTCTAACCCAGAACTAAACCAGGTCTAACCCAGGACTAAACCAGGTCTACCCCATGATTATACAAGGTCTAAACCAGGTCTAACCCAGAACTAAACCAGGTCTAACCCAGGACTAAATCTGGTCCACCCCATGATTATACAAGATCTAAATGAGGTCTAACCCAGAACTACACCAGGTCTAACCCAGGATTAAACCAGGTCTAACCCATTACTAAACCAAATCTAACCCAGAACTAAACCAGGTCTAACCCAGGACTAAACTAGGTCTAACCCAGCACTAAACCAGGTCTAACCCAGGACTATATGAGTCAATCTGCCAGTTTCCCCATGAACCTTAAGTGGCTGCTCTGTGATCGCCCATGATGCCACAGTGAAGAATGGGTCAAATGTAAAGGACAAATATTCATACCGGGACAATAGTGTCATTTTCCTATTCCATAATTTAATGCTAATAGTGAATTAAATAATGATATAACCAATGAGTGCAACTATAAAATGCAGTTAATCAATATATCTATGTATTGAACCTGTAATTAACCCCATGTCTAAAGCAGGTTATCGGAACAGCACTATAGCCCGTAAGATTAGTCAGGGACAGTTAATGACCATAAGTGACAAATGGTCTGCTTCACCTGTATAGAAATATGGTTAGTATGATGAAGGCCATACTAAGGTGTTCCCAGGCCAGCCGGGAGACATAGTCCCTTCAGCGTGTCCTGGGTCTTCCCTGGGGCCTCCTCCTGGTGGGACATGTCGGCGGCGCGCGCAAGTGCAGCGGCCCCTCCCCTAGCCCACTCTATCACTGTCCTGCCTGGTTAGTGGGGAAACGAAATTTCGAATTCACTCTATGTACATGTACATGATTGTTTTTCGACAATAAAGCAAACTATGACTATGACTATGACTATGAACACCTCCCGAGGGAGCCGTCCAGGAGGCATCCGGAACAGATGCCCGAGCCACCTCATCTAGCTTCTCTCGACGTGGAGGAGCAGCGGCTCTACTCTGAGTCTCTCCCATGTGACTGAGCTTCTCACCCTATCTCTAAGGGAGTGCCCAGCCACTCTGCAGAGGAAACTCATTTCGGCTGCTTGTATCCGCGATCTCCTCCTTTCGGTTATTACCCCGAGCTCATGACCATAGGTGAGGGAGGAACATAGATTGACGGTAAATCGAGAGCTTTCGGCTCAGCTCCCTCTTCACCACAATGGTCCAGTACAGCGACCGCATCACTGCCAACGCTGCACCTGTTAATCTCTTGTATGATTATATTGTCTTTAATTATTACACTGTTTTGAGGACAGGCTCAAACCCCTTGTAGGGCCAGACTTTAGATGCATTATTGCTTCTTTTATAGAGTTTCCTCATCAAAAACACCTGAAGTTTTGTTTCGTTCACACATTTGACACACAAACTCTGCATATTTAGGCTGTGTTATTCTGTACTGAAAACAACGTCCGTTGTCCTGGCATTGACCACCTGGACTGAACTAAACTATGAAACAAAACACAACTCCAGGTATGTTTTTTGATGAAATAAAAACATTGAAACATGACTAAAAGCTCACAAGAGTCTAGTTTTGTAATATAAGACCTTTAAGCTATTTTGGAGGATAGACTTAATCCCCATAAAGGGCCACACCTTATTAAACATGATAGGTAGTATTTTTATTTTTTTTTACATTGAATATTCTGAAATATCAAACAATCAAACCCCCAACTGCTATCAAACTGTTTACGTCACAGTTTACAGCAGGGGTATCAAACTCATTTTGGTCCGGGGGCCTTATCCAACCTACTTTGATCCCAAAGGGGCCAGATCAGAAAACTCATGGCATATATACCCCAAAAACAGCAATAAGTCCAAATATTTGTGCAGAGAAACACAAATCTATTACAGAAGTATTTTTTATTTGATGAACTTTTTCTTTTACAAAATATTATAATACTATGAACAACCTGAAACTTTAAGAAAAATGCAGTTTCAACACAAGCATGCAGGTTTACCATTCACCTCTGTGAACAAATAGGAATGAGTCAATTTTCCTTGGAAAATCCTGCACTCGGTGTCCACTTTTCTCATTTTTGACATTTTGCTGATGAGGGTGTCACGGTCAACAGTCAAAACGATGGTCCTTTAAGAGCATTTGGAAAGAGGAAAGTCTTCATTTGTGCTGCTCTGGTGAGAGGGGCCACACACAGACGCGCTGGAGACGCTGCTATGCTAAACTGCACAGAAAAGAGGCACAGAAATTTACCAATATTTTAATAGAAAATTAAAATATAATTAAAATATTTTAATAGAAAATCAGCCGAGGGCCAGATTAAAGGTCTTTGAGGGCCGGATCTGGCCCCCGGGCTGCATGTTTGACACCCCTGGTTTACAATGTCCAAGCATTCTTATCAGTGCTAGTGTTCAGGTTTCACGTTTTGTGTGTATGCATGTTTTGTTTGAAAGACTACAACCTCATAAAATAAAAGGATTTAAATGCATTTTTCTCTGTAAATAAGAACCGCTGATGTCAGATTACTGCAGGGGACCTCAAAAAACCCCAAATTGCTTTAAGTATAGAGAAATGTATTGGAATCTCTGCAAAAAGGCTCAGCGGGTTGACATTTTCTGTGCTGATTTAAGCAATATCTTTGTATTTACAACTAATATAATCTCAGAAAACACCATTCAAAATCAATACTTTCTCCTATTTCTGTAAATGAATACTTGTGTTTCTAAATAGAATCATTGGTGTGTGAGTGGGTCGGGCAGTGTCACGGGTGCACCTCGGGTCAAGCCGAGTTCTGGGAAACAAAACAAAAACGGCTCTGACGTTGAGCTCAAACGCACTCATGTGTCCTTCAGTCTCATCGTCACACCTCCACTGTCTGACATGTGTCTGTGAAGGCTTTCTATTGCAGTCAGGCTTGTACAGGGAATACACTTCTATTTTTCTAACAACTAGCCGAGTTTTGGACCACAAACGAAAAGTGGAACGCTATTTTAATACTCCAACCTCATATTATGTCACACTTTATCCACTACTAGGCCACTACTACTGCAATTACTACAATACTACTACTTTCAAATAAGAGTTTATATCATTTTTTTCTGCAATTCAACGTTCATTTGAAAGTTCATTCATATTTTGTACAAAACTTCAGCAAAAACATTTAGAGGAATGTTAAGATATTGTTTTTACTATCACTATTATTATTATTATTATTATTATTATTATTATTATTGTCAAGTTTTGGACCAACAAAACTGGAATGCTATTTTAATACGCCAACCTCATATTATGTCACATTTTATCCAATCCTACAGTATGTCCCTGTGATTTGACCATAATTAATAATGTATTATATGAATTGCCTACTAATACTAATGCTGATAATACTACAACTACTAGGCCACTACTACTATTACTACTATACTACTACTTTCAAATAAGAGTTTACTTCTGCAGTTCAGGATTCATTTGAAAGTTCATTCATATTTTGGACAATACTTAAACAAAAACATTTAAAGGAATGTTAAGATGTTCTTTTTTACTACCGTTATTACTATTACAATAATATTAATAATAATAGTAACAATAATAATAATAATAATTATTATTATTATTATTGATGTTGTTGTTATTATTATTATTATTATTATTATTATTATTATTATATGTATTTTAGTCAAGTTTTGGACCACAAAACAAAACTGGAATGCTATTTTAATACGCCAACCTCATATTATGTCACATTTTATCCAATCCTACAGTATGTCCCTGTGATTTGACCATAATTAATAATATATTATATGAATTGCCTACTAACACTAATGCTGATAATACTACAACTACTAGGCCACTACTACTACTATTACTACTATACTACTACTACTTTCAAATAAGAGTTTACTTTTGCAGTTCAGGATTCATTTGAAAGTTCATTCATATTTTGGACAATACTTAAACGAAAACATTTAAAGGAATGTTAAGGTGTTCTTTTTTACTACCGTTATTACTATTACAATAATAATAATAATAATAATAATTATTATTATTATTATTATTATTATTATTATTGTTGTTGTTGTTGTTGTTGTTGTTGTTGTTGTTGTTGTTGTTGTTGTTATTATTATTATTATTATTATTATTATTATTATTATTAGGGACCGAGCCCCGAAGGGGGACGAAGGTCCCTATTGTTGTTGCTTTGTTTCCCTATTATTATTATTATTATTATTATTATTATTATTATTCTTGTTCTTGTTCACACTCGCTGGGGCAATTTTGAGCATGTTCCCATGCTTCAAAACGAACGAAACTTTGCACGGGCATCACAAAGTGCTGCCAGTACGACCACACAAAGTCCCGTCCCCCAGTGACCCCCAGGAGCTCGATATCGCCCCCTAGCGCGTTGTCTTTCGGGGCTGGCATACCGTTTAAGATAGGCGCACGAAATTCGGTAGGGACGTGTATCTCAATAAGACGAACAAACGCCTCACTGCAATGTCATGGCCACGCCCAACAGGAAGTGAGATAATTGGGCTTTTGTGTGATTTTTGGGTATTGGACATAGAATGGAATTTGAAACACTTCTCCTACACCGTACCTCAGATAGGCTTAAATTTTGGTGAACATAATCTTAAGACGTTGGAGATGTTAAATTGCGAAGGATTTTCAAATAGGCGGTAATATGACGATACGGCGGATCGATAAAATTAGGTATGGAATTTGAAACACTTCTCCTACACCGTCCCTCAGATAGGCTTACATTTTGGTGAACATAATCTTAAGACGTTGGAGATGTTAAATTGCGAAGGATTTTCAAATAGGCGGTAATATGACGATACGGCGGGATCGATAAAATTAGGTATTTATTGAATGGGAGTGATGAGTTATGAATGGGAGGTATTTGTTGCTAGGCAACGCCCTGATCAAAGGTCTTTGATCTTTGTACCTTTGATCTGATATAGCTGCAAGCAGCAATGTGGGAACAAGCATCGAAGGTTCATGTAGGCCTCAGCATGTAGGCCACATGCAGGGTCTGACAGGGTCTGACAGAGTCTGACAGGGTCTAACAGAGTCTGACAGGGTCTGACAGAGTCTGACAGGGTCTAACAGAGTCTGACAGGGTCTGACAGGGTCTGACAGGGTCTGACAGGGTCTGACAGGGTCTGTTCTGACAGGGTATCTACAATGTCATGGCCACGCCCAACAGGAAGTGAGATAATTGTGCCAGGCACACGAAATTTCGTATGGCTGTGCGTCTCAGTAAGACGAACAAACGCAGGTGCGAGGTCCCGACCAACGCCGCTTGCGGCTTTAATTATTATTATTATTATTATTATTATTATTATTATTATTAGTAGTAGTAGTAGTAGTAGTAGTAGTAGTAGTAGGAGTAGTAGTAGTAGTAGTAGTAGTAGTAGTAGTAGTAGTAGTAGTAGTATTAATGTGTTAGCCAAGTTTTGGGCCACAAAAGAAAAGTGGAATGCTATTTTAATACTCCAACCTCATATTATGTCACACTTTATTTAATACTACAACTACTAGGCCACTACTAGCCTATTATTACTACTATACTACTACTTTCAAAGTGTTTATATAATTTTTTTTCTGCAATTCAGGATTCATTTGAAAGTTCATTCATTTTTTAATAATACTTAAACGAAAACATTTAGAGGAATGCTAAGATATTGTTTTTTTTTACTACCACTATTATTATTATTATTATTATTATTATTATTATTATTATTATTATTATTATTATTATTATTGTGAATAATACTATGTGTACAACATTTATAATAATATTTTTAATCATTTTAAACCATTTGAAGTGATTTGAGTGACAGTGGGTACAGCGTGTGCACGGGCACTTCCACGCAGTGTCTTGCCGCCTCACTGCCGCCTGAGCACCGCTTCCCTCCGCTCTGCTCCGCGCCTCGTCCGCTCGCTGCACCGACCAAACCGAGCCAAACCGAGCCAAACATGTAACCGGAATCCGCGTTTCGCCTGCGCCTCATCTGCAAATGTAACCGCTGTTGCATGGGACTTTTACCCAAACGCGCTGTGCATTTTCTTTCCCCTTGAATCCTTTCGCCTTTTGCATTCACCGCATCGTTTTTTCTCTCTCCTCCTCTCTTCTCTTGTGTGTGTGTGTGTGTGTTCCCAGCAGCTCTTCTTCTGCGCTCGGATCCTGGTCTCCAAGAGGCTGCAAAACCGTCCTAGTCGACTCCTACCGAACCAAATGCGTTTGTGACAGGCTGTCCACCTTCGCCATTTTAGCGCGGCTCAATCCTGAAATGGTAAGTCCCCCGACACTGAAAAGCCTTTTTTGCACTTGCTACACTTGACATCCATTGGAGACGGGGATGTTTTGGTGGTGATTTTGTGCGGATGCTTCTCCAAAGGGCGTCATTGTCATAGGCTATCAACAGATCCTCCCTCTCCAAGCGCATCACCCTCCCCGCGCGCCCCTCCAACACATGCCAAAAAAAACGCCGCTAAAGGTGATTAACCGAGCTTAAGAAACGGTGATTGTAAAGAAAGAAAAGACATGAATGGAGGTGCACATAGCAGAGTTCGAGGAAGGCTAACCTGGTTGGCTATTTAGCTGGCAGATGTAGCCACTGACAGTCCCTCTCCACGTTGACTTGGACGTAATCAGGTTTTAAAGCAAATTGCGCGTAATTATACCGCGTGGAGCCTCTTATAATTGTTCCCATTGCAGCTCTACAATTGATATTCATATTAGCATATTTTTACATATTTGACAGGCTGTGCTGGGTGCATGGTTATTAGGCCCAGTGGAGTAGGTAGCCAGCTGCTGTGCGCATGATAAGGTTGGAAGAAAAATGGCACCTTTATCACGTTGGACGGTTCAGTATGGATTCTTTACACTATAGCGTGGAAATGTAAGGGAGCGAAGGTGTTTGTCGACAGAAATGCATATATATGGGAACTATACAGTATGTAAGCAGTTCTTCGGTAGCGTTCTATAAAGGCCTTTATGTTGCACGAAATGGAGATTGAGACTGTAGCTGTATGGTTTGCAATAAGCTGCAACGTTTAATCGTATAATATACATATTGACAGAGGTGGAAGATAACAACGATCAAGACATTAGTATTGTAATTACTGTTTTAGACATACAGCTGTGGAGAAAAATAAGAAACCACTGCATTTTTTTTCTGAAATCAGCATCTCGACATGTATTACAGCCATTCCATTCCAGCGTCTGTTGAATTCCAACACAAACACAAAGATGAGCTACTTCAGTTCTTGCACCAGGAGTGGAATAAAGTCACCCAAGAACAATGTGAAAGACTTGTGGAGAGCATGCCAAGACGCATGAAAGCTATGGTTAAAAATAAGGGTTACTGCACCAAATATTGATTTCTGAACTCTTCTTAAGGGTAAACTTTAAAATGAATTTGATCTTGTTTCTTTGCATCATTTGAGGTCTGAAAACATGTATCTTTTTTGTTATTTTGACCATTTGTCATTTTCTGCAAATAAATGCTCTAAACGATAATATTTTTATTTGGAATTTGGGGGAAATGTTGTCAGTAGTTTATAGACTCAAACAAAAATGTTCCTTTTGCCCAAACATACCTATAAGTAGTAAAATCAGAAAAACTGATCATTTTGCAGTGGTCTCTTATTTTTTTCCAGAGCTGTATGTGTATTTAGAATATGGAGTAGGATGTCTTTTTTTCTGTGCTTACGGTTAATTTTAAAGTCCAATTATTTTGTGTAATAGAATAGAATAGAATGCCTTTTATTGTCACTATTCATATGTACAATTTACATTATACATACTCACAATGAGACTGAAAGCATCTCACTTCAGTGCAGACATTTAAGTCAGATATTTACAACACAGCAGGATATTTACAACACAGTATAGAAAAAAAGGCTTATACTTGAATTTTTAAACAAGAAATCTGGAGTTGTGTTTTGTTTCATTCACATATGTCGACAAACCCGGCATTTTTAGGCTGAGCTAGACAGAAAATGCTCTGTTCCACCCTGTGATGTCATGTGGTAACACAAGAAGTGCTCCTCTGTGGTTTTAAACTCCATAAAGCCTTCACTGGGATGGATGATTTCAGCCCTGTCTCTTCTGATTAAAAGGTAAAAGGAGCTGTTAACTTGGAAACGACTGCTTCATGACATCACAAAGTGGAACAGGAGATGTAAGCAGAGTCAAAAGAAAGGACAACTCTCCAGGTATTTTTTGATTAAGCAACAACAATTTAACATGGCTTGAAGTTATCAGGAGTCAGTTTTCTGTAATAGAGGACATTTGGATTGTTTTGGGGATAAAATTAGAGAAAAATATTATTATAGTGTATGGCCTGATGTATTGACTAGTATATTTATCACAAGATTGATATAGCAGCTTTGTTGACCAATTTTGCCATTTGCTGTTCTGTTCAGTGTCTGTGGAGTTGCTTAGACTTAGACTTAAACTTTATTGATCCACAAGGGAAATTAGTCTATTGTCTATTGCATTTTTATTACCCCAGGCAATCAATATTCCATTTTGACCTCCACAGATTTGGTGTGCCAATGAGTATGGGTGTTTAGCCTTAATTTATGACCAAATTATGTTTATTTGAGTCAGTTTGCTTGGCCTTGTTCAATAAATAATGGATTATACCGCACATTTGGGAGCCATTTTTGCTTTGGTCCAGCTTTAAATTGCTGTGTAAAAACTGATGTAACCTAAATTATGACTTAAAGATTTGGAGAAAATATGTCATTTCAAGTTTTCTAACAAGCACTGTGATTGCTATTGGATTTGCAATTTCTGTTTGAGGATTCTGTTCAGAATTCACGTTTTAAGAACTGACAAAACAACTGAAATGTGAACAGGCGAATACAAGAATCATATTTCAGAACATGTTACAGAATGTAAATTTACAGATGTAAACTACAGAATTAGGAGTTGTTATACAGAATTGATTGGTTTCAGATGATATCCCAATTCCCATTCTACAGACCAAATTTAATGCAGATGGGGGCAGATAAAATGAATATAGTTAAAATGTAGGGATGGGACGAGATACGATTTCCACAAGACGAGATGAGAAACGAGATGAGAAGACGAGATTTTAACATAATTCCTAATATATAAATTTCATGATTCAGTTTCCAATTTTGGCCACACATTATTTTGGGGGCAGCAGTTTTGTTTGCACTGCCCCCGTGACCCAGACCACAGATTAAGCGGAAGAAAATGGATGGATGTTTTTATGTATTTGATTTCATATTTTTCTGCTGTAGTAGAGCTGTAACTCACCAACACATAACCCGTAACTTTGTCCAGTCCAGATGAGATCTTGTACCATCCCTATTCAAATGCAGTTTATTGTTTTAGGAAGTTCTTGGGTCTAGTCACTAATAGAAATCACCAGGTTCAACATTTGTGAATTTACCTTTTGGATATTTCAGGGCAAAGTACAGTGTAATTAATAGGGAAATCTGCCCTTAGGGGTCCGTGGACTTATCATTCAGTATATGAAATCTGGAACTTTGGGGCTCAAAGTGTATCGTGGGGACAGTTTCTTTGCAAAAATGGTGAGATTTGGGTATTTTTGTTGAAATACGATAAGATTTGAGCTGCCGAAGATTGAATGGTTGACTTCTTTGGCTAACTTTTGGTACATTTTATTATTTATTTGTTGCAGCTTATGCCTTTTAATGATGCTGTATTTAAAAAAAAAAGTTTTTTTCTGAGATTATCTTGCATTCTTTTTTTGTGTGTAAAGTAGTTTCTGTTTTATCGTCCATCCCCATCTGGGAGTATGACACCATCACATTTTGGGATCTGAAAACCAACAATAAAACAGGAGATTCTATTGTTTGTGGAGGAAATGATGGTGCTTTAATTTGCTAATTGCATCCACTCATTTCGCTTTTTGAATCCGGTTGTGATTTATCTTGCTGCCTAGTCTAAACATCATCATCATTAATCGTTTTTATTGCCTGCTTGAGTACAGTCTGGTGATGAAGAGGAGTATTGTAGCACAGTGTAGGCTTTTGGTAATAGTAACAAGATAATAGCCGTAGAATTTGTGGATGACTCACTGGTGACTCAAACGTGGCTGAGTTCCTGCACAGAGGTGGTCAGTCTACGCTTCGGCTGTAGATTTGGTTCAGTGCGATTAGTTAGCCTATTATTAGAGTGGAAATAGCCTGTGAAACAGTTTGTGCAGTAGTTGCCCTGGAAACAGCATGGGCACCAAGGCTAATCTTAAAACAGAGGAAGCTGCTCCTGCTGTCTGTCTGCCAGGCCCAGAGAGGAGCACGGGGAATACAGCTTTCTACGGAGATTTAAAACTGTCTGAGAGATCTGGGCTACTGTTAAATATGATAAAGCACTGTGTTAGAGCTGGGCGGTATGATCAAAAATTTATATCACTCTGTTTTTCAAAATTATATCGGTGTCACTGTATTTGACGGTATTTTTTTTTTCATCCATGACTAGGTGTTAACCCCATTTCCTAATAATTTAGAGAATAATTACTGCAGTAAATTCAACTTGGTAAAACATATCTGGGTCCAGTGCTTTAATCATCTCCTTGAAGCACCTTTCTCAACAGGACTAAGTGGTACATGTCTTTGGCGAAGTGGACAGTAACAGCGTTGGTAATATTGTTCTACCGTCGTAGGCAGTCCCCTTAGCGTCTTTGAGTGACGTCTGAGTGGCCTTTTGTGTCGCAGCGCCAACTTGAACGTTCCCTGCAGACGTGGAAGAGGATGCAGATCTTAGTTTCGTGCATTCTTCATATTCCAGGACATACTTGTGACGGAGGTGGTGAAACAGATCGCTCGTGTCGCCTCCTGCGGCTACAACTTTAGCCCGACAACATTTACAGAATACGGTTGTTTGATCAGCTCCGGATTTTTTAAAGTCGAAGTACTTCCACACAACTGACACGGCTCCTTTTTTCGGTATAAGTTCCTCTGTGTCTGTAACATTTTCTCCGTCCATATTGTTCACCGCTCAACACACACTGAGCTTCCACCGCTCTCACGCCACTGCAAAACAGTCCCCATCTCAAACAATGTCCTGCGGCGCCACGTTCCGCCGCTCTGTGTTCACGATGTTTTGTACGCACACACTCATCAGTATTGGGATATTTGAAAAATCCATATCACTGAAAAAACAAAAAAAACACCTGAATTCGGTTTGAACCGGCATACTGCCCAGCCCTACACTGTGTAACTTTTTGGCTGGGGGTCCGTCGACTAATCATTCAATACATCAATCCTGGAACAATATATTTTGGGGTTCAAAGTGTACCGTTGGACAGTGGTGAGAGTTAGGGTGTTTTTGTTTAAATACGATACGAAGATTTGAGCTGCAGAAGTTCGAATGGTTGACTTTTTTTTCCGGTTATACTTGAATTTCAACCAAGAAATCTGGAGTTGTGTTTTGTTTCATTCACATACGCCTGACAAACCGTGCATTTTTAGGCTGAGATTTTCTCTTAGACAGAAAATGTTCTGTTCCACCTTGTGATGTCATGTGGTAATACAGGTTTTAAACTCGATTTTGTTGAACTATGATAAGCTTTGAGCTGCAGAAGATTGAATGGTTGACTTTTTTAGCTAATGGTACATTCTATTATTTATTTGTTCCAGCTTATTCCTTTTAATGATACTGTATTTAAAAAATGGTTTATTGGGATTATCTTGCGTTCTTGTTTTTGTGTGTAAAGTAGTTTGAGTTTTATCGTTTATTGTAGCACGTCTGTAGCAGAATATCATGCTTCAAAATCTGTTATCGTGACGGGCCTAGTTGTTATAGTTGTAGTCCATTCTTTTTGCAGCCTTTTCTAGTATTGTTTTTATTATTAATCTATACAGATCAACTTGAAATTCTAGGTTTGTATACCTTTGTTTTAATCATCTCGAAGAATACGTACATCAAAATCACAGGTATTTAAAGCATCTTTTTTAGCATCAAGATGGTACAGTCTCTCCATGATACTAGAGATCCATCAATATGGGTTTGTTCATGGCTGATACGATACCAATTCTTTAGAATCCAGAGCAACTGATGGCCAGTGAGCTCTGTTGATATTTTTGGACCGACATTTTTGATTATTTTCTTCAAATTATGTCATATAAATTTGCTTTTTTTTACCACAAACTATAAGAGAGCTGTGTAGTCCTGTTTTGTGCAGCTATCTCTTCGTATTAAAGTGTTAATATAAAACGTTGTGTGTATGCAGCAGATATTGGCCAATGCTGTAGATTTAATAAATAATAATAAATAATCCATTAGTCTAAAAAGGGTAAATATCGGCCATATCTTACATGATATTGCATAGAGTACCCCCTCGGGTGCAGTAGTGACAGTGATCATGCATAGATTGAACATGCTGTCTCCACCCCCTGCCCTCTGTGGGGTCCGGCCTACAGCGGCCCCCTCCTGAGCTCCTCTACACACCAGAGACATCAGAGCAGTGTGTGGTCCTTCACTGAACAAACCTGCTGTACGAGTCAGTGGACAAAGGAATATTTAGATTAGTTAAATGTCCTAAATTACACAAAATGGACTCTTTTGAGCTTTAAAGGTGCACTATGTAACTTTTTGGTTGGGGATCTTTGTTTTTATGAATGTCATTGCTTTGCCTGGAATGGTCCACAGTATGACATTAAGCAACTTCAACAATTGTCAGTGAGACAATGTTTCAATGTTTTGTGTTTGATGTTCCACTCTCATGTTCCACTTTCATGACAGTCAAAGCAACTGAAGTTCCCACTGTGGGTGAAATAATGTGCTGTGACCCTGAGGTACTTCTCATTACTGAGTACTACTTACTCCAGTAATCTCCAGTTAGCGCCACTGTGTTTGTCTGACCCAGCTCCTGCTGTACTAGAGGTGCTCTCGCGCTGGGACTTTTGGGCCGTGCTGTGCTCGGGTGTGGTTCTTGGGGTTCTGTGGGCCGTGTTCGCACCTGCGCGGCCGATGGCATCTTCGCACGGCGTTATTTGTTTGGCGTTTTTGGCAGAGAGTATGGGTTCAGCGACATGGGGTGTCTATTGAGTGGTGGGACCGATGTGGGTCCTGCTGCGGTGCTCCTCCGTGGGTTTGTGGATGTGGCGGAGGCGTGAGGGGAGTGGGGGGCGGCTGGGAGGCTGTGGGGCTTTTGTCGCTGTCCGTGGTCCTTGCGGATGCGGTGAGTACGGATTCGCCATATGTTTTGGAAAGGACTTTGTTTCGTGTTTTCCTTATGTGGGTGGCATCGGTGTGCACTCAGGGCTTGTGTGGTGGAGTCGTGCACGTGCATGTGCAGCCGTGCCGTGCTTTGGCCCATCTCGTCCAGCCTGGACCTCTCAATTTTGTACAAATTGTTTTCCTTCCTGTTTACAGCCGAATCCTGTAGTTTTTCTAATGTTACTAGCAGTGGCCACAGCTTATGAAAAAACTAGTTCACTAGGTAACAAAGAGCATTAATCTCGCGATAAGAAAACCAACAGCGTTAAGACTGATTTGCGTTAATTCGTTAATAGCGCAATATTTTTGACAGCACTAGAATAAATGTAAGGTAGAGCTGTTTAATGTCATACTGTGGAATATTCCAGGCAGAGCAATGACATAACTATAGAATCAAACAGGCGATGGACCCCCAACCAAAAATTTACACAATGGACCTCCAAGGCCTGTTATCTCCCAGGGGGCATTTTTGAATCACAATTTTATAATATTTTCAAATCATTTTCACAATTACTTTTTCCAGTTCTGTGCCCCCCTCCATTCCCTCTCTATCTCTCTGCCTCTTTCTCTCCTTCTTCCCTCCCTCTCTCTGTCTCTCTTTCTTCTTATTCTGTGAGCCTCCTGTCTGCCATGCTAATTATTCCTACTGCAACACGTTTGGTTTCCTAAATGGCCCTAGCTGCTCCTCTGCATCTCGTCTCCTACCTCCTCTGCATGATAAACACTCATTTTACCCCTCTTTCTAGCTCGCTCCCTCGCTTTTTGGCCCTCAGTCATTTCATCATGCACTTTTTGTGACACCAATGCTGCATTTTATTTGAGCCTATTCCTTTCCGGGTGTTGGTACATCATTTAGCCTCTTCCTCACTCCCACCATTTTGCCAACTTTGCTGAGGGCTTAAGAAGGAAAAAAGAGAGAAAAGAAATGCCGTGCAGTCACAGAGAAAACTCCCAAACGTGAATAGTTTAATCTCAGACTCAGGGCAGCGGGGCTTTGAAATGTCAGCTTGTATTTTGTACTTTCTTTTTGGTAAATACTGCAACTACAATTTGTAATGTACTTCTCAAAATCAAAATTCAATCCACAGTGAAAATTAAAATGTTCATGAAAAATACCATTTGAGAAGGTCCAAAGTTATTCCTCACTTACGTTGTACTTTAAGAGCATCTTAATTATTCACCGCGATGAGATTATGAGGGCTTTGAGGAACTAGCCTGCTAACGTGTACTTCCTGAATATCAAAGTAGACAAGTTTTGCTCAAATATATGTAAACAAATCGGGTACAGGGCCTTTAGATTAAAATATTACCAAAGTCCATAATATTATCTAATCTATTCGTTCTCAAACTGTGGTACTCAAACTTCTACTGGCGGTACGCAGATTCTCTCTTCAGTTCTAGTTTACTTTCGTGTACATTTTCTACATTTTAGCTCTTCTTTTGGTAATTTCTAAGATGAAACTACATGGAAATTATGTAGCCACAGTTACAATAGTCGTACAATTTTCACAAGACGAGACGAAACTCGAGACTGGAGACTACGAGAACGAGACAACGCAAGATTTTGACATTTACTATAAATAAATTGTACAATCCAGTTCCCAATTTTATTCTCACTGTTTTTATTTGACTTTATTTAATATTTTTGCTGTAGTGCTGCTTTTTGTGACTACAGCTTCTCAAAAAAAAAAGTATTTCGCCAGTACTTTTTATCCAATCCAAACCTAAAAACATGGGAAGAAATCTCACAAGATCATCATTTTCCGCAAGTGTGCATGTTCTTGTGGTAGTTCTGTCTCGTAAGATCTTGGGGCTCGAGATCTTGTCCCATCCCTACCTGTTACAGACCTAATTTACAGAGATAAGCTGATATATTGGTTGGTTGATATCAGGCATTTTAGTGCATCAGCTATCGGCCTTAAATCTCTAGCACAGGCCAATATTTTGTTTTGCTGGTCGACCTGCTGCTTCAAGGGCGCAAAAAAGCTTTATTTGAACCTTTAAATGCAACGATAACTGCTTATAGCATGACTGCAGAGATCTCTTAAAAGTTTGTGCTAGAAATGGCTATGAGTGAGTTTGTAGTGAATTTAAATGAGAAAATTAAGGGGAAATAATCCAAATCAACCCTATCTACCAGCCCAAAAATATCGGCCCATAAATACTGGCAGAAAATGAGACAATAAGTCGATCGGTTCCTACTAAACAATTGACATCAACCATGAAAAAAGCCGGTCGATCTCTACTAATTTAATCTTGTATGTGTATGTACTTGTGTGAAAAGTTTGGAAGTCCCTTTTTCAAATCCTTGAACCCTTGGCTATTTGATAATTATGTGCATTAAAATTATAATTTCCATTTGATTGTTGGTTGTTTTTATACTCTCCAGCTCCTCTTCCTCCATTTTGCCAATTTTGCTTTGGACTTAAAGGAAAAGTAACGTTATTTTACAATCTGAGCCTTCTTTCGGTAATAAAACAAGTCGTTTGACTCACCCATATCACGTTCGTGTCATTTGGAGCTGTTTGAAGAAAGTTATGTTGTAGCGTATCCGTTAGCATCCGTTAGCATGAGTATTCGGGGCATTACTTTGCGGTCTCCAAATAACACAAACTTTAGCACTTTTCAAATCATAGAAGCCCGATGTCTTAATGTAAGAATTAGTTTGAAGCAAAAGTGGCCTGTAATCCGAGATTTATCCATAGTTTTCAGCTTTGCGTTTCATGTTTGGGTCCCGGGAGCAGTCCGCGCATGCGCACTGGCGTCCTCATCTACTCGAAACTATGGCTAAATCTCGGATTACAGGCCACTTTTGCTTCAAACGAAATATTTCATTAAGACATCGGGCTTCTATGATTTGAAAAGTGCTAAAGTTTGTGTTATTTGGACAACGCAAAGTAATGCCCTGAGCAAATGATACAGCACCATGTTAACGGATACGGGATCATTACTAGAACAGAACGGCTCAACATAAGTTCTGCGATACTGCTCCAATTGACAGAAAAATGCTATGGGTGAGTAAAACTACTTGTTTTATTGCCGAAAGAAGGCTCAGATTGTAAAAAAAACGTTAATTTGCCTTTAAGGGAAAACCTAAAGAATAAAACAGACACTGTAGTCCTAGAGAATGCCTCCCAATCCCAAACCTCATTATTTAATTAAGAAAAAGTAAATTGTAACACTAGGTCTTAATTGCAAGTTTCTGTACGCTAAGTCGATGCTCATGCTAACAACATACAACAGCCAATCAAGCCCATACATTCTCTAAGTGACACATTGGTAAACAAGGCTTGGGGCCATATAACGTACACTATAGCAGGTATACAGAAAGCAGCTGTGTTAGCTCGCTACGCTACAAAGGAACGCTAAATATATCTATGGAGAGCATTTACAGATGAAGACGTCCCCTGAGACATGAGCACTGCATAGACGCATGGAAAAAAACATACAACTATACTTGCTTTGACTGTTATAGGTTTGTAATGGTAAATGTATGAAATATGGATGTGGTCACTCTGTGTGTTGATGTGTATTCTTGACAGCTGGAATAGAATCGGAAGGGCATCTGATGTAAAATGTATGCTCAAACTGTAAAAAAAAATCATGCAGAACGTAGTAGTTGTGGTCACTCTGGAATTAAAATCAGTAAATTCAACTTAAATCAAGGTGCAAGTATGTAGGTCAGTCAAATTCACGCATGTTCTGAAATACAGGGGATTCTTCATATTTCAGTCTCTCAAATGTTAGTTCTCATGGACATATTTAAAATGATGACAGATTTTATTAGAGATTTTTTTATTCTAAAATTCTGCAGCCGTAATAGAATGTATGTGGATTGTAAGGGTGTATTTGACTAAAGACTCTAATTCTTGGTTGCCTAAAGACATGTTCTGCTTCGATTAGTCGACTAAATATGGCAAAACTATCACGTATCTTTATTTATCTGAGCCAAACTACACTCACAAGCAGGCCCGTTGATAGAAACTTGGGGGCCTGGGGCAAGAAGACTCACATGGGTGCCCCTCTAATATTAATAAATAGGTTCCTATTCTGGCCCATTAAGACCCCAGACTATACCTGCACTGGAGTTCATGCAAAAATATTTATACAAAAAATAGTACTAGGAAACAGTATTTATAAAAAGATAGATTAATTTTGATCATGTGTTTCATAAGTTTAATCTGCCTGTTTACATATAATTATGAATGAATGAATGCTTTATTTGTCATTGTATTTCTACAACGAAGTGAGATTGGAAATGGACGGGTCAACATCTTCCCCTGTCAGGACAAGACGGACCTTAAAGCAGCCGACGTGCAGCGCTAACATCCCACCTCTCTCATCAGCGATAGAAGAACATGAACAGAATAGAAAATGCAGATACAATCAATAACAATAGTCACAAACACATACGAAAAAATACAGTGGAACAGTTTCACATGAGGCGTCTTTTTGTTTGGTTTACATTACGGGAGGGTGGGGTGAAATACAGAGAATATTTGACGAAACTAAAGTGAGGCAGAAGGCTATGTAAGGCAAGGGCAGAGTGTTTACAGATACGTGCCAGTGTGTTCTAGCCAATTGATATTACCTCATATAAGTCTTTATAATAGAAATGAAATTATTATTTGACCATGACACTACAGCTCTATTGGACTGACGGTCAAGTTTTTTCATGGGTGATGTTGTTGTTGTTGCTGAATGTGGTCTGTTTGTGTTGCTTTTCGTGGTCAGTGTCATTAAGGTCAGGATGTGTTTGAATATGGATCATATGATAATTCCATGTTGACAAACGGAGCTGAAATCATGAATTCATTTGACTGTCGCTGGGGATTCAACCACAGCTGTTGTATTGTATTAGTATTCACAGTATGATGGTATCGTATTATGTGACATGTTGAAAGTATTAATTGTACACCTCTAATATCTTAACAATCGCAAAATCAGATATTGTGTGAAAGAGAGAGACTGAATTACATTTTGTTGGATGAGAACCATGTGGAAATGGCTGCCTGGGACTATATACCTAGCCAGTGTGTGTCTGTCATGGTTACACATCATACTCTTGAGATTTAGATATTGTGTGTTTTGACTTGCAGCTTATTTTATGGCGTCGTGATTTCAGATGGAGGGCAGGGGCATCTGTAACTCTACGAGAGACTCACTGCTTTTGAAAGAAAATACAAACTTAAGATCCACAAATGTTGAATCATACTATGTGCTTGTGTGTGAAGAATCCCTCAGTCGTCCAGAATCCATGGTAAAAGGAGAAATTCAATTTGTCAACTGGACAAAGTTTATTTGGTCGAAAACTTTGAGGACAGTGAGGTTCAGATCTTAGCCAGGGAAAAGAACTGGTTTGAGGGGGGAGTTAAAGAGGCTATTTTTGTCAAAAAAGAGAATCCTTCCTTGAACAGGAATGGAGGGGTCAGACACAATCTCTCTCCCATCTATAATTCCATTCTCAAACCTAAATCAAAACAAACAAAGGAAACAATAGGGCTAGCCAGATCAGGTCCAGAGGTGTGAAAACACCCATTACGGTGAATGGGTATGCTAAACAAGATGCCAGACAGAAACTGGTAAACAAAGGTGGGATAGTTTCAGAGTAATTTCATTATAGTTAGCTCCTCCCTGCAGCTAGATATAAGCAGTGTCCATTAGCACTCTAACCAGAACTGACGAAGCAGTTCGCATGAGCTGCGAAATGTTTTTGACCAAATAAACTTTGTCCAGTTGACAAAGAGAATTTCTCCTTTTACTATGTGCTTGTGTAATCGTATGGCTTAAGTTCTTTTAACTGACAAAAATCAAATCTTTAAAGTTGAGTAAGGAGGAAAATGTGAAAAAAGGCTCAGTAATTAAACAGATAAACAAAGATAAACCATTCCACCGTAAATTCTGACCTATCCTCCAACTGGGTTAATCTACAGTGGCTTGTGAAACTATTTGGCTCCCTTGAACTTTGTGACCTTTTGCCACATTTCAGGCTTCAAACATAAAGATATAAAACTGTAATTTCTTGTGAAGAATCAACAACAAGTGGGACACAATCATGAAGTGGAACACACTTTATTGGATATTTTAAACTTTTTTAACAAATAAAAAACGAAAAATTGGGCGTGCAAAATCATTCAGCCCCTTTACTTTCAGTGCAGCAAACTCTGTCCAGAAGTTCAGTGAGGATCTCTGAATGATTCAATGTTGACCTAAATGACTAACAATGATAAATGGAATCCACCTGTGTGTAATCAAGTCTCTGTATAAATGCACCTGCACTGTGATAGTCTCAGAGGTCTGTTTAAAGCGCAGCGAGCATCATGAAGAACAAGGAACACACCAGGCAGGTCCGAGATACTGTTGTGGAGAAGTTTAAAGCTGGATTTGGATACAAAAAGATTTCCCAAGCTTTAAACATCCCAAGGAGCACTGTGCAAGCAATAATATTGAAATGGAAGGAGTATCAGACCACTGCAAATCTACCAAGATCTGGCCGTCCCCCTAAACTTTCAGCTCATACAAGGAGAAGACTGATCAGAGATGCAGCCAAGAGGCCCATGATCACTCTGGATGAACTGCAGAGGTCTACAGCTGAGGTGGGAGAATCTGTCCATAGGACAACAATCAGTCGTATACTGCACAAATCTGGCCTTTATGGAAGAGTGGCAAGAAGGAAGCCATTTCTTAAAGATATCCATAAAAAGTGTTGTTTAAAGTTTGCCACAAGCCACCTGGGAGACACACCAAACATGTGGAAGAAGGTGCTCTGGTCAGATGAGACCAAAATCGAACTTTTTGGCAACAATGCAAGACGTTATGTTTGGCGTAAAAGCAGCACAGCTCATCACCCTCAACACAACATCCCCACTGTCAAACATGGTGGTGGCAGCATCATGGTTTGGGCCTGCTTTTCTTCAGCAGGGACAGGGAAGATGGTTAAAATTGATGGGAAGATGGATGGAGCCAAATACAGGACCATTCTGGAAGAAAACCTGATGGAGTCCGCAAAAGACCTGAGACTGGGACGGAGATTTGTCTTCCAACAAGACAATGATCCAAAACATAAAGCAAAAGCTACAATGGAATGGTTCACCAAAAAACATATCAAGGTGTTAGAATGGCCAAGTCAAAGTCCAGACCTCAATCCAATTGAGAATCTGTGGAAAGAACTGAAAACTGCTGTTCACAAACGCTCTCCATCCAACCTCACTGAGCTCGAGCTGTTTTGCAAGGAGGAATGGGCAAAAATATCAGTTTCTCGATGTGCAAAACTGATAGAGACATACCCCAAGCGACTTGCAGCTGTAATCGCAGCAAAAGGTGGCGCTACAAAGTATTAACTCAATGGGGCTGAATGATTTTGCACATCCAATTTTTCATTTTTTATTTGTTAAAAAAGTTAAAAATATCCAATAAAGTGTGTTCCACTTCATGATTGTGTCCCACTTGTTGTTGATTCTTCACAAGAAATTACAGTTTTATATCTTTATGTTTGAAGCCTGAAATGTGGCAAAAGGTCACAAAGTTCAAGGGAGCCAAATAGTTTCGCAAGCCACTGTATCTAGGCCTATATATGGGTTTCAGAATTAGCCATTACCAAATTAAAACTAAATGTCCCACAATGTTTCATATAGGAGGAAACTTAAATTCATATCGGGATTTGAGAATGTTGTGATGTCTCACAAACACTAACTAACGTCTAGCTACGTTCAGACTGCAGCCCGAAGTGACCCAAATCTGATTGACCTCTATCTGATCTTTTAATGACAGTCTGAACGACACAGATCCGATTTTTTCAAATGCGACCCAGGCCACTTGGATATGTGGTCCTAAAACTGATACATATCCGATCTTTTGACATGCGACTTCAGTCTGAACAGCCAGGTCACATTCATCTGACCTACACGGCGTCAACAAGTGAGAGTGGTACAAGTAGGCGCTCACAAATGTACACAAACATTCTTCTCATCATATGAAAATTGTGTATGAAGTCCATATCACTGAAGCAGCAAAGCACATAGTTATACCATAACTCTCAGCACCAACACATTCCTTACTACGGACGTTGCTGCCACTGCTCCACAAAACGCCATGGGCAAAAACCTTGTCCTTCTCAATCTCCTCCTTAAAACAAACAAAGCTGTACATGTTCTGGCTCTGGTACGACAGCAACTTTAAAATCTCCAGGCGCTCAATGCTAGTGTCCATGTTTAGGCGACTTCTGTAAACACTGAGCACGCTCGCAGCATGTGACCTCGTTGTGTCCTCCAAGGAGCATGCGGGACACTTTTGGGGCATTTAAAGTTCACACTGGAGATCACATGCAAGTCACATTTAACTGGAAATGTGAACGACCTCGCAAAAAATTGGGATTTCAGAAAAAAATCTGAATTGAGCTTTAAGCCCTGCAGTCTGAGCGTAGCCTGTGCCACATAAAAACACATACAACTCTTCCTATTGTTTTTTGGTGGAGTGTTTGCTCATGTTTTAGCTCGTCGCCCCCTCAGTCCAGCTCCAGTTGGCTGCGCTTGTGTGTCTCCTGTAGCTGTGGCTTTGCAGATAGAGGGGAGCCGGTGCAGTCGAGATTAATCAGAGGGATTTAATTAACCTGGCCCCAACACACGCATCCAACCTGACGACAAGACAGGCTATAAACTCAGCCAATTATCTGCTGCTTCTGCGGGAGGAGAGAGGGAGAGAGGAGGAGGAAGAGGATGGAGTGAGACAGAGAGGAAGAGGAGGGAGGAAGAGAGTAGGGAGTGAGACGAAGAGGGAAAGGAGGGAGGAAGAGAGGGGAGAGCAGGAGGGAGGAAGAGAGAGGAGGTAGGAAAGAGGAGGGAGGAAGAGAGGGGAGAGGAGGATGAAGAGGAAGGCGTGAAACAAAGAGGAAGAGGAGGGAGGAAGGGAGAAGAGGAGGGAGGAAGGGAGAGGAGGAGGAGGAGGGCGTGAAACTGAGAGGAAGAGGAGGGAGGAAGAGAGGGGAGAGGAGGAGGAAGAGGAGGGCGTGAAACGAAGAGGGAGAGAGGAAGGAGGAAAAGGGGGAGAGAGAGAGGAAGGGAAGAGAGGGAAAAGGTGAGGGGAGGAGCAAGGAGGGAGGGAGAGATGAGATGGAGGGGGAGGAGTGGGAGAGGGAGGAAGAAAGAGGGAGAGGGGAGGGAGAAGGGAATAGAAGAAAGAGAGAAGGACCGAGGAGGGGGAACGAGATGAAGTAATGAGTTGGGAGGAAATGGATGGAGAGAGTGGAAGGAGAGAGGAAATGAACAGGTGGAGGAGTGGGGGTGAGAGAGGAGAGCAAGAGAGGAGGGTGAGAGGGAGAAGACAGGAGGGATAGAAGGAAAGGAGAGAGGGAGGAGAGAAGCACATGTCCTGGTGCCTGTCATGGCTGCCCACACAAAGTAAATGTAATCAAAGTGTCGCCTGAACTTCACGTTAAAAGCTCCGTACATCTGGATCTACACAAACTCATACAGACAGGAGAACTTTAAATCGCTTGCTGCTATTTTCTCTATTATTACTATTAGCCTGTTCACTTGTAAGTGGCGATGTTTACAAGTGAACAGGCTAATAATAATAATAATAGGCGCGTAGTGATAGGACTCGAGAGAAAATAGCACCAAGCGATTTAGACTCCTGACTTTTTCGTGTGCAGCTGTTTTGTGACGCAAATATATCACTTCTCGGACAAATCGCTGTTGGAGATGCAATATAGAGAGTGGTGGTATAATCCATATGTTCTTCTCATGCTCTAATATTAATACCTTTTGGGAGAAAATTATAACAAAAATGAGTAAAGTTATTGGAGTGAAAATTCTCGCTAATCCAGCCCTATGCATTTTATGCATTTTAAGTCGATTTAAAAGAAAACTATAGTTATAGTAAGGCAACATGGGTAAAAGTAGCCCTAACTACAGCAAATACTTAAGTACTGGAAGACACCTGAGATTCCCACATACACAGAACGGCTTTCAACTCTGTCTGAGACCACCTCCCATGAACACCTTAAAGGAAAACGTGTCCGCGATTAGCGATTAATTACAATTAATGCATTTTGTTCGACCAACGTCTTGATCGACAATTAATCCTAAGTCGATTAATTGTTGACATCCCTAATCTAGAGGTAACTAAAGTATTGGCTGGCCAGGAGAGGGGTGGGAGGGGATAATAGGGATAGGGGATAATAATGCACACAGGGTTTAAAAAAACAGACTGAAACAGAAATCACTCCCATTTCACCTTGTGATGTCATTGTAAACAACGAGATGAGATGGAAATGGACCTTAAAGCAGCCGACTTGGGGGCGCTAACGTCCCACCTCTCTCCTCAGCGATACAAGAACATAAACTACCTCTTCATGACATCACAAGGTGGAACAGAACATTTTGAGCTTCGAAGATGTAGATACGCTAATAATACGGGAGTACTCCAACAGGCATGAATGAAACAAGACACAACCCGAGGTTTGCGAAGAGGTAACAGCATTCTATCATGGATTAAAGCTCACAAGAATCAATTTTTGTACAATACAGGACCTTTAAAACACATTCTATCTGTGCTGGGTTAAAATATTGTTGTTGTTTTTTTGCTTCTCCTTGTAGTAATTATAAAGTAATATTTAAGTGATCATTATTGGACAAACCATGCTGCTTAAATCCACTTTGCTTATCTCCAGCAGTGTAGAATCGCTGACACCAATTACAGGCGGCAGTCCAGTGTACCTCGCCCTGCTGAATGTGTGTGCGGCTGTTATGATCAATAAAACATAATGATATTTACACAGCAGCATATGCACCTAGTTTGCACAACATAAAGTGAATTATGCTCACATTAGCGGCCGGGCTAACACAGAATAAATGCTTTCTTTCTGCTGGTGATTTTCAGAGAGGGGGCCATATTTTCCGGATTACTGAACGCCGCGCTGGTTCAAAGGAAGTCAACATTTTACTCTGTGGAGCTTTGAAGTTGTTGGTTTGTTATTATGGAGAGAGTGTGAGTTAAAAGCTGACGGGCTACATGAAAGGATAAGTCTGTGATAATCCAGGAGGAATACATGCTTCTGCAATTAACATCTATTTTTCCCAATATATTTTCATAGTTTTTTATGATTTTAAAATGACAAATGTCAGTAAAGTCCGCAGATTTTATGGCTTTACATCAAACTGTCATTTAGTTTTGGTGACAGTGGAGCAGTGGGTAAGCATTCGCCCGGTTAGTGCATTCTGTTGTTGTGTCCATGGACAAGACACAGACCTGTACTTATTTGAATTTTTATGACATTGCATAGAGCTGGGCTGTATGACCAAAAATTGATATCACGGTATTTTTCCAAATTATATCAGTGTCACAGTATTTGACGGTATTTTTTTTTTTCATGCATGACTAGGTGTTAACCCCATTTCCTAATAATTTAGAGAATAATTACTCCAGTAAAATCGACTTGGTAAAGCATATCTGGGTCCAGTGCTTTAATCATCTCCTTGAAGCTCCTTTCTCAACAGGACTAAGTGGTAACATGTCTTTGGCGAAGTGGACAGTAACAGTGTTGGTAATATCGCTCCACCGTCCACCCTTAGCAAATGTGTATTTGAGTGACGTTGAGTGGCGTTTTGTGTTGCTGCGCCAACTTGAACATTCCTTGCAGACGTGAAAGAGGATGCAGATCTTAGTTTTGTGCATTCTTCATATTCCAGGACATGTCGCTCGTGTCACGTCCTGTGGCTACAACTTTAGCCCGACAACATTTAGAGAATACGGTTGTTTGATCAGCGTCAGATTTTTTAAAGCCGAAGTACTTCCACACAACTGACATGGCTCCTCTTTTCGGTATAAGTTCCTCTTTGTAACATTTTCTCCGTCCATGTTGTTCACTGCTCAACACACACTGAGCTTCCACCGCTCTCACGCCACTTCAAAACAGTCCCCCTCTTAAACAATGTCCCGCGGCGCCACGTTCCGCCACTCTGTGTTCCCAACGTTTTGTACGGATGGACTCACCGGTATAGGGATATAAAAATCCATATCATATCATATACCATATCATATAAAAAAGCACCAGTATTCGATATGAAGCGGTATACCACCCAGCCCTAACTTTGCGTGACTATGTCATTATTAGTGGTGGTCAGAGGAAAATTGTAGTTAGGAAAGCACCAACCCAGCTTAAAAATAATATAAAATGTAATTACTGCAAATGTGTTATGTATCTCATATTATTCCTCATGTAAATGCAGAACAACTTGATGTAGATGAAAGTTCAAACATTATGAGGCTTTCTGGGCAGACTACGACCAGTAAAAATCCGCTGAAACAATATTTAGAAGCTGATATCTGATCCAGCAATTTTTTTGTATGCCAATATTGAGTACCAGTATTGGATCAGTGCATCCCTAATTATGGTTAGGTTTGGTTTTCTTTATTAGTCTCCACCAGGGATAAATTTGTCTTAGAGGTAAGGGAAGGTTGCAGTACAGAGAGAAAGACATACAATATACCTACAAGACATCAGATAAAAAGATAGCAGTGTTGACACAGACATAGACAACCCCTGACCATCCCCCTAAACCAGGCAGGGGCAAACTACGGCCCGGGGGCCATATGCTTCTTAATCCGGCCCCCCAAACTTGAAGAAATTATATTAATAAACCTTGTTAATGTTTTAAAGTTTTAATTTCCCTGCAATTCTGGCGTTTTCCAATAGATCTTTAACCCCTCAGCCCTCCTGTAAAGATGAGCAGAGCTAAGAAAAGAAAAGTGGACAGAGAATGTCGAGTGTTTAATGAGTGGACAAGTAAATATTTTTTCACCGAATACTTATCAGCTGCTGTATGCCTGATATGCCAATAGACTGTAGCGGTTTTTAAAGAATACAATATCAGCCGTCACTTTGCCACAAAACATGCTAACTATGCTAGCAAGAAGTCAACAAAAGAGCGATAGAAACTGAAGGAGAACAGAACTTTTAGTGCTTTAAAATAATAACTGTTAGTAATTTAAAAAAGCTGTATTTTATTAATTAAATCTTCTGTGTTTTAAGAGACATTTCAATAAATAGCTAAATACCGTGGAACTTGAAAGATGGACATTTTGTTGTAATGCTTTTGTTCATTTTTAATTGAAATAAAGCACATGTTTTCTACATATCCCATGTTATTTTTAGTCTTTTTACCAAAACACTAAATCCACCTGCTCCTGGTGCGGCCCTTCTGTCAAATTTTAGAACCCTTTCTGGCCCACGAGTCAAAAAGTTTGCCCACCCCTGCCCTAAACCGTCACCCGCTCCAGCATTCCTGCTAACATTCACATCCCGCTAACATCGTTCCCCATCCCCACCCTCATTACCCTTCTCCTAAACCAAGCACCGTCACTCTATAATAATACATATACAGATTGGTCACAGATTGGTAGCAGTAGTCTGAACCAGGGCAGTTGTGGCTACAGTTGTAGTAGTTGTGCCTTTTTAATGCAGAAGTCCATAGTCAATCCTCTCTCAGTACAAGAATGTGGTTTTGAGTTCAAACTTATCACTTAATAACACTAGAAGCAAAACATCTATGTCAGGTACTAACTCCAAAAACACAGGAAGTGCTCCACTGTGTTTTTAATCTCCATCCACCTTCACTAGAATAATTTGGAGAATTTCAAGTCAAAAGTCAAAGTCAGCTTTATTGTCAATTCTGCCATATGTGTTCGACATGCAGTGAATCGAAATTCCGTTTCTCTCTGGCCAAGTACACAATACAATATAAAGACAAAACAAAACTATCTAAGACAAAAATCTAGAATCTAAAATCAAAAATCTAAAGCAGTGCAACAGAATAAGTAAATACCGATTTACAGATGTCCAAAATGTGCAGTGTGCATCAAAAATGTGCAATGGAAGATGCAGCAGTGAAATGTTAATGTCCAATAGAATGTGCATTGAAAGTAAAAATAAAAATAAAATTCAGTCTGTAGAATTGCAAATCTCTTCTGACCAAAAGGTAAAATTTAGCTGTTCACTAGAAAACTACCACTTGATGACATCACAAGGTGGAACAGAACATTTTGATCTTATTTATTTATTTATTTTTGGCAAGTAAGCAACTTGCATTCTTTTAAAAGTGCAATAACAGAAATAGCAATAAACCGAAGGAAAAAAAAAAAAAAAAAAAAAATTGCCATTTGCCGTAAACGGAGTAGGAAGAAGAAAACTTATTTAATATAAAACATTTAATAACACTAGAAGCAAAACAGCAATTTGTGTTTAGGATGTGTGTTGAATCCCTCAGTCGTCCAGGTAGAATCCAGGGCAAAAGGAGAAACTGGACAAAAGTTTATTTGGTCGAATACGTCTTGCAGCTCATCCAAGCTGCTTCTTCAGTTCTGGTCAGACGCTGGTGGACGCTGCCTATATCTGCCTGAAGGGAGGAGCTAACTACAATGAAATTACTCTGAGACTACACCACCTATTTGTGTACAGTGTCTGTTAGTTTCATTGAATGAGCTGCGAAACGTATTCGAATAAATAAACTTTTATCCAGTTGTCAGATTGAATTTCTCCTTTTTCCATTTGTTTTTACATCAGATCAGTTGTAGTTAAGATAAGATAAGATAAGATATGCCTTTATTAGTCCCACAGTGGGGAAATTCCAGTGAAGAAACAGCAGGAAAATGTAGCATGCAATAAAACAAGATAATAAATAATGGCTTAGTGTACCATAAACTGTAATGTTCTGAACTTATTAGAATCCCACTCCACCAACTGTACCAGAATCACATTTTGAGAAATACTGTCTTCATTTATCCTTTACCCACAAACCCTTTAGTCTATGCCTCTATATTACTCCTCCTGTACACCATACGCAGACACACACTTTTGGTTTTCACAGTAAGAACACAGACCACCTTAATCCTCGCTGTGATTCTACTGCAGCTGCTGCCATGTTTGCGTCACCATGGCAACGCTCGCCGTGTCTCCCACCGTCTCTGGGAATAACCATTTAGCTGCCAGTTTTATGGGAACAAAGAAAACGCATGTCCCTTATAAGCTCGCCACACACCTGCTAAACGCTAACCTGAATGGCCGCCAACTGCCTGATCCGTGTTCCCTGTTTGTTGGCGCTGAAGCCGCGTGATCCGTAGCGCGGTTAGCTGCTACACCGAGTCACCTTGAAGTCACCTTGTTCCAGAATGTAGTGGGAGCCAAGCATACAGGCACACAAGTAGGAGACCATTTTGTTTGTGTGTGAGGTGTGAGTGGTTAGTAAGTGTGTTTTTTAAATTCATTTTGACAATGATAAAAAAGCTGCAGAAAGGCTGAATTGATTTGATTTGAGTGTCCTCAAGGCTGTGGTTGTGCAGGGTCGCTCTGGTGTGGGCGAGTGGTCGGATGAGGTGAACCTTATTTATTCAGTACAGGGTCGCCTTGTGTAAATCAAGATGACTAAGGCTGGTACATCAGGTGTATGTGCTGCATGTGTATTTTATATTTATAGTTGTAGTAGTAACACTAGGGATGGAACAATATCCATTTTATACTTTTTATGGAATTCTTGACAAAGATATAAAAGAATCAAGTACAATAATGGCATTTAAAAACATAAAATCCAGTGTAATGTGTATGTATGAAAAGAAAACTAAGCTGTTGCGCATAAAAATGAAGCTTTCTGCTTACAATTGATTAATATTTGTGATTGAAATGGAATGTATTGATGAAATGTTTTATAATGTTTTATCTGGAAAGGGGAAGAGGGGCAGATAACATAAGATTACTCTTTCTGCTCCTTTCATTCATTTTTTTGTATTGATGTTGATATCTTTTTATACTTTATGAATGAAATAAACAAACAAAATTAAAAATAAAAAATTAAAATAAATAACAATATCCAAATCTCTCGGTACAATATTTTCAACATATGCATCTCGTGGTACGATATTTATCACGATATTTTTGAAGGCTAACCGAATTGTGTATGACTACTTGGTACTGTTATAATATGAAGAATTCAGATTTAAAACTGCTTATAACAGATATTTCTTCAAGTAGTCTGCACTGACGCCAAAGGATCATGGTCTATGTAGTTCTTCCTGTTTTTTAGCCGTTGCTGCACCAAAACCTTATTGATCCACAATGGAAATTATTTGGATACAGTAGCTCACTCATCACAATATAATATATAACAAAGGGTAACAAAAAATAGTTGGAATAGCAAAAAGAAGTGCAAGATACCAGTGTCAAATGAGACATAATTATAAAAATAAAGAAATAATAATAAATGTATATGTACAAATCAGAATAAAATAGAAAAATAAGTAATAAAATATCAAATTAATTATCCAGCCACAGCTATATACAGTTGTAGGGAGTATTATCTGTTACATAAGGGTGAGTTGTTGTACAGTTGTAGGGAGTATTGTATGAATGTAGTCCTGTATCTTTCACTAGAGAGACACTAGAGAAACAATGTGATTTGATATATTGTGATAGCCCGCGATATTATTGTGAGACTTTTGACGATGCAATATCATGATATTTCAGTTATTGTTGCATCCCAAGTAACAAGTAACACTAGAGCTAAAATTTTCTAACTAAAAAATTGAAAAAAATGCACTATTTACCTTCTGATAAATGTCTGTACTTTCTGATGTAGGTATGTCATGATATCAAATATTTGTGTGACGTTGAGATTGTGAAATTATTCACAATTATTAATACAATAATTGAACAACAGTGAAATTCTTCTTTCACTTTCATTCTTCTAGTATGTGACCAGCTTCACAAAATCAAACATTATAAACTGTGACTTAAATATCATATCATTAAAACGTATATGTAAGTCATTTATATTTAGGTTTTTTCAGTTGTTTTCATTCTTATGTTAAATTGTGATCTAAAAATTACAATTATGATAAACAGGTCATACTGACATAAGGTAAAAAGGCATTAAAGGGTCCATATTAGCCGAGTTTCTGTTGTTCTGCCATGTTATAATGTTTTTTCCTCATCACAAACAGACCTGGAGTTTTGTTTTGTTTCATGCATATGTTTAACACACAAACCTACATGTTTAGGCTGACTTCTTCACCTCCACCTTGCGATGTCATGTTGTAACAAATTTTCCACTGTGATTTTTAAACTCCACACACTCCATTTCAGTCCTGGAATTGCCTCTCTACAAATCAAAAGGTAAAAGGAGCTTTTAACTTAAAATCTACTGCTTCATGACATCACAAGGTGGAACAGAACATTTAGAGCTTTTGGAGATGTAGACAGACTAATAACAAAGGGTTACTCAAACATGTGTGAATTAAACAAAACAGTTTTTGATTAGAAAAAACATTATAACATGGCTTAAAACTTAAATTGTGTGTAGTATTACCAATATTACATTTTATTAAATTCAGGTATAAGGAAATATTCAGTGGAAATAGCAAAGTTTGTGCCTTATGCACGTTGTGAAACATTATTTTAACTTTTGCACTGTATATTCACATTCTAGCATGAACAGCGTATTCAAATTAAAAACATGATATGGATTGGTCTATTAATTTTACTCAAATAAAGCTATTTAAAATACTTAACGCATGTTTCAGCTGTTTTTATACATGATAAGACAGGATAGGCTATTTTTAAAACATTTTTTGCAAAAAATTGTTATTGTAGTGAAAGAAATTGCACTTTAAGAGTCCTACATTATACAAAACTGACTCTTATGAGCTTTAAGTCATGTTAAAATGTTGTTACCTCCTCAAAAACATTCCTGTAGTTGTGTTTTATTTCATTCACACATGTTTGAGTCCACATCTCCAAAGCTCAAAATGCTCTGTTCCACCTTGTGATGTCATGAAGTAATAGTTTTCATGTTTTGTTCAGTAAAGACTGGCAATTCTAGGGCTGAAATCATCCATCATCCATCCAATTATTCTAGTGAAGGTGTACGGAGTTTAAAAACACAAAGGGACACTTCCTGTATTACCACATGGCATCACAATGTGGAACCAAATGTTTTCTGTAGTTTCAGAAACAAAACACAGCTCCAGGTATGTTTGTGATGAGGAAACATTATAAAGTTACATTTGTTTCATCTTGACATCCTCGAGACTTTCAGCATCACTTTCCTGGTACAACCTTAAAAAGACTTAGTGCCATCCTTCATACCAACATTCAGGAAAACTACAAAGTACTGTATGTTTTGGCCAAATCTACTTATTTTCAGTGTAAGTGGAGGTTAAACGTTGTGAAAGTGTCCCTGTGCTTCAGTATTGACCCTTTAAAGCGTGTGAAAGACAAAGTGCAGCTGTGGATTTGAACCAGGCCTGACCCAGTTTGGAGGTGAGCTCGTAGCCACAGGGAGCAATCCTTCTGTACTCTTCTGATATTCTTCAAGTCTGGACTAAGAAATGCATGTTTTTTCTCTGCTTTTCTTCCCTTTTCTGTGATTTTTGTTCCTCTGTATTGATACAAATGACTCGGAGCTGCCTCGTGTATGGTGGCTACGGTTGGGTACTGATTTCTTGCACAAAAAGCCCAAATTGACCTTTTCTAAGTGCATTTGCTTTTCAATATATAGACAGAGAAGGAGAATATTCCACAACTGATCTCAGGGTTGGTGGTTGGATTCCTGCTGTGGCATTGCTTAGTACTATTGTGCCCTTTTGCTACACACATATGCAAAATGAAGAGAAATAGCTTGTCATGACCAGAGTGTAAATAATAATGAATAAAAGTACTACTACTCACAAAAATTGGGACTAAACCTGGGCTGCACCAAACCATGGGCCATGTGAATGTGCATTGTATATACAGTATATCAGGGGTGTCAAACTCATTTTGGTCCAGGGGCCGTATTCAACCTACTCTGATCCGAAAGGGCCCAGTTCAGAAAACTCATGGCAAATATACCCCAAAAATAGCAATAAATCCAAATATTTGTGCAGGGAAACACAAATCTATCACAGAAGTCTTTTTTATTTGATTACAAAATATTATAATATAAACAACCTGAAACTTGAAGAAAAATGCATTTTCAACACAAGCACACAGGTTTCCCATTCACCTCTGTGAACAAATAGGAATTAGTCAATTTTTCTTGGAAAATCCTGCACTCGGCATCCACTTTTCTCATTTTTGACATTTTGCTGCTGAGGGTGTCACGGTCAACAGTCAAAATGATGGTCCTTTAAGAGCGTTTGGAAAGAGGCAAATCTTCATTTGCGCTGCTCTGGTGGGAGGGGCCACGCACAGAGGCGCTGGAGATGCTGCTATGCTAAACTGCGCAGAAAAGAGGCGCAGAAAATTACCAATGTTTTAAAAGAAAATTAAAATATTATAATAGAAAATCAACCAAGGGCCAGATTAAAAGTCTTGGAGGGCTGGATCTGGCCCCCGGGCCGCATGTTTGACACCTCTGCATATCATTGTCTTCCTGTTTCTACTACTAATATTACTACTCGCTGCTACTACAACTGCTGCTTCTTGGCTGATATTCTTTTTAATACTTTTAAAGACAACCTGGACTATAGATTGGCTTTAGAAAATCACATGTAGTTGCTGGGGATGCTAGGAGATCTCATCCCACAAGATCTCGTGAGACAAAATTGCAGCAAGATCATGCACACATGAAAAAAATTATCTGGTTAGATTTTTTTTCCCCGCGTTGGACAAAAAAAGAGTTGCGTGTTGGTGAGTTACATCTTACAGTTCCAAAAAGCAGTACTAGAATGGAAACAAAAAATATATATATGAAATGTAATAAATAAAACGCTGTGAGACCAAATGTGGAAAATGAACTGTGAAATGTAAATATTAGGAATGATGCTTCTCGTGGACCCAATCTCATATCTCGCCTCCTCTTGTCCCATCCCAGCCCCTTGTATTATCATAAACATTTAAAAGTTATACCAGCCCAAAGGATTGCTTAAACAACAATAATAAGGTATTATTATTATTATTATAACAATAATTAGGTCTAGTTTTAAATCATCCTAGGCCATTATTTATTTATTTATTATATTGTTCTGTTGCATGCTACTTTTTCTTGCTGTTCTTGATCTGTGCGTTGCAACACTGGAATTTCCCCACTGTGGGACTAATAAAGGCATATCTTATCTTATCTTATAATAATAATGTATGAGATCAAAACAGTAATTTAGTATTTTGTAGAGGTCAGACCCACAAGTGATTTCAGCTCCCACAGAAGAATGTTGTCGCTGTGTCCTTGGGCAAGACACTTAACCATTCTCACCCCCAGTCTGTGCTAGGGCTGGGGGATATGGCTGAAATCTGTATCACGATATAAGTGTTTCATATCGGTCGATATCAATAATTATTGAAACATTGTATGACCTATTTAAGATAAGGACCAGGAGGGAAAAATACTAAATTAACAATAATAAACATTTTTATTTTAAACTTAGCCTTCCTCTGACAGGCAATAAGCAATTTCCTCGCTCGTTGCAGCGGCACTCAGCTTTTCTTTTCTTCACCGCGCTGTTTCTGGAAAAAACACGATCACGAGACGAGATGGCACAACCAAATGCGATACTGTTACAATGTTCGCTTCAGTTTCATCATTATTCTCTATTTTACGCTCTTGTTCTTGCCCCTTCCCCACCCTCCCGTTTTGTTTACCAAACAAAAAGACGCCTCATGTTTACCTGTGCCATTGTTTTTGTCGTAATATGTTTGTGAATATTGTTATTGATTGTAGTTGCATTTTTTTCTTTCTACTCTGTTATCTCGAAGATGGCGGCGCGTACAGTCGCAGCGGCCCCTCCCTAGACGTTACTTTCTCTGCTTGGCCAGAGAGAAACGCAATTTCGATTCACTGTATGTCGTGTACATATGGCAGAATTGACAATAAAGCTACTCTGACTCTGACTCTGATTGGCTATTAGCGTGTGTCTCCCCAGAGGCACCAGAGGACGAGGCCTTTGCTCATGCACCAAGCTTCACAACAAAGATTTAAAGCGGAGCTAAACCAGAGAGGGCTCTGGCTAAACTTATGCTGGTTTCTTTAAAAAAAACAATCGAAATATTCTATTGAACGCATTTTGTATTGATATCGAGTACATGTCTATCGAGATACATATTGTTATCGTTTTATCGCCCAGCCCTAGTCTCTGCGTACACTGGTGTTTGTGTGTGTGTGCATCCTTAATGCAAAATGCTTAGAGTGCCTTGAATTTGGAAAACGCTATGTGAAAAAATTGACCGTTTACGTCTTTAAGAAATGTACTGCATGTTTTATTATTTAATGCTTTCCTCTTTAAACTTTTTATACCAAGTAATATTGTACATTCAAGGACGTACTTTTCTCCATCTGCATTTTCCAGAATAAAAGTGACTGATGCCGTTATTACTACATTTAGCCTCTCTGGAATCGAAGTGAAATGACACTCATCATAAACACCAGACCACCAGTTAACTCACTGACACAAACAGTTCTTAGCTGCTTCCTGTGACGCACTTTGTCACTGATTTCTTGCCAGAGCCGGCGTTTGACCTTTCCTCTCGGCTTTGTTTTCTATCAGAATATGGATAAAGCCGGGCTGGTTCCCTCCGTGACGCTCATCGTGGGCTGTGGAGTATCTTCTCTGACGCTGCTCCTCCTCATCATCATCTACGTCTCGGTGTGGAGGTGAGACACATGTGCTTGAGTAGATTGACTTGCAAAGTACGAGCTATACCTGATTTTTACTGTCTGAAAACAAAAGTAGGTGATTTTAAACAGTTTGCAGTTGTCCAAATATATCTCATTTACTTTATGCATTCAGCGCGTCCAAACTTTTCACCGCAATTAATTTATGAGCACTTTTCACAAATTTTAGTATCTATCACGGCAACTAACAACAACTGTCATGCTAACTGTGTACTTCCTGCATCCTAACCATTCACTGCGATGAGTTTATAAGCGCTTTTACAACAACTAGCATATTAACATGTACAGTGGTCCCTCGTTTATCGCGGTGGTTACGTTGTAATAATAACCCGCAATAAGTAGTCAGCTTTATATTTTACAATTATTCTACATGTTTTAAGGCTGTAAACGCCCTACCATTCACATTATACACTTTTCTCAGACTGGCATTCACATTTTCTCACATTTCTCTCTTGTTTAAACACTCAAACTTTCGCAGATATTCAACAAAAAAGCACAGTATTATAGAATGAAACCAAAGCTCAAAACCTGTTTTCAGGCCCTAAACATATTTGTGTGAGAAATCAAAACATAAATGTTTTCTTATATATAAAAAAAAAATATGATAGCTTTTAGAAATAACAAATTACATTTTAATGATCAACCTACGAGCATGGACACATAAGATTTGGACACACATGTATTTCACAGGTCCTCTGACCGAGCCTCTTCGTCCTGGCGCCGCTTCGCTGTTGCGTCTTTTTCCACTTTTCCATCTTATTTTTTTTTGACTAAAGTCGGGGAGAAACCTTCACTTCAGAGTCACACTGCAATCGAACATTTAGGCTATTCATTTCATTTCATTTTATTTCAAATCGGCAAAGGTCTACAGTCCCTTAGCCAGGACACAGAACATAATGCACGTTCATACACTAAAAAAAAAATTGGAATAAAAAAATCTGTGAAACAATGAGGCTGCGAAAGGTGAACCACATTATAGCAAGGGACCACTGTACTTCCTGATTCTCGGACAATAAAACACTTAATATAGCATAATTAGATGCAGACAGTACACAGAAAACACATATTTTGACCTCAAGACATGGAAAAAATTGTGTCAGTCCTCTTTGAAAGTACATTACGTTACATTTTAAATACTTTTGAATGTGTATTTGATCTTTCAGCTATTCCCTTTGTCTGTTGGGAGTCATTTATGTATAAACAGAATGATGATGTATGATTCAAGAGAATAAGAGTTTCAGCTCTTATCATCTACATTCACGTAGAGGTGAGCTGTGTATCGAATTATCCATAAGATCGTAATAGTCGTATCACATATTAAAAATACTGTATCTCAATATGATTTTTAAAAAATGATTCAAAAATCGCTCAGACTTACTTTGTTAACTTGTACTTAAAGTTTAAAAGTGAGTTTGTAATGAATGTATTAGTCCTTTCACATTTGTCTGATTATAATTAAAATAAGAAATGTTTCAAACTGAACACAGATGTCAAAACTTGAATTCTATCCATCAGTTACTAATTATTTTTGTTAATTCATTTAAACACCTCTGACAATTTTTCTCCACCACGGTCGATGAAAGTAAAATTGAAAATAGATTAGTCTTCAATTAAAGTACACCAAAACAAGCAGAATTAGAGCGCAGAGATTCTGAAGACAAGATTGAACAAGATCTAACACGATTTTCTTTGATTTTCAGCAGTGACTCAAGGATATTTTAAAGGTGCATTTTGTGGAGTTTTTGTCAAAGGTTTTTGCTGGAATGTTTCACAGGTCAGATCTGTGGAGAGGCAACCCCGCTCACAGATGTTTTTAGATATTTTTGAGCTATAAAACCACCTGTAATTGAATAAATGAAAGGAAGAGCTGTTTAATCTCATACTGTGGAACATTCCAGAGGGAGCAATGACATATCCATAGAAACCAGCAGGTGACGGACCCTCAACCAAAAAGTTAATGACATTTATGTCTGAACAATATCAGACAAATAAAAAACAACAAACATGTAACTATTTTGTTTTTAGACCTGTGCAAACATGTTCTAGGTCAGGGGTGCCCAACCAGTCGATCGCGGTCTACCAGTCGATCACGTATGGATACGTTCAGACTGCAGGGCTTAATGCTCAATTCTGATTTTTTTGTGAAATCCGATTTTTTTATGAGGTCGTTCACATTTCCAATTAAATGTGACTTGTATGTGATCTCCAGTGTGAACTTTAAACACCCCAAAAGTGTCCCGCATGCGCCTTGGAAGACACGATGTCATGCGCATTGAGCGTGCTCAATGTTTACGGAAGTAGCCTAACGTTGCTGTCGTACTGAAGCCAAAACATGTACAGCTTATTTGTTTTAAGGAGGTGATGGAGAAGGACAAGGTTTTTGGCCACAGCGTTTTGTGGGGCAGTGGCAGCAGCGTCTGCAGCGTCTGGTGCGGAGTCGCAGCCAAGAGTGGTGGGATTGCTACGTGCTTCGCCGCTTCACTGACACGGAGTTTATACACTATTTTCGCATGACGAGAAGAACATTTGTGTACATTTGTGAACGCCTACTTGTACCACTCTCGCTGGAGGAAACACGCCAAAGTCGGATGAATGCGACCTGGCCGTTCAGCCTGAAGTCGCATGCCAAAAGATCGGATATGTATCGGTTTTAGGACCACATATCTTGGCTACGTTCACACTGCACCCTGAAGTGACCCAAATCCGATTTTTTCGCCCCTATGCGACTTTAAAAATAAAAATAAAGCCCATATTTGCCATGTCTAACAGGTCATTCTAAAATGGACTAGAATGCAGGAAATCACATCTAAAAAATCCCCCAGACCCCATCTCTTGGTAGATCTTGGCATACCATCAACCTCAAAAGTAGATCTCGGTTACAAAAATGTTGAGCACCCCTGTTCTAGGTCATGGTTGAAATAACCTGAACTGAATCCTACTTTTTACATAAATCTCAAATCGAATCGCAGTTGCAATATTGTCATCCTGTCATCCATGGTCCTGTTTAGGAGTGACAGTGACTGCAGTGTTTCTTGACACGAGTTGTCACCTCTTGTAGTTCCAACTAAATCGGTTCTTTATGGTGAGATTGTGTTAAAACCAACTCAGATTAAAGTCTAACAAGGCCTCAGATAGAGCAGTGCTTACAGTTAGCATCACACCCCCAGGGAATGTTGATGACACCAGCTGCAAAATTATAAACTTGTACGTGTTTCTTGCAGGTACATCCGATCAGAGCGCTCAGTCATCCTCATAAACTTCTGCCTTTCCATCATCTCCTCCAACGCCCTGATTCTGATTGGACAGACACAGACACGGAACAAGGTAACAGCCAATCAGAAGGCCCGTCTCCGAGCGCACACTTCCTGGTTCTGTTTTTTTGACCGTGTTTGTTTATTTGTTGCAGATCTTGTGCACGTTGATCGCTGCGTTTCTGCATTTCTTCTTCTTGTCTTCGTTCTGCTGGGTTCTGACCGAAGCGTGGCAGTCGTACATGGCGGTGACGGGGAGACTGAGGAACAGGATCATACGCAAAAGATTCCTGTGTCTGGGATGGGGTGAGTTCTAGTGTTTAGTTGTGATAAATTGATTAATTATGTTTAATTTTAATTAATAAAAACATAATAATTCATCACATAATATCAGTTATCATGTAATTTTATCCAATTGAGTACTTCCATAAATAAGAGCTTATGACTTTCTTTTTTAACTGCTTGTTTATGTAAAATTGATTTAAATAGATTTAAGCTTTTTCACTCTAGAAATAATATTACCGTAATTTCCGGACTATAACCCACTTCTTTTTTCTTACACTTTGAACAAAAATGTGACCAATATATGGACGGATTATTATATATGGATTCGACACAGCGGATGTGCGCACAGTCTGAGTGCAGAAAACGCCTCTGACTGTGCGGTGAACATGAAGCTGGCGATGCTGCCAGGACTGAAACAGTTTATCACAAGTTCTGAAGCTAAATGAACATTAGTGAGTGGGATACGACTTAATGACCCGTATGTGTTAAATGCAGGTCAGTGCGTAAATGTTGAAATGTCTCAAACTTCAGTAGCCGGACATCCGCTCAGACCTGATCAATACACCTATCCCCGCCTCCCGGGAGAGCCTGAAATCTGCTGAAATCTTACGACATGACATGATCCAGACCCTGACATGATCCAGACCCTGACATGATCCCAGACACTGACATGATCCCAGACCCTGACATGATCCCAGACCCTGACATGATCCAGACACTGACATGATCCCAGACACTGACATGATCCCAGACCCTGACATGATCCAGACCCTGACATGATCCCAGACCCTGACATGATCCAGACACTGACATGATCCCAGACACTGACATGATCCCAGACCCTGACATGATCCCAGACCCTGACATGATCCCAGACCCTGACATGATCCCGACCCTGACATGATCCCAGACCCTGACATGATCCAGACACTGACATGATCCCAGACACTGACATGATCCCAGACCCTGACATGATCCCAGACCCTGACATGATCCCAGACCCTGACATGATCCAGACACTGACATGATCCCAGACACTGACATGATCCCAGACCCTGACATGATCCCAGACCCTGACATGATCCCAGACCCTGACATGATCCCAGACCCTGACATGATCCAGACCCTGACATGATCCAGACCCTGACATGATCCAGACCCTGTCATGATCCCAGACACTGACAGTGGCTCTTTCTGCAGTAGAGCGCCAAGTGATGTAGTCTGATAATCCTGTTGTAATTCTGTTGTTTTATTGCCATGTTGCAGGCACTGTTCAGAAAAAGCATTGCATTTCATTAAAAATAAAAAAAAATCTTTCTGTGTAAATATCTCACATGCGGCTTATAGACATTGTGGCCTACTGTATATATGTACTTTTTAAAATCTTTTAGGATTTAGTTGATGCAGCTTATATTCAGGTGCGCTCAATAGTCCGGAAATTACGGTACTTACAAGTTCACTTACAATAATATAACTACTACTACTACTATTACTACAATTACTACTGTTACTACTGCTACTACTCTTGCTCCTACTACTCCTACTACTGCTGCTGCTGCTAATACTATACGATACTATACTACTATTACTTCTTCTTCTTCCATAGCAACTAGAACTGCCAGAAGTACTTCTCTTACTGGCCTTACTTAGTTATAAGCCAGTTAAGATTAGTAGTATTTTCTTGCTTGAGTAAAAAGACTATTCTTATGATCTTATTTGGGTGCAATCCTGAAAAATCCTCCTTATACTTGATCCAGTGCTGTAAATCTAGTGTTTGTTCTTGTATAGTACACAACGGCTGTGGGCTTCTCTGGTCTTCAGCTGTTGTGTATGTCCCTGTGCGAACACTAACTGCGCTTACACTATTTTTACTCTCCCCTCCAGGTCTGCCTGCACTCGTGGTGGCCATCTCAGTGGGATTTACCAAAGCAAAGGGATATGGGACACCCAGCTAGTAAGCACTTTATCTCTGCTCTAACAATGTACAACCGCTATTGTCTATAAAGAAAAAACAAACAGTGGAATGTTGGTTTAAGCTATTTTCAAGGTGGTCATTGTACGTCAGTGTGTAAATATTAGGGACGAGATACGAGGTTTGGTCTACAAGAACGAGACAAGACGAGATTTTGACAGAATTTCAAATACATACCAGTTTCCAATTTATGTTCATTTTAGTTAATATTTTGTTGCCATTCTAGTAATGCTTCCCATGCCCTGTACACATGTAAATCCAGTGTTGTTGAGTGTTATTCAAGGTGCGATTTTAGGCGAAGTGACTACAGTTAATATAACGGACAACACTGAACTAATACAAATGGTTATCTTAATTAAAAGCTTAATGACATTTTTTCCTCACCTGATAAATGAGACAAAGGTGATTTTATGCAAAAAAGTAGTCCAATTTCATTTATATTTGTCCAAAAAAAAAGAAAGAAAAGAAAAGCACACTCAAAAGCCCAAAGACAGGGTGGATTTTAGGTTTCCATAGTTCTCATCAATATACTATTATGGCTGATATAGGAATACTGGCGCCCATCTAAAAACAACTTAAAGGTCCCATGACATGGTACTTCTTGATGCTTTTCTATGGTGCCTTAATGGTTCCCTAATACTGTAAATGAATCCTTCAAAATCAAGACTCAGTGCATGAGAAAGACACATGTACAGAGTCAGAATATCTCTCTCTGAACAACTCATTCTGGGCCTTGTTGCTTGAATGCAAATGAGAAGGACAGAGATAGGTTAGAGGAGCGGGTGGGGTGGGGGGTGGGGGGGGGGCAAATGCACCGCCAAATGCGGTGCGCTGTGTGCTGGCCCCACTTCCATGTTTTAAGAGAGGAGGAGGAGGAAAGGAGAGGCATTTCAATGAAAAAAACACATTTTCACAGAAAATAAAATTAAACCACTGCTGTTTCAGAGGTCCACAGGCTCAGATAAAGGACTTCCGAGCCTAGAAACACTCGCACGTGCCTCCAGGCAAATAAAAAAACGCATTTCGCATTGCGTAGCTCATTCGCGGTCCAAACTCTCTGGGCGTGATTTACAGAGACGGTGGGTAGACATCCAGACGGGGGGTGGAGCTGCATTTTTCGATGTGACGTCACATAGTTGCCTTGTTCAGAATCGCCCGTTTGAGCTGTGTTTTTTTCAAACGCAGAAAAGGACCGCAAATGCTCAGTTTAGACATTTCTCAACTTTTAGCAATGGGGGGGGGGCTAAACAGGGTAGGGGAGCTCACATTAACGTTCAAAAACCTCAGAAAGTGAAAATTTCATGCCATGGGACCTTTAAATTTAGAAACCTACATTAAAATTCCACATACAATTACAGTGTTACAACGGGGCATCCTTATAGTAAAAATCCTTCATTGACAACTCCGTGCCTAAAACCGGTCTAATGCCATTTACTAAACCTCTTTCCAGTCTCTCCAACTAATAATTTTCTATTTAAATTTTCCACTGCACCCACTCTTTCTCGTGCGTTCTATTGTCCTCTGACCCTCACATCTCCTCTCTCCTGCAGCTGCTGGCTCTCTCTGGAAGGAGGTCTGCTCTATGCCTTTGTGGGACCTGCAGCAGCTGTAGTTCTGGTATTTCCTCTCTCATTTTTGCACGCAACTCTTTTTAAAACACATTTTAGATCAGTAAACAATATATTATACAGTTTGTTACTGTACAGATGCGCCAAATGCCCATAGAGATACACTGACAAATACAATACAATACAAAAGCTGCTGGTCACTACTGAGAAATACGTTTATTACATTAAAGTAAGTGAAAATTCAAGCACAAATCCCAGACTTCTACATGGAGATTACCTTAACATAATTATGCCTGTGGTTCTTCCTGTATTGACTTCTGTATTCATTTTGATGTAACTTTCCTGGTGATTGGTCTGCCGCCTCCTTGTCTCCATGGAGATGTTATTGTTATTGCACAGGCATGTTCCACAGTATGGCTTTTTTTTTTTTTTAAGCATATTTTAATGTCATACTGTGGAACATTCCAGGCAAAGCAAAAACATCTCTATAGAAACAAGGATATGAAAAATTGCCATCAAAGATTTTGTGAATGGGAATGGGAATGTTCTGGGCATGTCCCACCGGGAGGAGGCCCTGGGGAAGACCCAAGACATGCTGGAGGGACTATGTCTCCTGGCTGGCCTGGGAACGCCTTGGGGTCCCCCCGGAGGAGCTGGAGGAAGTGTCCGGGGTGAAGGAAGTCTGGGAGTCCCTGCTTAGACTGTTGCCCCTGCGACCCGGCCCCGGATAAGCGGAAGAAAATGGATGGATGGATGGATTTTATGAATGAAAAATCCACTGCATTTTAAAGCAACTTTGAACTCATTGAGTCCATTTTATACTAGTTGTTAGATTTGAACCAGGGTAAACTAGGATTAAAAGTCCTACATTGCACACAATGGACTTTTGTGAGCTTTAAAGGAAAATTAACGTTTTTTTTACAATCTGAGCCTTCTTTCGGCAATAAAACAGGTAGTTTTACTCACCCATAGCAGTTTGCTGTCAATTGGAGCAGTATCGCAGAACTTATGTTGAGCCGTACCAATGATCCCGTATCCGTTAGCGTGAGTGCTCGGGGCACTGATTTGCGGTGTCCAAATAACACAAACTTTAGCACTTTTCAAATCACAGAAGATCGCTGTGTCAGGGTAGACTTTTAGTAGATTCCGAGCACTCACGCTAACGGATACGGGATAATTGGTAGAACAGAACAGCTCAACATAAGTTCTGCGATACTGCTCCAATTGACAGCAAACTGCTATGGGTGAGTAAAACTACTTGTTTTATTGCCGAAAGAAGGCTCAGATTGTAAAAAAAAAAACGTTAATTTTCCTTTAAGACATACATTTAGTTTCATTCACACATGTTTGAGTAATCCTGCATTAGTCTATCTACATCTAAAACTAAAAAAATTCAAACTCAAAGTGCTCTGTTCCATGTTGTAATGTCATAAAGCTGTAGTTCTTACCTCTATGTTTATGTTTTGTTCAGTAGAGAATGGCTGTTGGCAATCATCGAAGTGACTCTAGTCAAGGTGTATGGAGTTTAACACAGTGGAGCACTTCCTGTATTATCATATCTCATGACAAGGTGGAACAGTGTTTTCCATTTGAGGGAAGAGCCTAAATATGCAGAGTGTGTTAAACATGTTACTGAAACAAAACATAATTCTAGGTATGTTTAAAATAGTGTAATATGGGCCCTTTAAATCAGGTCTAATCAGAAAATATTTGGGTAAAGGTAAAAATATATTAAAATAAAACCAAGATTAAATCATCAAAGTCAGATTCCAGATTCAGTTTGTATCTTGTTAAGTGTTAAACATCTGTAAAGTAATTTCCCAAATACATCTCTTTGTGAAACGACGTCTGCTTCACAACACAGCTGTACTTATTAATAATTTTAATCCACTTTGTTTTACATAATTGCTAAATAAATCATTTCCGAGTCTGTGGAGATGTAAAGCCAGGCAGGGGCCCCAGTCTGCTCCAGCTGCTTTTAAAATCCACATCTTTGATACATTCATAAGATGGATCAAATTCATTCATAATTGGATTAAATGAGAGATAAAAGCATGGCCTTAGCACTAGCCTTGTTTCTTTAGCAACAACACGTCAACAGCATGTAGCCGGGCCTCTTTTCACAAGCTTCCTGCACTAATAACAGCTTCTGGTTTGGCAGTCCGTACAAGTAGGCCATCCCACTCCGAGAAGCGTCATATGCATTTCCAGAACCATAGAATTCTTTTAAAGCAAATTACAGTGGTACCTCACCTTACGAAATTAATTCGTTCCAGAAGTGGTTTTGTAACGTGAATTTTTCGTAAGTTGAGTAGCTATTTCAATGGAAAAAGCCTGATTCGTTCCAAGGCCCCGATCCAAGTTTTTTTTTTATAGTGTAACTTTTTTTATAGTGTAACGTTGTGTTCTGCGTAGAGACTGTAGACCCAGGACTAAACGTGGACTATACCAGGTCTAGACCAAGGTCTAAACCTGGACTAAACCAGGACTAGACCAGGTGGATTAATGCGCCGCGTGCTGGTCTATTTCCTGGTTTCGTTTCGAGTCACGACTGAGGCGAGCAGCGAGGGGGACCGCACGCAGTCTGAGCGCATGGACGAGACCCGTGCTCAAACCGTGCCTCCTCTAGACCTCCTCTAGCCCTGGTCTAGACCTCCTCTAGACCAGGTCTAGACCACCGCGGCTCTTACATGCGTTCGTTCATGCGCTCAGACTGCGTGCGGTCCCCCTCGGTGCTTGCCTCAGCCGTGACTCGAAACGAAACCAGGCGCTTTAATCCACCTGGTCTAGTCCTGGTTTAGTCCAGGTTTAGTCCTGGTTTAGTCCAGGTCTAGACCTGCTGGCAGCCCCGCGCCAGGTCATGCTGCGCTATCACACGTGTCTGCACGCAGTTTCCTCCCCCTTCCCCCCACACTTCACTATTAATAATTTTATTGAAAATCTATGAAAGTTTGAGTGTTTAAACTAGAGACAAATGCGAGAAAAGTTTAAATTCAGTCTGAGAAAAGCGTATAATGTGTGTGGCTGAGCGCGCATTGTTTGAATTTTTGAGATTTCGCGTTTCGTAACTTGAATTTTCTTTCGTATCTAGAGACCAAAATTTAATGTGAAGGCGTTTCGTAACTTGAAATTTTCGTTTGTTGGGCCTTTCGTAAGGTGAGGTACCACTGTATAGTATTTACCAATTGCTAAAAGGATCCCACTCCCACTGTCTGAGATTTCAGATTTGATAGAGAAAATAAGTGCGAGTGGGAATTATCAGAGCTATTCAGACTTTGAATTGCTTTTGAAATCTTTGATGCCGGGTTTTACAATGGGGCTGTTGGCGTTCGCCGTTCAGAGCACACAAGTAATACATTGATTGGTTTTGAGTACTTAAAGGTAGGGCTGTGAAAAGGATAAAAAATACAGATACTAATCCATACTAAAACTAGATACTCATTTGATCAGGTATGGCTTGTATCTGACCAGGATACACCCATGGACCACTAACCTACCAGGATGACTGAAGGATTGCACAGATATATGTAAGGCTGGGCAGTATACCGATTCATACCGAATACCAGTGTTTTTGACATGGATTTTTCATATATCCCAATACCGGTGAGTGTGTGCGTACAATGTCTGTCTGGAACAATGTCTGTCTGGAACGTCACACTGCGGGACATTGTTTGAGAGGGGGACTGTTTTGCAGTGGCGTGAGAGCAGTTTGAGCGGTGAACAACATGGACGGAGAAAATGTTACAGACACAGAGGAACTTATACCGAAAAGAGGAGCCGTGTCAGTTGTGCGGAAGAAAAAATCTGGTGCTGATCAAACAACCGTATTCTCTAAATGTTGTCGGGCTAAAGTTGTAGCCGCAGGAGGCGACACGGGCATCTGCTTCACCACCTCCGTCACAAACATGTCCTGGAATATGAAGAATGCACGAAACTACAGTCTGCATCCTCTTCCACGTCTGCAGGGAACGTTCAAGTTGGCGCCGCAACACAAAACGCCACTCAGACGTCACTCAAAGACGCGTTTGCTAAGGGGACTGCCTACGACAAGAAAAGCAAACGGTGGAACAATATTACCAACGCTGTTACTGTCCACTTCGCCAAAGACATGTACCACTTAGTACATGAAAAAAAAAAAACGTCAAATACAGTGACACTGATATAATTTTGAAAAGTACCATGATATAAATTTTTGATATCATGATATCAAGACTTCATGGTAATATAAAAGTACAATGATTTAATTTTTAAAAACACATTCTAGTGTCTAAGTAAAGAGTGTTATTTATTTATCTGAAACGGTATTGAGTATGAAGTCTGTTCCTTTGTATGAGTTTGAAATTTTACTATTGTTTCTTCACATGTACTAGACATACAAAGGAATCGAAATGGGACCTGTCACCCCAATCCGTACATTACAAACACAAAAACAATATGACATGGGGATACTAGACATGGACCGGACCAGAAGACAGGCAAATAGAAGGAAATGCAGCATAACATGAGGATATGGAGAGGAGAAAAAAGAAGAGAACAACAGACCATGCTCCTGTCAGGGCATAATATTGGATCTGGCACAGAGTCAAAACACAATACAAACATTTCGACTAGACCCTCGACCGGGGAGTGAGAGGAGGGGTGCACTCTGTCCCTTTTGTCCCTTTTCTGGAGAAGGGTTTGCTGTCTGCTTGATCCATGGAGATGTTATTGCTTTGCCTGGTATGTTCCACGTTATGTTCCACATGGCATTAAATCTGATCTTTATGCAGACGAGCATGTGACACCAGACTTTCATTTGCTTTTGAATTCTTTGTTTCCATGTTTTACAATGAAGCTGTTGGCAGTCACTATTCAAAGCACACAAAGAATTCTTATGTGAACAATCAAGTTACACTCTAGATTCACAGTAATATTCCACACATTTATATTGGGCTTTACTCAGTACTCACAGTTGTTTTATGATCTAATAGTGAAGTCCATCCATCCATTTTCTTCCGCTTATCCGGGACCAGGTCGTGGGGGCAACAGTCTAAACAGGGACTCCCAGACTTCCTTCACCCCGGACACTTCCTCCAGCTCCTCCGGGGGGACCCCAAGGTGTTCGCAGGCCAGCCGAGAGACATAGTCCCTCCAGCGTGTCCTGGGTCTTCCCCGGGGCCTCCTCCCAGTGGGACATGCCCGGAACACCTCCCGAGGGATGCGTGCCAGGAGGCATCCAGAACAGATGCCCGAGCCACCTCCGCTGCTCCTCTCGACGTGGAGGAGTAGCGGCTGTACTCCGAGCTCCTCCTGTGTGAATGAACTCCTCACCCTATCTCTAAGGGAGCGCCCAGCCACTCTGTGGAGGAAACTAATTTGGGCCGCTTGTATCTGTGATCTTGTCCTTTCGGTCATTACCCAGAGATCATGACCATAGGTGAGGGGAGGAACGTAGAATGACGGTAAATCGAGAGCTTTGCCTTTCGGCTCAGCTCCCTCTTCACCACAACGGTCCAGTACAGTGATAAGCTTCTAGACAAATCAAACAAATGCTTACACATTCACACAGGCAAGGTGGGAGAAGAGTGCCTTGCCCAGAGACACAACAACAGGTATAACTGAACTGTTAATTCAACTTTCTGCAATAATATTTTACACATATTGATTCATTAGTTGGCAGTATAAACTTTAAGGAAAGTTTTGAGTGTTTTTTTTGGTCTGTTTTTGCTTGTCTCCTTGGAGATGTAAGTGCTTGACCTGAAATGTCATTAAATAAGTCATTAATTTTACATTTTTTTTTTGGCATTCTAAAGAAAAAAACCTTAAAAAACAGGCACATTCTTAAAGTTAGCAAGGTTGCCACTCTATAGATCTTACTTGTATCACCATAGAGATTAATCAATTTAATGCCATACTGTGAAAACAATAACGGGGAAACAGCAGGTAATGCCAAAGGGCAAAGTTATTTGTCAGATCTGTGGAGAGGTGAGCCCACACACAGTAAGAATGAACATTTTTTTTAAGTCAATAAAAGCTCATGTTACTAACTAAATGCACGATGGGTACATTTAATGCCAACCCGGGACATTCCAGCCCGAACAACATTTCCATGGAGATAAACAGATGACGGAGCCTCCACCAGAAAAGTTACACAGTGCAGCTTTAATGTTGATATTATTTGCTTCTCTTTAACCCTGTGTGTGTTGTGTTGCAGGTTAACATGGTGATTGGGATCCTCGTCTTTAACAAACTGGTGTCCAAAGACGGAATCACTGATATGAAACTGAAGGAGAGGGCCGGGTACGCTTCTGTCACTCCTCGTTTAACACCGTGACCAGCAACCAGCGCAGAATTTTACTCTTTTCTACAACTTAGCAACCATACTCTGACTTCAGAAACATCAAATGCACAAAATCGTAGCATAAAAATTCCAGCAGAGGCCATTTTATTCTAAAGATATAGACATAAGCTCCTCTGTAAGCTTATTTTGATTGGACAGTGCTTATTTAAAGTGCATTTTCATTGGTTTAATTAGCTGGTTGTTGGTCCATCACAAACGGAGCACACCACACATTTCATCGTTGTTTTTAAGTTTGAGGCATTTTCCTTCTGCTGCTTCGTGTGTTTTGATGTGAACTTCTGTGTCTGGCTTTTTTTAATTTCCAGTGAAAGGAAGCGGAGATTTTAAATGTTAAGTTTGTTTTTAAAATGATTGGACTGCAACAAAACAATTACCAGAAGATATACAGTATTTTTAAAAGCTTTTGTGATTGCCATGATTGTTGTATTTATAGTTTCCGTACCATTAGTGCTGATTTAATTCATTATTGGCTATTAAAATTTATTTTGATTAGTTCATTCATTAGTACCACAGTGAAACTAAAAGAGTAGACAAAGAAGATATAACAATTATGGGGGGAAAAAGTTGCCATGTTGAAGATGTTTTAGGGATGGGACAAGACAAGATTTCTGCAGGACGAGGTGTGTTGAAATTACGGATGCAATGATACAGTTTTCTGTGCTCTCCCATCTTTTTCTGAACTCTTAAACTTTGTTATATTACACAGAAATTCTGAACAGACCATTTTCTGAGTAAAACTTGTAAAATAGAGTCTGAGAAAAAGATTGCGTATATCGAGAGTGCATATAGTACGAGCACATTTGATTAAAGCCGATGTAAAGCAAAAACTGATTTTAGAGTATTTAAAAGTTAATATCTTTGTCATTCCTGGGTCTGTTAACGTAAAATAAAAAGTGACTGAACCATAAAACCCACCTCTGTAAGAATATTTCAACTGTAAATCCCTATGGAGCTGTTTATCTGCTGCATCTGGGGAGGACGCCGCGGAGGAACATGTGCATATCGAGGGAACAGATGTACCGAATCGTGACACCAGTATCAAACGATTTGATATTATATTGAATATCGTTGCATCCCTCGTTGAAATTCAGTCCATAAGATTGAGAAAAGATGAGATTTTGATATGCCATTCAGTTCATAATTTTTGCTTTATTTAATTTGACAGTTTTGCTGTCATTGTAGTCGTGTTTTTTGGTATCACAGCTTCTCAAGAGGAGTTCCTCAACAAAGTTAAAGGGATATGCCACCCCCAGGTCAAATTTGGGCATCTCCCCACAGTCCAGAGACTAAAATAAGTGGTGGAAAGCGTTTTCTTGCTCACCCAGCCATTGTCCGAGTCTGTCGCCACTGACCGCCGCGGTAACTGGTGCTCCTCCGCCTTAGACTGGAGTCTAACGTAGCCAGAGAAAGATTTCGGCCAAAAGGAATTAATTTGCTCGATGCGTTTCCCAATTACTTTGTGTGTAGTGCGCATTCATATCAAGTGCAAATAAATGTGCAAATCAACACGGAGAGCTTGCCTTGGTCATTTTGGGTGGGAACTATTTTCCAGTGCGTAAGAATACAGTCGTATCACGCACCACGTTGTGCAACAGGGGAACTCCCTTCCCGGTGCGTAACAGGGATTCCCCTGGTAGCGTGCTGCGTGATACGACTGTATTCTTACGCACTGGAAAATAGTTCCCACCCAAAATGACCAAGTCAAGCTCTCCGTGTTGATTTGCACATTTATTTGCACTCGATATGAATGCGCACTACACACAAAGTAATTGGGAAACTCATCGAGCAAATTAATTCCTTTTGGCCGAAATCTTTCTCTGGCGACGTTAGACTCCAGTCTAAGGCGGAGGAGCACCAGATACCGCGGCGGTCAGTGGCGACAGACTCGGACAATGGCTGGGTGAGCAGGAAAACGCTTTCCACCACTTATTTTAGTCTCTGGACTGTGGGGAGATGCCCAAATTTGACCTGGGGGTGGCATATCCCTTTAAGCCCTTTTTCATCCAAGTCAAATGTACAAATGTAAGGAATAAAATCTAATAAGATAATTCCTTATGTGTGCTCAATCTGGTGGTCATTTTGTCTTGTGAGATCTTGCGCCACAAGATCTTATCCCATCCCCAAAAAAACAACTTCTACATCGGAGTCAGTTTTATCAAGCAATAGTCTTAACAGGGATGAGTAGATATCCCGAAGAATCAAGCCAAGTTGCAATTGCCACTATTTAAATTAGGGCAGGGAATCACATGGTGGCTCATGATTTGATACGATACAAAATAATAATAATAATAATAATAATAATAAAAATAATAAAAATAATACATTTTATTTATAAAGCGCTTTTCAAGACACTGTACAGAAGGTAAAATCAGTAATAAAACAAGTAATAAAACAATAAACAATCAGATAAACATTAAACTAGGGGTGTGCAAAATAATCGTCATGACAATGCATCGCGATACTAACTTTCACAATATACTGCATCGATTCTTGATGCCAAAAATCGATTATTATTAATTAATAATTTTATATTTAATAAATTAATATTAATAAATACATTAATTAATTATTAGTTTATTTTTTTTTAATAAATCCTATGCACTTTTTTCTTTGTGAAAGGGTATTGTTTGTTATGATGGTAGCTACCTCCAAAATGGCAAATGTTTGAACATCATTTTTGGTTTTAGAAAAAATCCTATGCACTTTTTTTGTTATTGGTTTGGTTTATTTGTTTTTGTTATTCAATAAATTCAGTTATGAATTGAGTTGCTCAGAGTTATGTATCAATTGAAGACACTACCCAGATATTTAAGTTATCCTCTTTTTTTGGTACATTTTCACTGAAGTATGTCGAATATATTGCAGTGCATCGCAATAATTCAAGTATCGTGATGCATCGTGATAGTATCGCATCGTGGCATATGAATCATGATGCGAATTGAATCGTGACTTCTTTGCCAATACCCACCCCTACATTAAACATTAAGAAACATTAAAAGCAGAATACATGGCTCATGATACCATATTATCATGATATGTCGATATAATGATAATTGATATACTGCACACGATACTCTGTCATATATGGCTGTTTTTTAAGAATCAAATACAGTTTAGCATAAATTAGTCACATGTGCAAAGTTCATATGAAATACAGTGGTACCTCACCTTACGAAAGACCCTACATACGAAAAATCCAAGTTACGAAACGCCTTCACGTCAAATTTTGGTCTCTAGATACGAAAGAAAATTCAACTTACGAAACGCGAAATCTCAAAAATTCAATTAATGCGCGCTCAGATGCATGCCCCGAAACGTAAATACACTTTATCAACACACACGGGGTTAGGTTCCAGAGGTGGCCCGCGGTGGGAGAGGTCCACGAGGTAGGACAACTTTGTATTTTGCAATTGTTCTACATGTTTTAGGGCTGTACATGCCTCACCACACATTCTACACTTTTCTCAGACTGGAGTTGGGCTTTTCTCGCATTTCTCTCTCGTTTGAACACTCGAACTTTCATAGATTTTCAATGGAATGTGTTGATAGTGAAGCGTGGGGGTAGACACAGGTCAATATAGCGCAGAACGTGCGAGGGGAGCGGAGACACAGGATTACTATCAACAACACATCATCAGTATGGTAAAACTCACCTGTCTCACGACGGTCTAAACCCAGCTCACGTTCCCTATTAGTGAGTGAACAATCCAACGCTTGGTGAATTCTGCTTCACAATGATAGGAAGAGCCGACATCAAAGGATCAAAAAGCGACGTCGACACGGCGCGGGATGGAGCCGCGGCGCCCGGGCTGTGCCTCCCCCTCGGGGCCGCGGACCCGCGTGGCTCGGCCTGCCCGCACGGGCCGAGCACGGGGTGCTTTAATCCTGGTCTGGTCCTGGTTTGGTCCGGGTCTGGACCTGATCCGGTCCTGCTTTAGACCTGGTTTAGTTCTGGTCTAGACCTGGAAGTCACATAGAACCAGAGCCCGCCCCGAGCGAGACACCGCGGTCTTGCCCGCCGATAGAGCACCATTCTCGGCCTGTTAGCTCACAGTGTCAGCCCCCCGGCTTTGGAGGTCACATAGAACCAGAGCCCGCCCCGCCCTGCTCTTATTCCCGCTGAAAGAGCGTCTTTCTCTGCCTCTTAGCTCTAGCGCAGAACACACAAGGAGCGCGGAGACACGAGCAACGCGCTCCTCCAACGGCACTGCCATGTCCCGGGATAATCCTGGTTTAGTCCAGGTCCAGTCCAGGTTTAGACCTGGTTTAGTTCTGGTCTAGACCTGGTTTATTCCAATCAGGACGCAGAACACAAATGTTACACTATAAAAAAAAGTTACACTATAAAAAAAAAAACCTTGGAACAGATCAGCCCTTTTCCATTAAAATAGCTACTCAACTTACGAAACATTCACGTTACGAAACCACTTCTGGAACGAATTAATTTCGTAAGGTGAGGTACCACTGTACATCTTTTTTACTTATTAAAACAGAGAATATGTCAAGTGTATCGCATAAGCAAGTTTCTTTCCACTAAATAAACAACAAATTGTAGTGCGGCCACAAAAAAAAAGAAAAAAAAAAGATAAATATTCTTGGCGATATATCGATACTGCCAAAAAGTACACAGAATACACGGAATGAGTATTGGCAGCGGAAGGGGCGTTTGTTGCAGTAATGTGTACTGCTACTGGACTGCCAAAAATGGACCTTTTAATGTAAACTGTTTTAGAGTTTTATAGTTGAGCGAGTCAACTGCAGTTCTCGGCATTTTGTGTTACAATTTTGTATGAAAAGCGCCTTATAAATATTGTTTGATTGATTGATACAACAGCTCATGATAACGATACTGTATCACCAAATTTAGTATCACGATATATCACTATTTTGATATTTTTGCTCACCCCTTATTTAAACAGGCTTAAGAAATAGTATGCCATATTTTTATCATCATGTATTTATTATTTATTTGATACAGAACAGGGTTGCAACCAGTTCTGTCTCTACATTGGTTAGACAGAAACGCTAACCACTCTGCCATCAAGACTGACAATAACGTCTCATTTCTAATTTGTGTATATCACCGTTTGTTACCATGGCAATCACGATGCTCGGCTTAGTCCTGTGATAATGATGAATTATTTTGCTTTTAAATGGCTTTGGACACCTTGAGCATTGCTATTTCCTAGTGGTTAATAATAATATTTATACTCTTTGCAGTGAAATGTAGAATGTAAAATGCAGAATTACTAAAATGGCATGAATGAAACAAAACCCAGCACATGGTTAAAATGTCCAAAAAGTCAAATTTATATCAACAAAACCTATAAGAATTCAGTTAAGTTGTAGTGTAACCAGCCTCTGCTTCCTTTGACAGTACCATGCACCTTTCTGTCGTGTCTCCACGGGCAATCTGTGCTATTGTTGTCACTTGTTCTTTCTCTCTTTCTTTCTCTCTCTCATTCTCTCCTCTTATAAAATGTTTGCTTCTTTCTTTAATGACCTTTGACTTGTGTGTTGAACTGTTTTTTCTGCTGTCTGAATTGTTTGAGTTTGCACAGAATCCCCTCTCTCTCACTCAGGGCTGTCCAATCAGGAACTCCTCTGTCCCAGAAGCCCCCTCCCATGTCATCAGTGATTGGGTAAAAACGGAAATAAAATCATAATAAAATACATGCCCCTCCCACTTTTCTCTCTTAACCAGTTAGCTGTTAGCTTTCCCTCCATAAACTTGCTCTGTTCTTTTTCAGATTGGCTGTAGTTAATTTTGATGAATAACTTTTAGATATTAAACCTATTTCAATTCTATATAGACTCTAACATAGTGGAGACATTAAAGGCTCTGTACCTGATTTTCACCATCTTAAAAACATGAAAAGCTATTCATTTAAAACAGTTTGGTCCAAATTACCCACCGTGATGAGTTTATAAGCACTTTTTTTCACATTAAAGCTAACAACAACTCTCATGCTAACACACGTTTCCTGATTATTAGACAATAAAACGGACATAAATTAAATAAATTAGACATCTTTGACCTCAAGAGTTGCTTATACATTATATTTGTACTGGAGCAAGTGAAATTTTGCTCAAATATGTGGAAAAATCAAGTACAGGGCCTTTAATAATTATGTTTTAGTTGTAGGGAGTAGTGGTTGCTTGATTGTGTGTGGTTTGTGTGGGAGTGCACCTGATTTTCTCATTACAACATTATTTGCACAGGACAACAGGTTCATGATACTCAAAGATGCTTCACATATATCCAAACACAAATGAAAGAAACAAACAGGAGATGCAGTTATTGAGGGCCTGTTTACACGAGAACGCTTACAGGTAAAAATGTCAAAATATTTTATCGGAAGTGCCTTTCGTTTAGATCTGACAGCGTTTTGGGGGCTTAAATACGCAAAAAACTAAAACCGTTCAAATTGGAAAACTTGAATACGCTTCACCATAGCGTTTTCGTCTACACTGCCCAAGACGCAAAACTCTGGTCAAATCTGCTGACGTCGCGTACGCGTTTATGTCACATCGGTCCATATATCAGTGTACTTTGTTTGGCAGGACTCCCAGTCCACACCTTGTTGCACCTTCGTTGCTTTGTAGTCTAACGTGGTCTGAAGCAATATTTGAACTTCTTCGTCTGACCACATATATATATTTTTTGCTACCGGTAGCTGTGTTTTGTTTTGCTTTTCGCGGTGCAGATGAGAAGAAGGAAGATTGCGTGTACATAGTGATAAAGTATCACAGCACAACCTAGCCTGGCATGCATACCCAATCGAATTACACACACTTTTGCGTCACCGTATGCACGCAGATTTCCTCCCAAAAATGCTCGTCTAAACGCGGAATAAAAAGTGAAGACATGATGCCACTTTTGCGTCTTCTGTTCAGACCGTCATCATATAAACGTAGCCTTAAAGGCAGTTTTGAACAGGTTTTTAGGGCTTTTTTGAATGTAGATGAGGCTCTGAGGTGTTTGGGCAGGGAGTTCCAGAGCGGAGAAGGTCCTTTCCCCCCCAGTTCCTGTGTTTAGTCCTGGTGGGGGAGACAGGAGGTTGGCGTCAGATGATCCAAGGGCAGTGGGCAGTGGCGGAGCTCAGAGAGGTCGGTGGGGGCCAGGTTATGGAGGGACTTATACGCAGCGGTGAGGAGTTTGAATTGGATGTGCTGAGAGATGGGGAGTTAATGGAGATCTTTGAGGACGGGGGAGCCAGTGGAGATCTTTGAGGACAGGGTTGATTTGTTCACGGGAGGAGGTGCGAGTGAGGAGGCGGACAGCAGAGTTCTGGATGTTCTGGAGTCTGTGGAGGAGTTTGGAGGGTGAACCGTAGAGCAGGCTGTTGTCGAGGCAGGAGGCGAAAAAGGCGTGGACGAGGTTTTCAGCAGTTTAAGTTGGCGTTGCTTGCTTCTTATCTAGAAGTTCCAAGGTTCAATTACCAGTCCATGTGTTGCTTTTCCAGTCATTCTTACCTTTCTAGTTTGTGAAATTCGTTTATATTGATGGGTTTCAGAATGAGGAGAAGTTAGGAGTCCGGACACTTGCCATAGCAATTAACAACTGTCACCATCAAAATGGCACCATCTAACAGGAAGCTGAAATCCATGAAAACAAATGAATACAAATTATTCTGATTGTTTCTTTTGTTTTGTTTTTTGTATTAATCTAAACTAAATTATAGGCTGTAACAGTAAAACTAGTTAAAAAAGCATTAACAAATTCTTTAAAACTGCAAATGTTATTCTTTCTCTTCTAGTTCAGACTGCAAGACAAAAAGTAACACCAACTTGACTTCTTACACAGTATTATCTTTTAGTATAGCACATTAGCAGCTCTTCTATCAACACCACAGCCGGCCCAGATTTCCTTCCAAGTGTGTACACAGAAAATGAAGCGAACAGTTGTAGCGTGCTTCTAATTAGCTTCTCTCTAAAGGTTATGTCTCTTGCCTCAGGTTCATTTAGTTTGATAAAGATATGCTCTGTGTGGAGTTGTGGAGGAGGAGAGAAAGAGTAATATAATATCATATAATACAGGTGTTTTGTTTCTATATTATGTTCTTATTAGTGCTATTGTGTATTTATTAGGGCTGGGAATATTAAAGCGTTAATCGCGATTAATCAATTGATCGAATTGATCGCGAACAATTTTTTTAATCGCGATCAGAGTTAGCCAGCATTTTCCGCAATTCTACCATCCATATGCAGCTCATTTGGTTGTATTAATTAAACTCATTGTCGGTTAAACGCGCTATTTTGAGTTTGCTAGTATTTTGTTCCTTCTACGCATCCGTAGGCAGCTCGAGCGGGCTTCAATCATTTATTTACAATTTCTCAAAGTAAGCACTATTACTGGTTCATTGTTACTTTTTCCTTTCTCTGCACTTTTTTGAAATTAAAAAAATGGTGAGAAATACTTTGCATTGTGAGTTTAACTTTAGATTCGAACGGTCTTACTGCAAGATATCAATTTTAAACATGCAAAATAAATCACGATTAATCGCGATTAACTATGAAATTTCTGAGATTAGTTGCGATCAAGAAAATTAATCGTTTGACAGCCCTAGTATTTATATAATTAGATCCATCCAGGACTAAGCAGTTGTTTTTAACGTTATGCATAAGGTACTTTTACTACAACTTTACTGTCCCCATTGAACTGCAAATATATATGTAATGTATCCATAATATTAAAACGTAAGAGTTCTGCTACTTAAAAATAATATTTCTCAAGTACAAGTAACAAATAAGTACAAGTAAATAGTTAGCAAAGAATGTGTAAATGTAATGAAATATTTAGGATTTACGGAGAAAGCGGAAGAAAATGGATGGATGGATAGATATTTATTAAAATCACTACAAAAGCAAGTGTAAAATAATGGCATATAGAGATAGATTTGATTTAAAGGTGCATTGTGTAACATTTCTGGAGGGTGGAGGGTCTGTCAAAGGCTTTCCTCCATGCCACTTTTGACTTTTTGGTTGGGGGTCCGTCACCTTTTTGTCTCCATCGATATGTCATTGCTCTTTGGAAAGGTTCACAGTACGGTATTAAACATTTCTATCTTCATGGAGACCAAACCAGACCAAGTCACAGGTCAGATCTGTGGAGAGGCGACACCACTCACAGTCAGAATGCTTGTTTTTCAAGGTATTTTTGAGCTGTAAAACCACCCATAATTTGATTAATGTAAATTAGAGTTGTTTAATGTCATTCTGTGGAACTTTCCAGGTAGAGCAATGACATATCCATGGAAACAGGTAGGTGACGGACTCCCAGCCAAAAAGCCAAAAGTAAAACCACAAAAATAAGAAACTAAATCATATCTGAAGAAATGAACTGAAATGTACTCATTTGCTTGTAGTATTGTCACCAGCAAGTAACTGAAGTAACAGTACTGATACAAAATGTACTAGTTACAGCTGTCAGTTTAACACGTTAAAGGGATATGCCACCCCCAGGTCAAATTTGGGCATCTCCCCACAGTCCAGAGACTAAAATAAGTGGTGGAAAGCGTTTTCCTGCTCACCCAGCCATTGTCCGAGTCTGTCGCCACTGACCGCCGCGGTATCTGCAGCTCCTCCGCCTTAGACTGGAGTCTAACGTCGCCAGAGAAAGATTTCGGCCAAAAAGAATTAATTTGCTCGATGCTTTTCCCAATTACTTTCTGTGTAGTGCGCATTCATATCGAGTGCAAATAAATGTGCAAATCAACACGGAGAGCTTGCCTTGGTCATTTTGGGTGGGAACTATTTTCCAGTGCGGAAGAATAAAGCCGAATCACGAACCACGCTGTGCAACAGGGGAACTCCCTTCCTGGTGCGTAACAGGGATTCCCCTGGCAGCGTGCTGCGTGATTCGGCTTTATTCTTCCGCACTGGAAAATAGTTCCCACCCAAAATGACCAAGGCAAGCTCTCCGTGTTGATTTGCACATTTATTTGCACTCGATATGAATGCGCACTACACAGAAAGTAATTGGGAAAAGCATCGAGCAAATTAATTCCTTTTGGCCGAAATCTTTCTCTGGCGACGTTAGACTCCAGTCTAAGGCGGAGGAGCAGCAGATACCGCGGCGGTCAGTGGCGACAGACTCGGACAATGGCTGGGTGAGCAGGAAAACGCTTTCCATCACTTATTTTAGTCTCTGGACTGTGGGAAGATGCCCAAATTTGACCTGGGGGTGGCATATCCCTTTAATTAGATTAATTAATTATACAGTAAATTAACGCGTTATAAAAATTAACACAATTAATTATGAGTGGCAATTCAATGCACATTTTAAATTTGTCCCATTGAAGGACCTGTAGGCGACTTGGCAGTGGCGTCACTTCCACCTGCGTCGCTAATCAAACAAATAAATCCAGGTGACGGACTCGACTCAGGGGTGACGGACTCGACTCAGGGGGCGAGGTGAGCAAATCGCTGCCAGGGCCTTTGAACGGCGAGTTTATTTATAAAAAGAACAAAGACGGGACTATCAACAAGAGCTTTTGTAAAAAAGAATTTTCCGATCACCGAAGCTGCTCCAGCCTGACGGATTATTTGAACGATAAACACGTCCGGATAAGTTCCATTGTTACCGGTGATAGTGCGAGCGTGAACGCACTTCAACAAACCACGTTCGCAGAATTTGGGTGTTCTCTCACTCTCACACACAGAAGATTAAAATGCAAATAAATAGATTAATTAATTACAAATCCTGTAATTAATTAGATACATTTTTTAATCGCCCAAAAGCACTAATACTAGTATTTCATAACTCTCACAGACCAGGGGGGAGTTTTGCCACCATAGTAAAGCTAATCACGCACTTCCTGAGTAGAATATAAAAAGCTTCATAATTAGATGCAGACAGGACACAGTTGACGTAATTTGACCTCAAGAGCCTCTTATGCAATACATCTTTGCTCAAATACATGGGAAAAAGTCTGGTACCGGTTCTGAGAGCCTAATTAAAAGTGTATTAGTACATGTAAGTATAAGTACAAGCAAAAGTATGGTGTAAACTACTCACAGATGTACAAGATTTTCAAAAAGTTGAGTTATGTCAAAGCAGCTGAGTGAATGTTACTGAGTACTACCTGTCTCTACGTATACCTCAGTTTGAATCCACTCTGCCAGTGTAAGTAGGTCAGAGTAAAATGCCGGTGTTATTTTGGTTCAGCAGCAGGTCAGGAGGTCGGTTCCACTGTGAAACATAAAGTGTGATTTGTGAAATGGTCGGCGATTACATAAATCCATTACATAAATGTTTACGCTCAAACACAGCCATGCGTCATTTCAATTTTCCACAGCGGCTTTATTTGACCTCTCACAAAAACAACGTCAAGTGGATTTAGCGATTTATGGATTAGGAAAGATCATTTTTGACATATATTGATTTCAAAATGTAACAGTCATTTTCAATTTCAACCCATACAATGTAGTAGTGTATGCAGGTTGTAGTGGTGTGGGTAGTTTTGGTCTAGATATTGTATTTGGCTTTGAGGAACTGAACCCTTGACCTACCACCTCTGGAACTAATGGTTATATAGTTATTTATTTATTTATTTATTTATTTATTATTTTCATTTATTGATTTACTCATTCATTTTATACACCTTACTCTACAGCTCTGGAAAAAAAATAAGAGACCACTGCAAAATCATCAGTTTTTCAGATTTTACTACTTATAGGTATGTGTTTGAGCAAAAGGAACATTTTTGTTTGAGTCTATAAACTACTGACAACATTTCCCCCAAATTCTAAAGAAAAGAATTATCGTTTATTTGCAGAAAATGACAAATGGTCAAAATAACAAAAAAGATACATGTTTTCAGACCTCAAACAATGCAAAGAAACAAGATCAAATTCATTTTAAAACAACATAATACTAATGTTTACACTTAAGAAGAGTTCAGGAATCAATATTTGGTGCAATAACCCTTATTTTTAATCACAGTTTTCATGCGTCTTGGCATGCTCTCCACAAGTCTTTCACATTGTTCTTAGGTGGCTTTATTCCACTCCTGGTGCAAGAACTGAAGTAGCTCAGCTTTGCGTTTGTGTTGGAATTCATCAGACGCTGGAATGGAATGGCTGTAATACATGTAGAGATGCTGATTTCAGAAAAAAATGCAGTGGTCTCTTATTTTTTTTTTCCCAGACCTGTATGTAGTTGAACCAGATAGCTCAAAGTTAAAGGTCCTATATTGCACAAAATTGACTCTTTTGAGCTTTAAGCCATGTTACCTCCTCAAAAATAGACCTGAAGTTGTTTTTTTCATTCACACATGTTTGAGTAACACTTTATTATTATTCTGTCTACATCTCTAAAGCTCAAATTGCTCTTTTCTACCTTATGATGTTACAAAGCGTTAGTTTTCAAGTTAACAGCAATCTTTTACCTTTAGCTCAGTAGAGATTGGTAACTCCAGAGCTGAAATTATCCAAATGATTCTAATGAAGTTCTAAGAAGTTTAAAAACACAGTGGGGCAATTCTTAGATTACCACATGACATCACAAGTCGGAGTGTTTTCCGTTTGAGAGAAGAACTCTAAATATGCAGGATTTGTGTCTTTAACATTTGAATGAAACAAAACACAACTCCAGGTGTGATTGTGATGAGGAAACGACATTATAACAGATCAGAAAATGGCATAATATGGGCTTTTAAGTTGCTATATCTTCTCTTTTTGGTGTGGGGGCTAGAATCCAATACTAAACTGTAATAAAAGATGTGGAAGTGCATCTGGCATATACATTTTGAACTGAAAAATGGCATTAAATTTCTTTGATAACGCTAAAAAAGAATAAGCCCAAAAGAAATGTGACCCGAAGCTAAACTTTTAATGTATTTAGTCCATTTGAGCGATAGTGGTGATTTGCTGCTGTTTTTAACTTGCAGAATTTGCCCTTCACTGCCTATACATAACACAGGCACTTAGCCATATTATAAGTGCCCCTTCAGGTTAAATGGAAAACAAGCCAAATGAAGGTAATTAAAGTGTGTGGTTTTTAATGAAGCTCCCAGGGGCCCGGGTCAGATCGGAGCTGACTGCCTCTGCTGCAAATCACTGTCTGAGAGAGAGGAAATTAAATTAAACTACAGTGACAGTGTTAAAAGGACAAGATGGAACTTTTCTGGCGAGGTGGCAAAATGACAAAACATATTATACTGTATATTTACGTTTTCTTACATTGATGAACCACATTTTTTATTAAATTTTACTAAAGAGACACTTTTCTGGTGAGGTGGCGATATGACAACATATATTATACTGTACATTTACGGCAACTGGATGAAAGTTTATTTTGTCCAGTTTTCTTACATTGATGAACCACATTTTTAAGTAAATATACTAAAGGGACACTATTCTGGTGATATGACAAAAAATAAAACATTGTGTATTCACTTTTTCCTTATATTTATGAATAAAAAATTGTTTTACATTTTAAATAAATAATAATAAAAATGACTTTCAATATTAAATGTTTAATATTCAACTTTTCTGGATAAGGTTGTGCCATAACCTGCTTGCCTCCATTACAATTATATTTCTTAACCTAGAATGTTTCACAATTAAGCATTAAAATAACCCTGCATTTACTCTTTCACTTACATTATTATTGTCATTATTGTTTAAACATACATTGATAAAAACATTGTCACTGTCAGTGAGACTTGCCTTTTCACTGATCCAATGTTTAACTTATCCTGGTAACATCATCCGTAACATACATATACATTTAATGCCATACTGTGAAACATTACAGGCAAAGAAATGACATTTCATTTTTGGTTTTCAATCTGAATTCCTTGAATATAAACACAGGAAATGTTTAGTCAGTGCTGCTAATTCAGTACATAAAAATTGCAAAACAAAAGTAATTTCCCTTGTGGATCAATAAAGTTTGTCTAAGTCTAAAATAGTCAAATTTGTTCCTCAAAAAGTCTGAACACATTCTTTTACCGACAGAAGACTGACTCAGAGGTTTTTCTCTGTTAGATATAACCATAGATCCATGTTGATAAAAGCATTAGATTTACACAACTGCAATCTCTTTTTAATGTTTAATCTGTTGTTACTAAAAAAAGAAGAAATGTGACCGACCACAGCAAAACCTGCCACAACCCGGACAGAGCGAACAGGAGAGAATCGCCTTAGAAGCAATTTTTTCTTTTTTTTTCAAAATTTGTGATTTTCGTTTTTTTGCAGAATGTGCTTGTTGAGATCATGAAGAAGCCACTCCATGTTTCAGATAACAGCATTGGTTGCTTTAAAGGTCCCATGGCATGAAATTTTCACTTTCTGAGGTTTTTGAACGTTAATGTGAGCTCCCCTACCCTGTTTAGGCCCCCCCCCCTGCGTTTCTGCGTTACAAAAAATTGGAGCTCAAACGGGCGATTTTGAACAAGGCACCTTATTGACGTCAGATCGAAAAAAAAATGCAAATGCAGTTCCACCCCCGTCTGTCTGTACTCAGCGTCTCTGTAAATCACGCCCAGAGAGTTTGGACTGCGAATGCGCTAGGCAATGCGAAATGCGTTTTTTAATTTGCCTGGAGGCACGTCTGAGTGTTTCTAGGCTCGGAAGTCCTTTATCTGAGCCTCTGGACCTTTGAACAGCAGTGGTTTAATTTTATTTTATGTGGAAATGTGTTTATTTTTCAATGGAACGCTTCAAATCTCTTCCCCCGTGCAAAAACAAGGAAATGGATCAGAGAGCGCACAGCGCGAGAGCGGAGCGTTTGGCCACGCCCCCCACCCTCTACTATTGGCCAGCTCTTTTCTCCTCATTTGCATTCAAGCAACAACGCCCATTATAGAGTGTTCAGAGTGAGAAAAATTACTCTTTCTCAGCTTATCTCTGTTTCTCATGCACTGAGTGTTGATTTTGAAGAAGGATTCATTTACAGTATTAGGGAACCATTAAGGAGCCATATAAAAGCATCAAGAAGTACCATGTCATGGGATCTTTAAAAGCATACATTTTGTCTGTGAAATTGGCTAGTGTTTGGGAAAGAATCGGGGCGTGTGTAAATTACCATAATTACCATACTGGTGCTACTGGCCATTCACGTGACGATTAGCGCACTTTTGTTTCCTTTTTCCGCCAATCAGCTGTGAGCAAACCTCATGAATATTTAAGCTGCATTTCAACAGGATAAGGACAGTGAAATGGAGAAAATCTGTAACTTTGAAATGCTACGTAAGAAGGAAGGAGAACTCTCTCCTCGGGACATGTTCAGTCAGAAACTTTCTCCGGAGCTCGTGTACAGAATGCGATCAGATTCTTTAGCTGCCGAAAGACAGTGGCAGGATACGCGAATAATCAGTCAATAAGGCAAACATGGTGATGATGGACCCGGAAGTGATGTCACACTTGAAGGTGCACTGTGTAACTTTTTGGTTGGGGGTCCATCACCTGCTTGTTTCTATGCACATTAAACAGCTCTATCTTACATTTATTCAATTACAGGTGGTTTTATAGCTCAGAAATACAGAGAAAAACAACATTCTGTCTCTGAGCGGGGTCGCCTCTCCACAGATCTGACCTGTAACTATAGAAAGGTTTAATACCATACTGTGAAACATTCCAGACAAAGAAATAACTAGTATGTATGAAAAAGAAAACTAAGTTGTTGCGCATAAAAATGAAGCTTTCTGTTTACAGTTATTAATAATTGTGATTGATATGGAATGTATTGATGACATGTTTTATCGTCACTATTGGTGTTATTGTCTGGAAAAGGGGAGAGGGGCAGATAACATAAGATTACTCTTCTTTCTGCTCCTTTCATTAAATTATTGTAATGTTATCACACTGTTGATGTCTTTTTATACTTTATGAATGAAATAAACAAACAAAAATAAAAAATAAAAATAAAACAAATAATCATAGAGAAAAGCATTTGACGGGCCCTCCACCATAAAAGCTACACAATGCACCTTTAAAAACTAAAAGAAAAAAACTAAAAACACCATTGCCGTCTTTTTTACTTCATGCCGAATATTTTTAAACGCAGCCTTTTTATTTTCAAACCATAATGGCGTCTGACTTGTACAATTGTTTCCGTGTTTTTTCATGTAACATACCTCCACTCACCTTTTCTCTTCCTGATTGCCGATTCGCGAAAAACCATGTTGTATTTCCAAAAGCGTTGATTGACTTTTAATATGACCACCCCGAGCCTGCATTTAACAGCACCACTGCCCTTTTAGTTGGAATTGAGTTTCTTCCATTACGTGATTTTTAATCCTGCCAACCAGGGGCTACAAAAATCGATTCCACCTTTAATTGTTGTTTAGCGAGAGTCCACGTAATAACAGATGAATTTGTTATAGCTCGTCAATACCAATACATTCAGTAACAAACAGTCAGGGAAGCGCAGACTGATGGAGCTGGCTTATTCTTGGAAATAATTTGTTCCTGATCCATTTTGCTCTTGGCGGTCAATCGGACACATCTTTCTCACGTTCATTGTTGATGATACAATAAAATATGGTAGAGGCAATTCCATAAAAAATCAGGAAATCAATTCAAGCAAGTCTGATGTGGCCATATGTCATACCAGGATGTAATAGTTCTGTGTTGTGGTTACAGGGCACATACAAGGGCACATATTACGATATTTCTATTTTTGATCTGTGTTATAATGTTGTTTCCTCATCACAAACAGACCTGGGGTTGTGTTTTGTTTCATTCACACACGTTTAACACACAACATGAATATTTAGGCTGAGTTCTTCCCTAGAATTGTCAATCTCTAATGAACTAAAGGTAAAAGGCAGCTGTTAACTTGGAAAAAAACGTGTGAATTCCGGGTATGTTTTTGATTATAGCATGCTTAAAATATAGGACCTCTAACTGCTAGCCATTTTTTAACCTACTTTTCTTACTTATACAGTAAATAAAGGTGAACCATTTTGTCCAGGTTGCTGTCCACGATTATTGTTTTGCCTGGAACATAACTGTATGAAGCTTATCTATCTTCACAGAAACAAGTTACAGGTCAAATTTGTGTTGAAGCAAGCATGCTCAATTGAAGATTATTTTTGCAATAAAAACAATAGTTTTATAGTTTAATAATTGCAAGAGTGATAAATTGAATGCCATATTGTGGAACATTCCAGGCAAAGCAATAGCAAGTGCACCTTTATTTAGTTGTAGTGCCAATCTCATATATTTTTTTCTCATATTTTCTCTCATTGTTTACAGTAAAAAAAAAAAAAGTTTTGTGAAAGTGTGTGGTTACTGGAAAACTAACGAAGGTTGGACCAATGTACCCTCTCCCATCCTGTATTCTTAAACTCTAATTGGACAGTATAAGATTTCAAATCGTGATTAGCCAGCCTGGGGAGAAATGTGTTTACAATTTATGCACTTTCCCAACCCACTCCAACTGATAAATTTTCATCATTTCAAAGTTCAGAAGTTCAAAGTCAGCTTTATTGTCAAAAACCATATGTACAGGTTGCACACACAGGATTTGAAATTGCAGCGCCCCCTAGGCCCACAGTGAACATAAAACATCTGATAAACAAGACAATAAACACCATGACTAAAACATCACATATACACATAGCAAAAGTACAGTAAACTTGTTTATAATACAGACATAAAACACACAATGAGTAGCTTAATAAAGCTCAAATGGTGTCATTTAAGCAGCAGTGTCATTTAAGTGTCATTTAAGCAGCAGTGTCATTTAAGTGTCATTTAAGCAGCAGTGTCATTGGGGGAGGGAGGACAGGGAGAGAGTTCAGCATCCTGACAGATTGGTGGATGAAGCTGTCTTTCAGTCTGCTGGTCTTGGCCTTGAGGCTCCTCAGTCTCCTTCCTGATGGCAGCAGACTGAAGAGGCAGTTGGATGGGTGGGTGGGATCACCCAGAGGGCTTTGCGGGTGAGGCGGGTGCGGTAGATGTCCTGCAGGGAGGGGAGAGAGACACCCACGATTCTCTCAGCTGCTCTCACTACTCAGTGTAGCTTTTTCCAGCAGGTGCAGGTGCCATAACACACAGTGATGCAGCTGGTGAGGATGCTCTCTATGCTGCCTCTGTATTCTGTATGAGTGACAGGTGGACTTAACCAATAACAGTGAAGTATGAAATTGCATAAGGAGCATATCTTAATTTGTTGTATTTTGTGTTCAGGTCAGTTTGAAATGTGTGTGTGTGTGTGTGTTTTGTTTTTGTTTTTCCTTGAGATTGTACGCACTTTATTTATTGACCCTATATACAGTATGCAGCTACAAACGATGATACAAAAAATTCTCCAGGTGAGACCCCACCCCTTTATGGCCCCGTCCCCTGCTCTGAAGCCTGTGATTGGCCACGGCCCTGAGAGAGAGACTGAGCCATGTGACCCTCTGTGTGTTTGAACGCCCGGAGTGAGCGTCTTCTGCAAAGGGCTGGGAACCTTTTATCCTATTAAGACATCTATCCATACCTGCAATATGGAAGTATACGTTTACACTTAAAAAGAACCAGGCTTCAATATTTACCAGTACTTTCTTAAAGGTTTATAGTGTAACTTTTCTGCTGGGGTGTTTGCCATGACTTGTTTCCATGGAGACGCTATTGCTTTTCCTCGAATGTTCCACAAAATAGTATTAAACGTATCAGCATCGCCTTTATTCTATCACAGTTGTGTTTTGTTCCTAAAAACACGCTTTCTTACTGTGAGCGTGTTCGCCTCTCCACAGAATTGACCTGTAGCTTGAGCTGGTAGCGTCATTTCCATACAGACAGATACGTTGAGTGCTTGTTGAACGTTCTAGGCAAAGCATTAACATCTCCATGGAGACGAGCAGGTGGTGGATCCAACAACAGAAAAGTTACACAATAAATATTTAACTTTAACACTCCAATCCCACACAGTAGACTTGTATTGGTCCCCAGCCCTGGATGTGTGTGTGTGTGTGTGTATGCATGTGTGTGTGTGTGTGTATGCATGTGTGTGTGTGTGTGTGTGTGTGTGTGTGCGTGCGTGCGCTTGTGTGTGTGTGTGCAGTGCATCTGTATCTGTTTGTGTATGTTACAGCGTGTTAATTTGACTTTGCAGTCAGATGACAGTGCCACTGTACAATATGACGCTCAAATGTGCCAAGTGCGGAGTTATCTCTTCGGCTGACGTTTCCACCACAGCTACCAGTAACGCCATGTTAGTCCCGCTAATTATTTTAACTCTACTTCTCCTGCCTCCTCTCTCTCCTCTCCTCCTCTTCTCCTACTCTCTCCTCTCCTCTCTCCTCCTCTCCTTCACTTGATTGGTCTCTTTACTCTGTCCTATGTCATGTTTTTCTTTCCTTGTGGCGACAAAATATACATTATTAAACATATAAATAAAGATTATACCATATTTTTGTAGTTACAACTTCACCAAAATTAGTATTAGCCTGACAAACATGTGGGCAGGACTAAAACAAATGTACTACAAACCTATACATTGAGGCTGTATTCACACTTGCAAACAGATCGGGAATAAAACTGTGTTCAAAACTAGACTGGACCAGGACTAAACTAAGACTAAAAAACAGGACTTCTTCAGGACTAAGCCAGGATCAAACCAGAACCAAACTAATACAAGCGTGAAGCCCAAATCTACACAGTTCATGTAGTTCTGTAGTTAAGTTAGTAGTAAAGTAATAAAAAAAAAAGCCCAAAAATATCTGAATCTATCGCTCCTGATCAAATTCACTGAACTATATATATATATATGTATGTATGTATTACCATTGACAATATCAGTTGGAAGATGGTAACTGAACAAATCTTGCTGACAGATTTGCTAATTAGCTTCATTTCTATTTCTGGATCTTGTTGGTATAGCTATAGGGCCTTTCCTACAGACACTTTAAAACTCATTAAATTAATTCTGCCCACGGCCTCCTATTACATTCAGACCGCTTTTAAATTACCTGACATTTCACATTCATGACAAACTATATAAACAATACGTATATTTTTGTCTATTTCAGTTATTCAGCTCCCACTGTAAAGATCAGTGTTCTAATTAACTGTACACACAGAAAAACATGTTAATTTGTTGGCAAAAAAACAAACAAACTCACAAACAATTTATACAAGTCGAAACCTTTCACAGTTTAGTTCATAATCATAACTGTCCTTAAAGGTCCATGTTGTGACACTGCTTGTCTCCATGGCGATATTATAGCTTTTTCTACTTATCTAGTTTGCATTTGCTTAATTACAGGCATTTTTATGAAAAAAATCACTTACACAAAACAAAACATGCATTCTTAGGGCGACAGATAGATCTAATGCTATACTGTGGAACATTACAGGCAATACAGGTGACAGAAAATGTAATATTGTACCTAGAATAAAGCAGTCAGCAGTTTAAAATTCAGTATTACCTCCTTTTTTGATTTGGAATAACCAAACCAGAGCCACATTTCAAAACCTCACGCACCAAAGATTAATTCTGCCCCATAAATCAAATAAATAAAGTGAGCTGTATTTTGGGCCATGGTGTTATCCGTAGTTGAGGTTGTCTCTGCTCTGTCCCTCCTTCTTTGGCTCCTCCTGTTGTTCTGTGCATCCTTTGCCTCATCCCACCGTTCTCCCGCCCACCTGACCCCTCCCCCTCTCTCTCCTCTCTGCTCCAAATGAACCATCTTAAACATACATGCATGGAATATATGTCAGCTATGGCCATATATATTGGACCAAATGGATGTATGTTCCCGTTTGTGACAATAGCATAAATATTGTTGATGTGACGTTATCTATTTTTGCATGGTTTAGACTGCTAATACGCTATGCTATGCCTAATCTGTTACTTTGGAAAATATCAAGTAGCTAACGTAGTATAAAGTTAACATAAAACCAGTTTAAGCTAATGCTAAGCTTTGAATAAATCCATTGAAACACACTGGGTGCTTTTGTTTTTGTCACTGACTGCTGTTCCCCTCTGGTCCTGCAGGGCGTCGCTGTGGAGCTCGTGCGTGGTGCTGCCTCTCCTGGCTCTCACCTGGATGTCGGCGGTGTTGGCGATCACAGACAGACGTTCCGCCCTCTTCCAGATCCTCTTCGCCGTGTTTGATTCTCTCGAGGGATTCGTGATTGTGATGGTGCACTGCATACTGCGGAGAGAGGTACGAGAACGTCAGGACACTGGTGCATGTTTCCATCGAAATGTTGACTATTGACTATAATATTCCACCGTATGGCATAAACCTTATCTATCGCCATGGAGAATGTTCAGCACAAGTTTCAACTTTCTATTTCCATGGAATCACATGTTACATACGTGGAAGACATGAAAATTAAACAAAATGTAGTAACAAAACGTGTAGAAAAAATGGCTTAAGAAAATATGTGTTAAATTGTCAAAACTAGGGCTGTCATTTTAACGCCTTAATTAGATTAATTAATTACACAGCAAAATAATGCATTATAAAAATTAACACAATTAACTCATTGACTGCCGGAGACGTCTTTTTACGTCCCCTCAAATCCAAACGTAGACTGCTGGAGACGGAAAAAGACGTCGATTGCGTTTTTCAGCGGGGGTTGCTAGGTTACGGCTTGGAGCAACTTTTAAGGTGTAATTCACACCTCTCAACCTGTAGGTAGCGATCTTGTATCATTATTTGCCGATCAGAGATGCGGAAGAGAGGAAGAGTGCAGTGTGTGTATGGTGTATTGGCCAGAGGAGCAAGATGGCGAGGCCAGAGAACCCGGAAAAGCAGAGGACTGTTGATCAGCGCCTACGGAGCGATCTGATCGCTCTTGGGACCCAGGATCCTGGATCAGAGGATCGCAGAGACAAGCCGGATCAAGCAGCGAGGTCGGTGCCGAGATCTGCTGTGCCCGAGGCAGGGGGCGTGTCATGTGTGCGCTGCACGGAGCAGGAACTCTGATCAGAACTACGACAGCGCCAAAGAAGAAGTTTACTGACTTGGAGCAGTGATGCTGCTGTGTGGTAATTGTAATGAATGAAGTTATATGTGTGTGTACGTGCGTGCGTGCGCGCGTGTGTGCGTGTGCGCGCGCGTGTGTGCGTGTGCGCGCGCATGTGTGTGTGTAGCTGTGTGTGTGTAAAGGTTTATGCATGGGCTTGTGTGTATGTACATATATATATATGTGTGTGTGTGTGTGTGTGTATATTAGTTTTTATTATGGGTCTGTACTCTGGGCCTCAGACAAAGTCTCAACAAAGTTCTATTTTATATGAAAAGATATTATATCCTGTAAACATCTCTTGCCACTATTGATTTGAATGAATTTTCAATTCACAGAGCCTTATATTCTTATATTTGTAAATAAAAAATGTACTTTGTCATCAAAAATCTCTTTCTCTGTTATTTTAGATGTTTGAGGTGTCACTAAATCGATAAATATTGATGTCAAGTCACTGATCTGCTCGAAATCCTTCTTTGCACAAAATGCTTGTTTTCTCCATTTTATGGTCAAAAACCAGTGTTTTTGCTGAAACTTCCCTATGTTCTACTATCAGTTATTTGAGAACCGAAAAGGTTAGAAACATTTATTTTTTTTCCCAGGTGAAAGAAGAGAGTCTACGCTTTATTTTGATGTGTGCCATGTTTATATAGTCAAAGAACTCAGTATTCTGTGAGTCTTGTAAAATCAGTGAAAATCCACTGAAACCTCCGCCAGTCTGGGGGATACAATTCTGAAAACAGGCCGGCAGTGAATGAGTTAATTATGAGTGGCAATTCAATGCGCATTTTAAATTTGTCCCATTGAAGGAACAGTTTCCTGGTGGAAACTGACATGGACTCGACTCAGGGGGCGAGGTGAGCGAATCGCTGCCAGGGGCTTTGAACAGCAAGTTTATTTATAAAAAGAATGAAGACGGGACTATCAACAAGAATGCACTGATTTGTAGCTTTTGTACAAAAGAATTTTCCGATCACCGAAGCTGCTCCAGCCTGACAGACCATTTGAACAACAAACACATCCGGACAAGTTCCATCGTTACCAGTGTTAGAGTGAGTGCACTTCACCAAACCACGCTTGGAGAATTTGGGAAACAAACCTCTCTCTCTCTCAATTAAAATGTGATTAATTAGATTCATTAATAACAAATCCTGTAATTAATTAGATTAATTTTTTAATTGCCTGACAGCACTAGTCAAAACAAAAATGTTACTTAAGACTTAAAAAAGGACGTTTGTTGTATATCATTGGATACTAGGTCCACCTGGCTGTTTCTAAAGTGAACTAGTCTTAACAAAATGTTGTTTTAATTGCGTCACCAGTAAATTATGCTTCTGTACTACTAATGAAGTTATTGTTTAAAGTTGTGTGCGTAAGAGATAGTCAATGCACAGCTTTTCCATGAATGACTAGTAGTTCTGATGTGAAAATCTAATCATGCATAACGTTTTGGAAGCAAGTAACCCAAGAATGTAGCTCTGGGCTTTTCTGGTATTAAATGAGAGCCAAAAACTCAGTGAAGCAAAACTAAACCCTAAAAATCCTAATGTGATGAATACACTCCGTTGGAACAAGGTGAGAGTGCCGGCATTAGTCCCAATGTTTTACTACAGCAGCTGCACCTGTGTGACTATTAAGGCTAAAGGAATTATGGACTTCAGCTACAAAACGGGAACCAATTTCTCTTCATTTTTTTCACACTTAGATAAACTAAGCTTTTTCCCAAAGTTTACTCTTTTATTACGACTTATACTACTAGGATGACTATTACTAATACTACTGTACTATTACTACTACACTTTTTAGACAAACTTGATTGATCCACAAGGGAAATTATTTGGACACAGTAGCTAGAGCTGGGCGGTATGACCAAAAATTGATATCACGGCCTCCAAGGCGCATGCGGGACTCTTTTGGGGCGTTTAACACTGGAGATCACATACAAGTCGCATTTAACTGGAAATGTGAACGACCTTGCAAAAAAATCAGATTTCACAAAAATTGAGCTTAATTGAGCATTAAGCCCTGCAGTCTGAACGTATCCATACGCGATCGACTGACACTCGACTGGTAGACCGCGATCGACTGGTTGGGCACCCCTGATCTGTTACATAAGGGTGAGTTGTTGTACAGTGGTATGGAGTATGGTTTGAGCGGAGCTGTAGGAGACTACTACTACTACTTCTTCACTTGCTTTTTTTTTTTTGCAGGTCCAGGAGGCGGTGAAGTGCCGTGTCGTGGATCGTCAGGAGGACACTAACGGAGACTCTGGGGGATCATTCCAAAACGGCCACGCTCAGCTCATGGTAAACTAGTTTATTAGTCCAAATTTGCATATATTAGTTTGAAAGCTTGTATGTTCCTATGGGGCTTATTGTGGTGAAGAACCCAAACATCTCAACACAAACATGGCAGCACAGACTGACTCACTTCAGTTTATTTTAATAGAAATACAGACTAATACATGCAGAGGGAAGGACTTTGTTCATTTCTGGAGGGAAATGTGTCTGTGATTTTCTCTCAACTGGATTTAACAAGTTTGATTTCTCGGCTTGTTCCACTGTTGTAGTGTTTTGACCTGTTGGCTTCAAGTATTTGACAGAATGTTCCATCTTTTTACGACCTCTTTCAGCAAGAAATATTCCATATCTTTTAAGGGAATTTAAATGAAAAGAGAACCATTTTATTTTATTTTATTTTTAAGGGATTTTAAATTAAAAGAGAGCCATTCCATTTTATTTTATTTTTTAAGGGAATTTAAATTAAAAGAGAACCATTCCATTTTATTTTATTGTTTTTAAGGTAATTTAAATTAAAAGACAACTATTCCATTTTATTTTTTATTTTTTTAAAGGGAATTTACATTAAAAGAGAACCATTAAATATTTTTTTTAAGGGAATTTAAATTAAAAGCGAACCTTTTTTTTTTTTTTTTAAATTAAGGGAATTTAAATTGAAAGAGAACTATTCTAGATTTTTTTTTTTTTTTAAGGAATTTAAATTAAAACAGAACTATTCCAGATTGATAAATGTAAACAAACTCAGTACTACAAAAATGAGTCTAGCATTAGGCATCATAGGGCTGAATTTTGACTGGCTTGGTGAATGACAGGTTTAATATCATTCTGTGAAATATTCCAGGCATATCACTCTGACATTTTAGGGGTGGGTGATGAACTAAACCTGGACTAGACCATGACTAAAGCAGGACTAGGTCAGGACCAAACCAAGACTACATCAGGACTCAGCGTTGATTACATTTTAGAGGCAGTGTAACTCAACATTGCAATCAAGGTTGTAAGAAAGTTTGAAATAACTTATGCCATATTGCCCAACTAGTGTGAATTAATACTAACCGTTTTCATAATTTCTTTTTCAGACTGACTTTGAGAAGGACGTGGATATGGCTTGCAGATCAGGTATGCCTCCTCCTCTTGTCTTCTCCTGTCTCTTCTGTATTAATCTACCATTTTACACACACTTTCTTTTCATTGAGTTTGACTTTGGGGAGGTCTGTTCTGAGGCTCATCTGCCTGTCTGAGCTTGTCTCAAACTCCTCTGCAGCAGATGCCTGTTCCCTCTTCTTCTTCTTCTTCTCTTCTTCTCCCGAGTCTCGTCTTTTCACTAACAAACTGTTCAGACAAAAGAGACAACACAATAGAGGCACTTCACAGTCTTTGTGAGGCTGAGTGATCCAGAGACATGGTTTAGGTACATTTAAAGGTGTACTATGTAACTTTTTGGCTGGGGGTTCATCACCTGCTTGTTTCTATGGATAAGTACTTACATTTATTTATTAATTTTATTTTTTTAGTTCAAAAATACCTAGAAAAACTGTGAGCGGGGTCGCATCTTCACAGATCTGACCTGTAACTTGATCTGGTTTGGTCTTTATGATGATAGAAAGGTTTGGTATCATACTGTGAAATATTCCAGACAAAGCAATAACATCTCCATGAAGAAAAGGAATTGATGGACCCTCTACGAGAAAAGTTACAAAATGTGAAAATTGAAAATGTGTCTTTTGACCCATGCTTCAGTGGCGCTGGGGCAAATAGTTCAGAGCAGGAGACCTAACTCCAGATCGTGAGCTTAGCTGGAGGATTTGACCTATGGTGCATGTTTTGGGTTGACTGGAGAGACCTGAGTGCTCACAGGAAAAAACACCCAGATACAGAGAGAAACTCCACAGAGAAAGACACAGGTGAACAAGGAATCAAACCCAGAACCTTGTTACTGTGAGGTGTGAGTGCTTCCATAACACCATAGTGACACGATAGTTAATGTACAGTATATAAGATGAAGGATTAATAAATACCATTATAGAGAGCCAAATGACTTGGAGGAAGAAAAAAAAAAGCATCTCACTGGATTTTTTGGGGGGGGGCACAATTGTGATTAGATTCAAAATGAATTTAGATGAATTTTTAAATACTTGTTTGAGATATTTTTGTTAAAGGTTGTGTAACTTTTCTGGTGGAGGTTCCGTCAAATGCTATTTTCCATGGACATGCTATGACTGGAATGTTCCACAGTATGGTATTAAACTTTTTTATCTTCATGGAGACCAAATAAGAAGTTACAGGTCAGATCTGTGGAGAGGCGACTCCGCTCACAGTCAGAAGGCCTGTTTTTCTCTGTATTTTTGAGATATAAAACCACTTGTAATTGAATAAACATAAAATAGATATGTTTAATGTCACACTGTGTAACATTCCAGACGGAGCAGTGACATATCAATCTAAACAAGCAGGTGACGGACCCCCAACCAAAAAGTTACACAGTGCACCTTCCTATCACAATATTACAATCTAGAGTCAACTACACAATTGAAAAAATAGATAAAGCAACGATAAAAATATTTAATTCATGCTGATAATGTTAGCAGTGTTACATTAAGAGTAGCCAGAGGCATAGAATTAGAGGAGTGGACAGATCGGTTCGTCCCTGGCTCAGTATCAGTGGATAATGAAGCGGCTCCTGCACTGCTGATCTGATAGTGCCTGTGCTGATATCCGCTGGGACTGAGATCTGATTATCTCTGGAGACAGGAAATCAACAACTGCATCTGGAAATCTGCTGAGACACTGCCACAATAAACAGCATATGAAATGACACAGAAGGTGCTTTTGTCTTTATGTTTGACAAAAGCTCCTGTGAAGTATTTATCCCGCAACTCTGGAGGTTTCTTCCCTTGGTATTTTGGGACATTGTGCAGTTTAAGTTTAAGCCCAGATCTTGGTTTGCTTGAAGGCATTTTCATTTTAACGTTGTGCTGCTAGATGGATTGTCAAGGGAGTTCAGTTTTCAAACTCATGGCAATTTTGTACATCTTGTAGAATCGCATTAATAATTCTCTATTCTCTGTAACATCTCTACCTAACAAGGTAGAGATGTTAAAAGAAAAAGCTGTGATGCTACATATTTACAGTATTTAGTCAAAAACTGCATGTTGTTATTTAGCTAATTGGTTGCTGTGATCAACTAAATTTCTTGACTAAAATTTGCTTTAACCCATCCATCCATTCATTTTCTTCCGCTTATCCGGGGCCGGGTCGTGGGGGCAACAGTCTAAGCAGGGACTCCCAGACTTCCTTCACCGGGGACACTTCCTCCAGCTCCTCCGGGGGGACTCCAAGGCGTTCCCAGGCCAGCCGGGAGACATAGTCCCTCCAGTGTGTCCTGGGTCTTCCCCGGGGCCTCATCCCGGTGGGACATGCCCAGAACAGGAGGTGTCCAGGAGGCGTCTGGAACAGATGGCCAAGCCACCTCAGCTGGCTCCTCTCGACGTGGAGGAGCAGCGGCTCTACTCCGAGCTCCTCCCATGTGACTGAGCTCCTCACCCTATCTCTAAGGGAGCGCCCAGCCACTCGTGGGAAACTCATTTCGGCCGCTTGTATCTGCGACCTCATCCTTTCGGTCATTACCCAGAGCTCATGACCATAGGTGAGGGGAGGAACGTAGACTGACGGTAAATTGACAGCTTTGCCTTTTGGCTCAGCTCCCTCTTCACCACAACGGTCCGGTACAGCGACTGCATCACTGCCAAGTATTACAGTACTAACAAGTATTTGCTTTAACCATAGTGCTGTTATATCATTATGGCTTATATGTCAGGTTACTTTTATTCTTGAATGGCTCCCAATTTTGTTTTTTGGGTTACTCTGTGAAAAATGAACTTGGAGACGTAGTTTTATACCTGGTTTAGTCCTGGTTCAAACCTGTGGGATGGTCCTTCATTTCGTCCCAGTCACATACTGGTTTAGACAATACAATTTAATCACCAAAAAGTTCAGAAACCTGATTAAAGCACTGGTCCACGAGTTTCCTTTCTCTTTATGTTTGAGCATACGTGATATATTCAGTCCAGCAGATGTTGTCTGTTGAGTTCATGAGTGTGACTGGACTGTGAGATGCAGTGTGTCATAAACCAAAAGCTGTTATAGTGATGTGATGTTAGGTCAAACGATCAGGACGTGTTTGGAGATGAGAAGTGCCATCTTTGTGCAGTTTTGCTTTAGAAGGATCTCATGCAAATTGAAATGCAGTGTATTATATTGGAATATGGATGTGGCAGTGCAGCTGGCAAAGGGCAGTGTTAAGGTCTCAGGTGTACTGCAGCAGCACAGCATAAGAAAACAAGAAATATGTTACTTGCATGGCTGTTAGAATGTGTTATGTTTCAGTTGTGTATAAAATATTTAAAACATAATTATGATCAGGGTTGGGAGTTACTTTAGAAATGTATTCTGGTACAGTTACTACTAGTTACACCAAATATCCTATAACAACAAATATTCACCACAAAGTACAGTGGTACCTCGACCTTGCGAAAGACCCAACAAACGAAAATTTCAAGTTACGAAACGCCTTCATGTTAAATTTTGATCTCAAAAATTCAAATAATGCGCGCTCAGCCACACACATTATACGCTTTTCTCAGACTGGATTTAAACTTTTCTCACATTTCTCTCTCGTTTAAACACTCAAACTTTCATAGATTTTCAACAAAATGTATTAATAGTGAAGCGTGGGGGGAAGAGGGAGGGCAGTGTGTGTCCGCGCAGACACGTGTGTGATAGCGTAACATGACCCGGCGCGGGGCGCGAGCACGAGACCCATGCTCAAACCGTGCCAGGTCTAAACCAGGTCTAAACCAGGATTAGACCACCGCGGCTCTTGCATGCGTTCGTTCATGCGCTCAGACTGGATGTGGGCCCGAGGGGAGTCCTCGCTGCTCGCCTCAGCCGTGACTCGAAACGAAACCAGGAAATAGACCCACACGCGGCGCTTTAATCCACCTGGTTTAGTCCAGGTTTAGTCCTGGTCCAGTCCAGGTCTAGACCTGGTCCAGGCCAGGCTTAGACCTTGGTCTAGACCTGGTATAGTCCACGTTTAGTCCTGGGTCTAGTGTCTCTACGCAGGACACAGTGTTACCCTATAAAAAATTGTTACACTATAAAAAAAAAAAACCCTTGGAACGAATCAGGCCTTTTCCATTGAAATAGCTACTCAACTTTCAAAAAATTCACATTACGAAACCACTTCTGGAACGAATTAATTTCGTAAGGTGAGGTACCACTGTACTGTTTATTTAAAAATAAAATAATGTCAAAATTTCCACCTGCTAAATGTGTTATTATCATTCGAAGTCAGGCCAGTTGCAAGTTTGTTTCATAGTACTGCCAGACGACGTGAAGTGTTGCAGTGTGTGCGCATGTCTCTAGGACAGTTTGTTCTGATTTCCCTCCATCTCCAGCTTTAAATGAAAAAATGAAATAACATAAAATGCTTTCAAATTGTAATCCTGCTAAATAATCCCCATTTTCAGTAGATATACCTGTAATCTGAGTACATCTTCTTTCCTTGTAACTGTAGCGGAATCCATCAGACACAAATATGGCACTATATGTTCTCACACAGCTGCCTACGGCTCAGAATAAAAATAATGCATTGGAGTTATATGGTGATTTATATAGACACCTCAATCACTTTACATACGTCATTCATTCATCCCAGACTGTTAAACTTCCACTTGCAGACTGACGGAAGCAAGGCCGCCAATCTTCGCCATTGGCCCCTCCGTCCACCATCAACACTCACGCACACACCACATTCATACCGGGCAAGCTGAGTGAAGTGTTTTGCCTAAGGACACGACAACAGCCCCTGATATCCCTAGTGGCTTTGAGATGGTAGGACCGAGAAATGGTCAACATTCTCAGACCACCGCCAATCACTCACAAAACACATTTAAACTCTAGCACACGGATATCCAAACTTTTTTCATCAAGGGCCACATATCTAAACACAGACGAAGCAGAGGGCCGATCGAGGGCCTTAGACTGGTGCTCAGTACAGTCAGTAATTGAAATATATGCATGTTTAACACGTTAGAATGAGCTATCAGTCCTTTATTCATGCTCAGATCCTCAAACTACACAATAAATATTAAATATTGTCTTATCAAGGTAGATTTTCAAAAAACTTGCAGTCAAAAGTTCTGCTCAAGGTAACTTGGGCCAATTCACCTGGAAGCCTGAGGGCCAAGGGCGGCATTTGGCCCATGGGCCTTAGTTTGGACATGCCTGCTCTAGCGCCTCGGCCACTGATATGACCTCACATAAACACAACATTTTCCTATCATACAACACATATAATACTAACACAACTGCATCTATTTTGAAAAACGCACAGCATGAATTTCAAATAGTCATTTTTATTCATTGATTTATTGTATTTACTTTATACTTCATAAAGTATAAAAAGATATTAACAGTGTCCTAACCTTAAACATACAAGAAATTAATGAAAAGGAGCAGAAAGAAGAGTCATCTTATGTTATCTTCCCCCTTTTCCAGACAATACATCAACACTGATAGTTACTTTAAAACATTTCATTTCAGTCACAAATCTGAATCAGTTGCAAACAGCTATCTTCACTTTTATGCACGACAACTCAATTTTCTCCATGTATTTCATCCACGTCTCATTTTTGCCACCAGGTTTTCCCCTCAGGCTCATTCCCAGATGCCCCTAACCCCTCCTCTCTCTCTGTCTCCCCCTGCAGGCACAGTGAAGCGCTCCTCTCTGCAGGGTGACGACAAAGCCAACGCCGGGACCCTGACTCTGCAGAAGGGCTCCAACTTCAACACTATGCCTGCGAGCATGGCCAAAGTGCACCTCCAGAACGTGGCCGACTACACCAGCCACACCCTCACCATGAGACGAGAGAAGGGGGCCACCAAGGGCATCAGCACCGAGCTCCCGGGGGCCAAATCTATTTACATCTGCGACGGAGAACTGTTCAAACAACTGGATGGAGAGATGCCCAGAGGAAACGGCGAAGGGAGTAGCGGAGATGGTAAAGGTTATGTTATAATGCCGACTAACAACACAGGGACTCTAAAACCATCCAAAAGCAAGGACGACAAGTATAATATTAACATAGAACAGCTACCCCAGACTAGGCTCATTCATCTGTCTAACCCCGCGAGTGGAGAACCAGGATTTGGTCTGAAGACACTACCCGCGGATCAGGTTAGCGTGTCCTGCTCCGAGAGGGATTCGCCAGCCCATAACCTGCACCAGACGGCAGCCATGAACGGAGCGGGGGATTCTGGGAACTCTGGCGTCATGACGAAGAGCGAGACCGTGTCCACACTGTCCATGAGTTCGCTGGAGGTAAGATCAGCAGTGGGTTTCTTTGTCATATTCAAATGTATCGTCCGTCATACTTATCACGTCTCCTGCTATATACATGTTTTTAAATGTCATTACGTTCAGTGGTACCACACTACGCTTAAATTGTTAAAGGTTCACTATGTAACATTTCTGATCGAGGGTCTGCCTGTTGCTTGTCTCCATGAATATGCAATTGCTTGGCCCGGAATGTTCCACCAACTTGTGTTTTTTCAAATACAGGTATTATTATTTCTATGAAAAACATGAATTCTTACTGTCAGCGAGCTCACCTCTCCACAGATCTAACCCGTAATCTGGCATGCATATATTTACAAAAGATTTGCAAGTTTAAAAGGTGCTGGGCCCGATTTTTGCTGTCTTAAAAACGAGTTCATTTTGAACAATTTGCAGTGGTCCAGAATGATTGCTCACATGCTTGCAGCGCACTTCCTAGTTTTTGGACAATTAAACACTTTATAAATAGATGTAGCCAGAACACAGCAGACTATGGCTGCGTCCCATTTCTCTGTCTTACCCTTTCGTCTTACCCCTACCCCTTGGTTTTGCGCGTTCATGTGAGGGCAAGGTGGTGCTCGGGCTACAACCGAGGGCTACATACACCTTGAAACGAAGTAAGCTCTCGACCAGACTTGGAACGAAGGGGTACGCCTACAAGCTCAGGCAGGTTTTGGGATCAGGATGGCAGCGTCACATCGACCAGTCTCATAAATGTATTTTCAGCAGTTGTAATTATCGATTAAGAGTTTAGCATGGTTTACAATTATGACGCTCATGTTCTACGTTACTTTTAGTGAACTGTTGTTGCGGTTTTAATTTGAGTGATGTCTGTTTAGCCGATGTTATTGTTTTCATCAAACTTTCATGTATAAACAAGCTAGTTTTTTTTTGTCGAGCTGAGGTACCTGATAATTCTTGACATTTGTTTACGTTTGTTTGTGTCAATTGTTGTCGCTTCTGTAGAAGTAGCAGCTCAGGTAGAGGCGAGGGATGATGACGCAAACGGTAATCAAGTGGTGTCCCATTTCTTAGGGGAACATTCGTACCCCGAGCCCTCTCAGCTCGGTATCGAGGGGCAAGACAAAGACGTAGATAAAAGGGAAGGCGTAAGACAGAGTAATAGGACGCAGACTTATTTTGACCTCAAGAGCTGCTTATACAATAGATCTGTACTGGAGCAAGACGAATTTTGCTCAGATAGAAAAACTGCCAAACTGCACCATGGAAACAAGCAGGTAGTCCTCACCAGAAAAATTACGCAGGACAGCATTCAAAAGAATTTACTTGTCAATTTATGTCGTCGTGGTATCCATCATGACCTCATGTTTATTTTGAATCAGTCAAATTTTTGTTTTGTTATATCTCTTCATATATCAATGTGAAAGATGCCCAATATTCATGTTCCATCATCTTTTGTTTTGCACAGACATACAGCCATCCATCAACTAAAACATGGAACAGAATCACACTATGAAAACCTGCTCTGTTTGACGAGCACAGCTTAAGTGAACGGAGATGACCACCGAGGGAGGCATACCGTAATTAGTTCAACCACGTAAAGTTAATTTCACAAAATAAAAACGTCTCCGAGGACAGCTCTGAACTACCCTCCTCTCCTGCCCAGATCATATTGTATTTTAATAATGGCTCCCTTACTGCTGTGATTATCAAATTAATACCAAGCTCCACCTTATCACTTAATGTGTCATGTTTAGTGGACTAAAATGGCCAGGAGGAAGCTGGTACTATAACCAGGGCCAAATACCAGTTTGTGGTGTTACCAAATTTGTGAGATTATAATTAATGACAATAAAGTTAATCATACATTAGCACATACAAAAAAGAAGAAAAATGCACTTGGATTTGAGTGAAAATCTTGATGCTTTGATCTTTTTGTTTAGTTTTTATACCCTTAAAATATAAGTTAACAATTTTTAAGATAAGATAAACCTTTTTTTGTCTCACAATGGGGAAATTACAGTGCTGTAACACAAATTTTAAGAACAAGGAGAATAAGAACATGCAAACCAAGATCAAGTAAGCAATACAGATTTAAAGTAGATATAAAAACTAGTACAGCACTGTTCAGCAGAGTAAAGCTATAAGGCTACCAAACTTTTATGAAATCAGGATCAGAGCAAGAAAATGTTATACTAGCTGCAAAATCTAGTGCTTAGAAATGTCTCTGAATATTACAAAGGGATTGCATCTAGTCAAAGAACAGCCATAATGCTCCTATATCCATGAAAGATTTATTCAGAGTTATAGGGATTAATATAGTCTTTTTCAAAATCTCAAAAATGGTTTATTTCTGAATGCTTCCCAGAAAGTCCCCCGTTTTCCAGTCTAAAGTTCACTTGCAAAGGTTAGTCTCCACTGAGGACGCAGTGCAGCAACATTAGATGTTAAAGTGACCTGGATGTGTGCCCATTGGTGTCTTTTCACCGGAGGGCAGAATCGCCATAGTAACGCTATGTGATCCGGCAGCTGCCGCATCTGCGGAGCCGCGGGTCAGGCCTTCCTCCACCGTGCCGTGACGGAGAGCTTAAAGGGCACGTTCGCAATCTGTTAACAGCAAACTCGGGCCAAACCATGTCTGCAAGTGCTACGAAATTCAGCAATACCAAAATGCTGACTATTTTCACTTTTTAAAAGTGTGTAAACCACTTCAAAATTCTCAAAAATATTTGTTTGTGTTAATTTTATTTCTTTAATCAGTTTATGTTATTTTTTTGCTCCAATAATAACTCCAGTAAAATGTGACTTTTTTTTACCAACAGATTTCTCAAACCACATATGTCCACATTAGATTTTGTTTCAGCTGAACTTTTTTTTCCAAGAAATACTAAATGCACAAAATATTAAGCTTGGCCTATAGATTTTGAATGTATAAATTCAAATAAGTTCATCAAATTCTCAGATTTTTTTTTTACATTTAACATTTTTCAAACACTAAATGCTAATAGTTAGACTTTTTTGTGCTTAATAAACCAATTAATTTGAATTCAAAATAGGCTTCCATACACAAACTAACGAGCTAAATTGAGAACTCAGGGACTCAGGAATAAGACCACCACAAACTGTACTTTCAAAGCTGTTAAGCATAGCCTGAACATTCACATATTAATACCCTCAAATATATAAACTGTTAACACCAGTCTTGTCTTGTTTATTTTATTTATTAACAAATCTTTATTTCTTCAATGAAACTGATCAATAATATCCCTTTAAAACACTGTTTACAAAGTAAAACCCAGACCTTACCTTTAATCTGTCTCTCATCTTCCCCCAGAGACGAAAATCACGCTATGCAGAGCTTGACTTTGAGGTAATTCTAGTCTTTTTTAATCTAAACCAAAACACAGTTGATACATTTATACTGGTAGCGTTAGCGTTTTGAGTAAACCCGGTGGTGTTGTGTGCGCTGTCCCTGTAGAAGATAATGCACACGAGGAAGAGACACCAGGACATGTTTCAGGAGCTGAGCAGGAAGACGCACACTGATAGAGAGTCTCCACCAGAGGGCAGAACGGCCAAAAGATGGAGCGTGTCCTCAGCCAGCAGTGACAAGACCAACATGAGTGTAAAGAACCATGCCTCCTGTCCTGACCCTCCTACCCCTGTATACCTTATATACCTATACACACCTTTATACACCTTTACCTGTACACACCCTTGTGTGCAGAATCCCTCAGTCGTCCACGTAGAATCCATGGCAAAGGGAGAAATTCAGTTTGTTAACTGGACAAAAGTTCATTTGGTCGAATACGTTTTGCAGTTCATCCAAGCTGCTTCAGTTCTGGTCAGAAGCTGGTGGACACTGCCTGTATTAGCCTGAAGGGAGGAGCTAACTACAATGAAATTACTCTGACTCTACCACACCTAATTTACACACACCTAAAGTTAGTTAGGCAGGCCTATTCAATATGCAGTGGGAGTGGAGTGTGGGGTCTGGTTAGCAGAACCATTCAGGACCATAATGGGTGTTTTCACACCTCTGGACCTGACCTGCTGCCCTATTGTTTTCTTTCTTTGTTTTGATTTAGGTTTGAGGATAGAGTTATAGATGGGAGACAAATGATGTCTAAGACCTCCATTTCTGTTCAAGGAAGGATTCTCTTTTTTGACAAAAATAGCCTCCTTATCTCCCCTCTCAAACCAGTTTTTTTCTCACTCCACTCTCACTGCATATTTAATAGGCCCACCTAACTAAAAGAAACTGAAAACAAGTAGGTGTGGTAGTTTCAAAGTAATTTCATTGTAGTTCGTTCAGGCAGATATAGGCAGTGTCCACCAGCATCTGACCAGAACTGAAGAAGCTTGGATGAGCTGAGAAACGTATTCGACCCAATAAACTTTTGTCCAATTGACAAATTGAATTTCTCTTTTTGCTATACATATACACGCCCTTATCGTATACTGATGATTTCAAGTGTAGAGAGTAGAGACATAGAGACTTGGTTTGAGTAGTACTATGGTACTACCCTAACACATTAAATGTCATGTTGAGAAAAAGTTAAAATGGCAACTAAACAGTTTAATAATTGATCAAGATATTTCACTTAACTTAAAGTAACACTGTGTAACTTTCTGGAGTTACATGATTCCATGGAAACAGAAAGTTAGCATTCTAGTCGTTCTCCATGGATATAGATACATTTTCGTCATTCTGTGGAATATTATAATCAAAGGAACAATATTTCCATGGAGACAAGCAGGTGGAGGTACTTTTGCAGGTCAAACAGGATTTAGGTTTGTGGAGGTACAAGCCCACTCACTGTAAATTCAGAAGTATGACATTTCAAATCTCAAATTCTGATGACTTCTTTGGTTAACCAGCCTCACAGAGCTGGGTCCATGTTGGCCTGTAGCTGCTTCATCTCCATAGCACCAGTTTATTTCTTCAGACATAATCCATCCTCCTCCAGAGCTCCATTCATCCCACAACACTTTAGCACCTTTATCTTAGCATCAGACTAAACTACAAAACTACAAAAGTTTATTTGAAGTTACCGACACAGAAATCAGTTCTCCCAGATGTGCTCCAGCTGCAGTCAAAGATAATGAATAATTAGTAGATTTAACAAGTTTGCCAGCACATTTTGGTGTTTTTGGTGCCAGTTTTGTCTCGAATTTGGCAGCAAAATATAATTAGTTTTACCGTCAATCACCCTTAAGAGAAATTATATTGTAATACATGCAGAAATTATGTTCAAAAGACAACATTTTGAAAAATATAAATGGGTTTGAGAACGCAGGATACTGACTAGTGAATCTGAGTACCAATTTAGCAGCAAGAATAGTTAAATTTTTATATCATTGCGGAAACTGACAACATAACTGTTAACTTTAGTACATTTAAAAACTCAATTACCTCAGATAAACAATAATGTAGCAATAATAATAATAATAATTAGCTGTATTCATGGGTTTTAGGGACAGGATTTTTTCTTGATTTGAAGGATTTGCTTCAGTCTTCTGTTGTTTTCATAGATTAAATATATATACTTGGATATAGCTCACCCGCTAGCTGCCGAATTCCAAAAAGGAAGTGAGCATGGGCGCGATTTGGTTCCATCAACTCTGGTTCCAATTCACTTTTCATTGAAAAATCGAGCCTCGTCATTTTAGTCTAAAAATATCAGTATTAACCCGCTTTACGTGATTCTGCACTTTTTAATTCACAATTTTGTTCATAAATCTATACGAACATTAATTATATATGTTAGCCACTTTAACCGCTAGCCTTGATGAGCTTCATTTGGCTGGAGCCGAATGCTGTGGGTGACATTACACTTTCTCAGTCCACTATATTTCTACTATGTACTGCCTATAGAAAGTATAGTCGTCACAAAATTCTTTAAATCAGAAAGAAATAATTGGCCTGAAACCCACAAATATCAAACGTTAAAATATAAAAGTAAAAAATATTGCAAGGCTAGTTGTCAAAATCTCAAGTCTAAAAAAATTGTACTTGATTGAACTTGAAACCGTTCTTACTTGTTTTTACGTGTGCATAGGAAAAGCAGCAGACCCCCAGTAAGAGGGGCTGGGAGGGCATCCGGAAGCCCCACTCTCCCCCCTCTTGGGTGCGCAAGGACCTGGAGACGGTGGCCGCGTCCCCCCTGGAGCTCCAGACAGTGGAGTGGGAGAAGAACAGCGCCACCATCCCTCTGGTGGGGCAGGAGATTATGGACCTACAAACTGAGGTGTAAACTCCGTCCTTTGAAAATGTTACCCACCAAAACGAATCTCTCAATGAAAGAAAGACAAAGCAGAGGTCCACTGCCCTGCGCCACTGAAAAAGACAGAGGTGTAAGAGGAAGTTGAAATTTCCGGAGAGATTGTGAACGCAGCGTCTACTTTTATGTGTTCAATTTCTGATGTTATTTGAACATTTTCGAGGACGAATTATTACAACTAAAACAGAATCACACCCATGCAGTTCACTGTGTTCACTCCTTGTATTCAATGGTTACGACTTACCTACCGTTTTTGACTTTATTTTTTGCGACGTCGCGCTGTGTTTTCACTCTCTCTTTCAACAAATTCTGCTTGAAAAACTCACGAGGCTGTCTGCGCTTTACTGACAGTTCAAGTTCTTTGTGGTGGAAATCCCGAAACCCGACTCCCTCTTGGACTAAGTTGGGACGGTCTAGCAGGAAGAAAGGAGCGAAAATTTGCAGGTTGCCTTCTCAACTCCGGACACTAAGAGACGTTAGAGCAAACCCCCCCCCCCTCGAAATGCTCCGCGCTCGAACTAGCCTCTGTGAAAAAAACTTCAACTCCACTACAGACTGGACTGCAAACAGTAAGTGCGTCTACGGAAGCCAAGAAAGGTCGTGTACTAGCAGGCTTGGTACAAAAAAATACAACGAAGGATTTAAAGGAACTTGTGTGTTTGATTGCGCGTGTGAGTTGAAGGTGAAAGTTAAGAATAAATGAGTCTAAAATCTATAAATATATATGGAAGGTGAAAATGGAAGTGTTATTGCAAGGGTCGGATGCACACAAGGAGAAAGCACAAGGCTCAAATGGAGTCCTGATGTACAGCAATGTAATTAATTCAGAGTTCTACAGAATGGATTTTAGCCTATAAATATCTTTCTTACTGTGCTTGGGGATAGTTGTTATCATTATTATAAATATGAACCATGTTTATTCTGGTACTGACCCCGCCCTCCTCTCACGCCCCGCCCACATCGTACATATCTGGGGTGTTATGTATCGCAATGTAAACAGTGTGTGTTTTGATATCACCTCCGATTCACTTTCCCCCATCCAGAAACGTATTTGTCTAATAAAATAAAACGGCATACCTCTCATGAACTTTGACCCGAGCAGTACCCACCTCCTCTTTTTATTTTCCCGGGGTCAACTCTTTGTTAATGTACAGTTTTCAGAGCACAAAATGAATGTGTCTTATTTCTAATAAAAGCATATCTATATAATTAAAGACGTCTAATGGTAGTGTGTTTTTCTGTATTGAATCAGTCAGTTTGTGTTCTCACTTGGACACATTGTATTACACACACTTGCACATTCACCATATCAAAACTGGGACTAAATCTGAAACTACTCTAATATGGGACTAGATCTAGTCCTTGTTTAGTCTCTAGTCCTTGTTTAGTCTTGGTTTAGACCAAGACTAAACAAGGACTAGAATAGGAACTAAGTCCAGATGAGGCATAAACTGGGCTCAAATTAGGACTGAATAACATAAAGTGTGAACACGTATATAATAATAATGATAAACATAATAATAATAATATTGGGTCCTAAACAAGAACTAAACCTGGTCTAGAACAGGGCCAAACCAAATCTATGTGGTCTAATCTGGGATCCTACCAGGACCAAACCTGTGGTCCAAACCAAGTGTGAAAATCCTTGTCAGTGTGGCATCATGAAATGTGTTTTTTGTTGTATTTTTTACTCCCTATCAAACAGAAGGTCAATCAGCTAGATACTCCTGACCAACACCCTGGCACATCTTGGCTCTGCAGATCGGTGTCCCCCAACATTGCACAAATATTTACCTTAAATGGAACTAAATGTCCAAACTCCACCCACAGCCATAGTCAAAATGAGCTGGGAGAAACTTCAAGAAACTTATACTTGGAGAAATTGAGGGATCTTGCACCTCAAACTCCAGTCACCCCTGCAGGTTTGTGTCCCATGACACGACTGTTGACTTATAATAATAATAATAATAATTCATAGCATTTATATAGCACCTTTCATGACAACCAAAGCACTTTACAATTCATTGTTGATCCACTCCACACTTGGTGGTGGTAAGCTACTATCATAGCCACAGCTGCCCTGGGACAGACTGACAGAAGCGAGGCCGCCAATCTGTGCCATCGGCCCCTCCAACCACCACCAACACTCACAATCCACTTTCATACTAGGCAATGTGGGTGAAGTGTTTTGCCTAAGGACACAACAACTGTTTTTTTGCAACTGTGGCACCTGGAATTCCCAGTGGTCTCCCATCCAAGTACTAACCAGGCCTTGCCTTGCTTAGCTTCTGAGATCTGATGAGATCAGGCTTCTGGAGGTTCTGAGCTTTCACATGAAGTGTGGCCTTTCCATATACTGAGAAAAACCTTAATGTGTCCTCGATATGCAGCTTTAGGCCCAGATTCACTTGTGATTTAGTACCTTTATATAGAAATGAAACAGTGCAGGCTACATACAGTTCCTTTAACCTAGTTTGGATTCAGTTGTAAACCAGCACAGTGCCGTATAGAGAATATACTTAAATACCATGAACACAGTTTATTTGTTTTGAGTGCCACTTGTATAACATTTACTTAACAATTAGTTTTTTAAAATTTGTTTATTTGGAAGAGACAATGCGTATTAATGAACGTATAATTTGTATACGATCACACAAACCGACGTAAATATGCCGGATTTAGCACAGTGCTAATTTCCATCCGCAGTCCCAGACATAAAGATATAGCATATAATAGAAAATATGTTGCAGTTGCAGACATTAGACAATTTAGTACATGTAACAAATTACTTAAAATTGACAGTTTTTCTTGTTTCTTGCACATTATATTCTCATCCTGTGTCTTGGACCTAAGTAATTAAAACAAGAAAACAGTTTTTGTTCCTTGGTTAGATCAGCCACACGGAGGAGAATATACTGTAGAAGGAACCTGAAATCATCATGCTGTCTGCTGTTCCATCTGTGGACACTTGGACAACACAATGTAAAGCCGGGTGTCATGCATCAGCTTCTGTGATACGCTGCTCCTGTCAGGTCAAAGGTCAAGAGGAAGGATGCACAGGGAAGACAGACGAGGAACCAACATCAGACTCAGGCTAAACCTTCTGTAAAAGTATCTTTGTTTAAAGCCATTAAAGTCATAACAGGACTTGTGCTTTGTGTTTTGTTTCAGTAACTTCCTCTCTATCCTCTCTTGCATGGATCAGTTAGCGCTGTAACTATTGCTTACATTTTACATTTAAATTGCATCATAAATATTTTCTTGGACATATCATGATAGAACTGCACTCCACTGCCCCTGACGGTTTCCAAATAAATAAAAATAATCACGTTTTTAAAGATCCAACAAAGTCTAATCAATTCTGGAATAACTAGTGACCGTAATGTTACTATTCAAAGTAAAGATCCAAATCCAAATTTAAGCTTCGGATATGCAAAATATGATGTGAAATACAGCCTAGTGAATAGCTTACCAAAAGTGTGCATTTGAATATATGCACTTAGAATATCAAAGATAAATGTGGCATAAAATACAAATCATGATCACAAAGAATATTTTAACATTTTAATATGAAATACATAAATAATATTTTTGTGCTTTTGTATAGCTCATTCTCTAAATACATTTACGTTTTATTTATAATTTGATTATTCTTCTATAACCACATAAAAAGCCTGTTCCTGTCAGGATTGCTCACCTCTCAGGGTAAGCATGAGTTAGTCTAGTACTTATCAAACTTTTCACACACATTTAGTTCTATATTACCTCCTATATTACATAAAATGGACTCTTGTGAGCTTTAAGCCATGATATAATGTTACCTCCTAAGTTGTGTTTTGTTTAATTCACACACGCTTGAATATTTCTGGGTGGGTTTCCTCCAGACACTCTGTTTTGCCTCATCAAATCTAAAAAACCTGCACCATGGACGACAGGTGGAAAATATCTTTAGAGCTACAACCTGCACAAAGCGTCTCTCCTGTTAAGGTTAATGTAGATTGTCCCTGTCCCCGTCTCATAAATAAACAAAAATAATCCTTTATTATTAGTCTGTCTACATCTCCAAACCTCAAAATGCTCTGTTCCACTTTATGATGTCATGAAGAGTTAGTTTAAATTTGACCTTTAGTTCACTAGAGATTGGCAATTCCAGGGCTGAAATGATCCAAATGATTTTAGTGAAGGTGTTTGGAGTTTATTACCACATGAAATCCTATTTTCTGATCGGTTATATGTAATGTTGTTCCCCCATCAAAACCTGGAGTTGTGTTTTGTTTCATTCATACGTTTAACACATAAATCCTGCATATTTAGGCTGAGTTCTCTCAAACAGAAAATAGTCTGTTACACCTTGTGATGTCATGTGGTAAAGCAGGAAGTGCTCTCCTACATTTTCAAACTCCACACACCTTCAATAGAATCATCTCGATAATTTCAGCTCTGGAATTGCCAATCTCTACTGAACAAAAGCTAAAAAAAAGTAGCTGTTAAATGGAAAACTACTATGACATGCCATTATGTCATTCATTTCATTTATTTAATTATTTTGGGCAAGAAAGTAACTTACATTCTTTTAAAAGTGCAATAACAGCAATAACAATAAACAGAAATAATAATAATTTAAAAAAAAACATTTGCCAAAAAAGGAATGGGAAGAAGAAAACTTTTTTTTTTTTTCTTTTAAAAAGTCAAAGTCAACTTTATTGTCAATTCTGTCATACTGTATGTACATACAGTGAGTTGAAATTCTGTTTCTCCCTGGCCAAACAGTGCAAAATACAATATAAAACAATGCAAAAACTATCAAAGCAGTGCAAAGAATAAATAAATACCTATTTACAGATGTCCAATAATGCGCAATAGAATGTGCACTGAAAAATAAACAGTAAAATAAAACAGTAGTAATTCCAGTAGACAGTGCAACAATAGTCCTTAGCAGCAGATTTTAAAATGTCTAAAGTGATACGTCTTTTTATGGAACACAGGTTAAGCCAATATGGGGGGGGGCTTGGGTCACCCACAATGCTGGACGCTCTGCGGGTGAGGCAGGTGTTAAAAATGTCCAGGAGGGAGGGGAGAGAGGCCACACAGTGATGCAGCTGGTCAGGACGCTCTCAGTGGTGCCTCGGTAGAAGGTGGTCATGATGGGTGGGGGGGCTCCAGCTCTCCTCAGTTTGCAGAGGAAATAGAGATGCCTCTGAACTTTCTCCGCCAGTGATGCAGTATTTGCTGTCCAGGAGAGGTCCTCACTGATGTGCTGATTTAACCCCACCCCCTCTTCTAATTTAGCATAATGAGCTTTCTTTTGCATTCTTATATATTCATGAGGTAGAACAGAGCATTTTGAGGTTTGGAAATGTGAACAGACTAATAAAAATCACAAGTTTGATGAGGAAACATTATAACATAGAACAGAAAACAGTGTAATATGGGCACTTTAATTGCTATTAACACCGGGTGCCTGTGAAGTCAATAGTGCGTTTTTTATAGCACCCTCATACGTCTTTAATGTCACAGCAACTCAATGTTCTTCTGACCATTTCTCACTAACCTTTTGTTGATATTTTCTTCGTGCCAACTCTGCGTATGAACCCACCCACGCGCCCTCACTTTCTGTCCCTCTCCTGAACTCTGGACTCCGAGCGTGGCGTCCATTTGAACTGCCCAGTGCTATCGCTTCATCACAGTCGCTCATTTTGGACCACCCAGGCCACCGTAGTCCACTGAGAACAGAGTGGCCCTTGGAATCATTAGCGGCCATCCAAACGCATTAGCCACATGTTGGTAATTTGACCATCAGCTAGCATTAGACTGTACGTAACCGTGTCCTAGCGTGACCTGACCATGGGCGCTAATGGCGATCTGATGTTGGTGAGTGGGAGAGGGCCCCGGGGCTGTGTGGATAACCTCAGCAGATGTATGGGCTCCGAAATAATGAAGCCAAATGGCGTTTTTTAAAGGGACATTAAGTACTGTGTAACCCCAGTAAATTGAGCAAATTGGTGCGAGCTCATGCCTGCCAAATTGAAATGACAGAAAAGTCTAAAGAGGAAATTTAGAACTGAAAACATTACAAGAACATCACATCTATTTCTTATTATTATGTCCACCAGAGCACGAATGAAAACTTACTTATTTAAACTTTTAAAGGCTCACTGCATAACATTTCTAGTGTTCTACATATTGTACAGGTCATAATGATTAAAATAATTAGGGATTTTTCAATAACTATTCAGTTTTTTCTCTATGTTTTTCTGTTTTTTTGGACTGGGTAATACGATAGCTGGTACATGTCCACAACATTAGGAGATGAATCCAGCAGCTTCTCTGTGACATTTGTCTTTTCCCAAGCACTTGTGTTTTTAGCTGTTCTCACACTTCCAGAGCCAGAGGTCAGTGACAATGTGATCCTGCCAAATGTGAAACGACTGCAGACATATTATGCAGCGTGGCATGTTTAGTCAGAATCGGTTTTTAAGGCCTCATTTGTTAGAAATCCCCTCACTTTTCATTCATACACTGTGCTTGTGTCACGTCTGAGTATATATACTTTTTTGGGACCACACTACAATTATAGTGGAAGGAATGCATTACAAGGACTACACTTATTATATTTTCGGATTTGATTTTTAAAATAAATGTATTACACAAGTGGTGGTTGTTGCTAAAATGTATTTGGTTCTTAAAAAAACAGCAATACATCACAGAATATCATGAGCAGGTATTGCCATATTGTGATAATATCGTATCATGAGTCATGTATCAGGTATCGTATCAAATTGTGAGGGACCCTGTGATTCCCAGCTCTATCCATCCATCCATTTTCTTCCACTTATCCGGGCCTGGGTCACAGGGGCAACAGTCTAAGCAGGGACTCCCAGACTTCCGTCACCCCGGACACTTCCTCCAGCTCCTCCGGGGGGACCCCAAGGCGTTCACAGGCCACCGGGGAGACATAGTCCCTCCAGTGTGTCCTGGGTCTTTTCCCCCGGGGCCTCCTCCTGGTGGGACATGCCCGGAACACCTCCTGAGGAAGGCGTCCAGGATGCATCCAGAACAGATGCCCGAGCCACCTCAGCTGCTCCTCTCGACGTGTGACTGAGCTCCTCACCCTATCTCTAAGGGAGCCCCCAGCCACTCAGCGGACGAAACTCATTTGGGCCACTTGTATATGCGATTCCAGCTTTATGTTTGTGTAAACCTAATGACCTGCATTTGAGGCGTGAGTGCTCTGAACAGTGGAGATTCAAGCCCTCACAGTCACAGTAAGGATGCTTTTACTTTGACTAAAAAGTTACACACTGCGGTTTTAAGTAAGTTTAACTTTATCCGCAGTATCTCCTCCATCTGTACCCCCTCCTGTTTGCAGTGCATTGGTGTTTGGTCAGTGTGGATGTGCCTCTCCAAGCAGGCGTGGCACAGCTGCAGCGGGACAGCCAAGACTGGAGGAGGTGTAATGCAGGAGACGAGCAGCGCCCCCAGGCTCTGTGTCCCTCCTCATCTGCTCAGATTTCAGGACGGAAAGATAATTTATGCAGACATCTGTTTTTGGAGCCCGGTTTTTATAAGTCCTGTGGTAAAGCTGTTATGAGAGTCTCCAGCTGCAGACTGATTAGAGGCATTTTTGATACAAGGACAAATCAAACATTATGAACACACTCACACACAGTCTAGCATATGTCCGGTTGTCACTGCTAAAATTCTCTTGGGATTTAAGCTACGCTGTATATGAAGACTGAGTTTTTCATGTCAAGATTTAGTGTCTGTCCAACCAGCTATGAATATAAAGTAAAAATGGACCAAACAGCAGCAGAAAAACACAAGTTTGTCTCCTTTGCCAGACCAGCTAGTTTCTCCCTGAAGGGTCTGGAACTGGACCATTAATACATTAAAGCAGATATGCAAAATTGACTTTTCAAAGCTTTTAGCCCTGATATAGTTGTTTCTCATTTTACTCGCCCAAAGTTGGAGTACTTGGAGCGATTCGTGCATGTTTGGACAATCTTCATTTTCACCGCCACTGGTACACGCCCTCTGCTCTGTACTTACTTCGTTCTCCAATTTTATTAACGTAATCGGTATTCGGCAGCGTCACGTAGTCATTTTGGTACGTAGGAAACAAATGTGGTGCTTGCTATTGTGACGTGCAGCTACCCACAGGAGATGCTGAATCTTTGATTTTTTTTTTCCAGCACGTATGTTGGCTGACTTCTTTCTTGTATAAGTCAGTTTAGATAAATATTGTGATTTAAAAATGGCGCAGATTGGCAGCCTCGCTTTCCGTCAGTCTGCCCCAGGGCAGCTGTGGCTACAGAAAGTAGCTTACCACCACCAAGTGTGGAGTGAATGAACAATGAACTGTAAAGCGCTTTGGGTGTCATGAAAGGCGCTATATAAATGCAATTAATTATTATTATTATTATTATTAAAAATGCGTAAAATATAACATAATGATCCACTATGTATTTCTCTGATTGGTTACTCCACCTTTCTTGGAGACAGAATATGAAGGACATCTTGGAGGACATGAGGAGTGACTATTTATTCAAAAAGGAGACACATGGCGGAAAGAGACCGAGCCGAAACCCCTTTTCTTATAGATTCAAAGGTCATGGGACGCACACACAAAAGCATACACTTAAAGCACCTGTATCTGATTTGTTCCACATTTATTTGAGCTAAATATGTCTTGCTCTAATACAGATATGTTTTATAAGCAGCAGAGGTAAAAATATGCCCAATCAGAAAGTCTGTCTTAGCATGCCAGTTGCTTATAAACTTGCAGCGAAAAAGATATCTTCATAACAAAGCCAGTCCATAAAACAGGGACGTGGTTTCTAAGCGCTCCTCTGTCCATTTGCTCTGCTCCGTCCACTGTCTCGGACACTGGGGCTGGTTATTACTGAGATAAGACACTGCAGTAATAGACACAAGCTTATCTCCACACAGCTCCGTCACAGAGCAGACTGCTTTTATTGGACAGAGGCCATTTTAATCTGCAGCCCCACATCACCTGTAGGCAGAGCAGATACTCACCACAAGATACTGGCCCGAAAAGGAGGGAATGTATTAATATTGTTCACCTAATAATGTTCATGCTTATTTTGCATACAGCTGTTGTTCCTAGTTTCAGTGTGAATGCTGTGGCCCTTTTCATACCGCTGTTTGTCTAGTTCCAGCGCTATCTAAAGAGCAGATCTTCACTTTCACCTTTCATCCATTAAAAATGTATTTTTTTGTGTTTGTTTGTTTGTTTGTTTGTTTGTTTGTTTGTTTGTTTGTTTTAATTAGGTAGCGGACAGTGTGTGTTAAGACCTTTGCATGATGTAAATACTTCATCAGAGTGTTATAAAGGCATAACCCTCTGGTGGTATTGTGATCTGATACCGAAGGGTTTTATATAAAATATATATAGGCTTTCTTTATTTCTGCTGTTGAACTGATCTAACAATAGCAAAAGGAGAAATTAAATTTGTCAACTGGACAAAAAGTTCATTTGGTCGAATAGGTCTCGCAGCTGTGGCTCCTCCAGGCTGCTTCTTCTGGACACTGCCTATATCTGCCTGAAGGGAGGAGCTAATTACAATGAAATTACTCTGAGACTATCACAACTATTTTTTATTTTTTTTTTACAGTTTCTGTTAGTTAGCTTGGCCTATTGAGTGTGCACTGGGTGTGGGGGGTCTTGTTAGCAGAACCATTCAGGGCCATAATGGGTGTTTTCACACCTCTGGACCTGGCCTGCTGCCCTGTTGTTTTCTTTGTTTTGATTTAGGTTTGAGGATAGAGTTATAGATGTCTGAGACCTCCATTTCTGTTCAAGGAAAGATTCTCTTTCTTGACAAAAATAGCCTCTTTAACTCCTCTCTCAAACTAGTCTGGTTAACACCTGACCATATCACAAGTGAGATATGGGTCTGGAAACTCGCTTCGAAAAATCCCGTAGCGGAGGTGTGGTTAGCGATTGCCAACAGCCGTTTATTGGGCGTTATGAATGTCTATCATTGAGCGTATACGTAAGTCCATAGCAGTGTCAGTTGTCAGTTCAAACTACAAGCTTCCGTTTGTCATGTAGTACGCGTCACCGTCTTGCCACACCTCCCCCGCTCTCTGATTGGGGCCCTAAATCTGGGACTCTCGCTTGGACGAGTTTCCAGGCCGCCTTCCAGTTCGAAACGAACGGAAGCGGCCTGGGAATTCCCAGGCTACTCTCAAACCAGTTCTTTTAGACTGGGATTTCATGCTGTCTGAAAATCCTCTGTAGTTTTTCAGAAACACCAGCCAGGTAAGGAATGGTTACACCCTTCCTCCTGGGTTCTGATTCTTTGTTGTCTTGTTTCTTGTCCTTATCTCTCTTAGTTTTATTGAAAGCCCATTTAGGATATCCATAAACAGAGAGGGCTTTATGTACATGTTGTTCTTCTTTCTCCTTTCCCTCTGTGCTTGTAGGAACCACTTGGGCCCTGTGTTGTAATGTCCGAATAACCCCCAGTTTGTGCTGCAGTGGGTGGTGTGAGTCAAAAGCAGGTATTGGTCTGGGCTTCCTGAAGACCTGTACCTGGAGTCGCTGGTCTCCTATTGTTCTCCTATCATTCTCCTATCAATACAATATAGGGGAAAAAAGAAATTCAGTTCTGTCAAATGGACAAATATATTTGAAATACATTTTGTAGCTCACCCAAGCTGCTTCTTCAGTTATGGTCAGATTGAACAGATTTTTTTTCTTTGCTGTGGATCCTACCTGGATGACTGAGGGGCTCCACGAATACAATATTTGAGCAGAAAAGCTTAAAAATAATGTATAGCAGAAATGCATCTGTCAGACATTTAATAGTATGGATCATTTTCTGCATAATGATCCATACTCTTCATAACTTGTCAGTACTGCAATACTGTATAAGAGAATATCTTGATATTGATCTCCCAATAACTGCAATACAGTACTTTTAGTATAAAATCATGGCCATACCTGCTTGTCAAAGCCTGATCGCGTCAGGTCTCAGAAGCTCAGCAAGGCAGGGCCTGGTCAGGACTTGGATGGGAGACTGCTGGGAATTCCAGGTGCCACAGTGGGGCGCCAGTTGCAAAAAACTGTTGTGTCCTTAGGCAAGACACTTCGCCCACATTGCCTAGTATGAAAGTGGAGTGTGCGTGAGTGTTAGAGGTGGTCGGAGGGGCCGAGGGTGCAGATTGGCAGCCTCGCTTCTGTCAGTCTGCCCCAGAGAAGCTGTGGCTACAGAAAGTACAGTAGTTCGCCACAATCAAGTGTAGAGTGAATGAACAATGAACTGTTCCTTTTAAATTGTAGTGGCTTGTTCTTATCTCAAATTACACTGGTCTACAAATTTTTGGACTTGATCTGCTTCTGAGAGAAGTGGCTAAATCTCATTTATATTGATAAGATGAACTGAAAATCAATTGATAAATATGCTGGTTAGCTAATGTATTCAAGATATGTAATGATATAATAATAATAATAATAATAATAATAATAATAATAATAATAATAATAATAATAATAATAATAATAAATATTATATATGTTATATATATTGATGTTAAAACTCTAGACATATTAAAATGAATGTACAGTGGTACCTCACCTTACGAAAGACGCTACATACGAAAAATCCAAGTTACGAAACGCCTTCACGTCAAATTTTGGTCTCTAGATACGAAAGAAAATTCAAGTTACGAAACGCGAAATCTCTCTCTTCTCTTCTCTCTCGTTTGAACACTCGAACTTTCATAGATTTTCAATGGAATGTGTTGATAGTGAAGCGTGGGGGGTAGACACGGCTCAATATAGCGCCGAACGTGCGAGGGGAGCGGAGACACAGGATTACAATCACAACAACACATCATCAGTATGGTAAAACTCACCTGTCTCACGACGGTCTAAACCCCGCTCACGTTCCCTTAGTGAGTGAACAATCCAATGCTTGGTGAATTCTGTTTCACAAGAGGAAGAGCCGACATCGAAGGATCAAAAAGCGACGTCGACACGGCACAGGATGGAGCCGCGCAGCCCGGGCCGTGCCTCTCGGCCTGTTAGCTCACAGTGTCAGCCCCCCGGCTCTGGAGGTCACATAAAACCAGAGCCCGCCCCGCCCCGCTCTTATTCCCGCTGAAAGAGCGTCTTTCTCGGCCTCTTAGCTCTAGAGACACGAGCAACGCGCTCCTCCAACGGCACTGCCATGTCCCGGGATAATCCTGGTTTAATCCAGGTCCAGTCCAGGTTTAGATCTGGTTTAGTTCTGGTCTAGACCTGGTTTATTCCAATCAGGACGCAGAACACAAATGTGTTTTTTTAGTGTGTTACACTAAAAAAAAACCTTGGAACGGATCAGGCCTTTTCCATTGAAATAGCTACTCAACATACGAAAAATTCACGTTACGAAACCACTTCTGGAATGAATTAATTTCGTAAGGTGAGGTACCACTGTATTGGAATGTGCAGACAGGCTTTCAGAACTGGTTGCTTGTAGACACACTGTACCTTCTGATAAACTACCGTTTTTTGTGTCTTATTTTGCATAAATTTCCTATTTTGACCCAATACTATATCTTGGAAACTATAGCCAATCGGTACTTCTGATTTTTTGTTTATTAGTGACCTAAACCAAGAAAAATGTCACTACTTTTGTTCCGGAAGCATTTTGCTTGTAGACCAGTGTAGTCTTTGAATATTTACAGGTAATACATTGCACTTTGCTTTATACATGACTTTGAGGATACTTAATTCAACAAAAATACTGAAATACTGAACAGTACAAATTTCTTGCCAAACAGTCAGAAAACACTTTTATATAAATATAAACAGTATATTCAGTCACTGGTGATAGCTGTGATGGAGCATTCATTACTGTAAACCCAATGAGCAGGAAAAAGTCTATATCTAATTACAAGGACGCAGAGCTTAATACAGCTATGGTCAGATGCACAAGCTCACATCCTCGTCTCCTCCTCTGTTTCCCATCGTGTGCGGTCTTCTCCTGAGCACTCCCTCCACCTCAACATGAGCAGGAAAATCAATACTTAGATAAAAATAGCTGCGGTAGCCATTTAAGACTCTCCCACATCATCTACATACACACAAATGAAGACATAATGAAGCCTCCCTGAGTCTGTGGAAGAGGGACAGAGCCGGAGACGAGCCTGGGGTCCTTGGGTTTGTTTGTGGTGAATGTAACTTGATCTAAAATCATAAAGAAGTCTGCCAGGAATCCACACACACTCTAAACTGATCCAACTGGACGCTTATTGGTTTAATATTACAGAAGCATACGTATGTTACAGTGGAACAGTGCGGCGTGCTCTATATATATACTGTACATCATTACTAGACATATGCGCCTATAGGGGTGTTATATGGGACTAAATTAGCAGTACTGTATATGCTTTGGCCCTGTTTGTCACAAAGGATAAGAAACATGGAAAAAACAGTAAAAGCTGAGTGGATGTTCAAATGAAATCACTCTCTATGTTTACAAGCCCTGCTCAAGATGTGGGCATCAGCCCCTTGGCGAATCAAATGCAGTATTCAACATGACTTATTGTGCTTTTTTTCCTGTTGTATAGTTATAATCTATGACTCCCATGGATCGTTGTGTTATTTTTTTTTGCAATAATAATCTATGAGTTAATAAAAGAAAGAAGTCCAGTGATTTCCAGGCTCCACGTTCATCGCCATAAACATAATTTGGGCCCAATTACCAATAAACTTATCGTAAAGTGAATAAGTTACAGCACTGAATTCTCAAAAGCATAGTTAACATGGCTTAAGGCTTAAGCTTAAGCCTTTATTGGTCTCACACACAATGACACACAGTGACACACGGGAGAAATTTGACTTCTGCATTTGACCCATCCTTTTCAGGAGCAGTGAGCAGCCATCTTTTTTTCGGCGCCCGGGGGGCAGCACCGTGAAGGGTCTTGCCCAAGGACCCACACTGGTTGGCTCATTGCCCGGGGGGGATTTGAACCCACAACCCCCAGGGGGAAAGTCCATGACTTACCAGTTGAGCTAACCAGCCGGTTTGATGTAACATGATTGTATTTAAGATTTTACTAAAAATCTTTTCTAGTTTTGACATTTTGGTGCAGTAAGTCTTTATAATTTTACTTCCGGTTTGATATTGGGTTAGGGTTTAGGGTTAGGGTTTAGGGTTTAGGGTTTAGGGTTTAGGGTTTAGGGTTAGGGTTACCTCACAACCATATTGTTAAAGGCCAAAAATTGCAGTTGTAATGAAGTGTGTTTTATTTTTTCTTCCAGAACAAAAATAAATATTTTACACAACAAATGCACACAATGGCTTTACATCATCAGACAGGAAAGCAGAGATAAACTACACAGAATCGAGATTAGACCAAGCCAGGACTAGAACAGTCCAGTAAAGTCTTGCACAAGAACCACGATTCGAACCAAAGACCTTAGAGTTGGTGGAGAAGCACAAGCTTAAGGACCACCCCATTTATTTACACCATCAACAGTTTTACACTTTTTTACAAGCTATATCTACAACATTTGACTTTTTCAGATCATTTCCTCATCAGTAGACACAGCGCTAACAGTAAAAGTCACATGTTGTTTTTGCACATTTTAATCTTAAACACTTTATGACAAGCTTTGCCTCAGACCGCTACTAAAGCTGCCACTGTCCCCCAAACCGAGCTGATTTAGTACCTGTCGGAGCGACTGTGTGACGGAGAGGTGCCGGGGCCTTGTACATTGATCTGCTCAGCTTCAGACTGTGATTAATGTGCTGCCTGTCGCCATGGCGCCCACAGCTCTCACAAATGTTAGAGCTGCCCCGAGGATAGCACGTGTCCTCTGAGCATAAACACCGGCTGCTCTGTGAGGACGGATGGACCTGACATCGAAGAAGTTTCATGTGATTTATTTTGTGTTTATTTGAACGACGACAAACATAGATCTGACGCAGGAATCACAGTTTTTAGCCTCGGGGTGTGAAACCTGGAGCTTTCTTACCTGACCAGCCAGAACCACGCGCTTCCACAAAACTTTACAAAGATGAGTGGATCTAGAGCTGTGTCCTGTCTGATTTCCAAGGGTGTGAGTGACAGGCAGATTAACCAATCAGAGATAAACAAACATGGCGGTATAAAAAAAATCTACATAAAAGACTGAGAAATTATGTGGATTTTTTACAGAATCAACAATCGAAGCATCAAACTATTATTTATCTCAGACAAAATAAGTTATATATTAAATATATGTTTATATTTTTATATTATAATATATAAATATACATTTTGTTCTGAATGAGTATTTTCAAGACGTCTTCTGCATTTTAGAAAGGCGTGATACAAATGAGTGGTTGTGTTTGGATCGCCCTCTCCAGGTGGAGAGTCCCTGTTTTAAGTGAAGGAGTTCAAGTATCTTGGGGTCTTGTTCATAAGTGAGGGGAGGATGGAGCGTGAGATTGACAGGTGGATCGGTGCAGCGTCGACAGTGATGCGGTCGCTGTACTGGACCGTTGTGGTGAAGAGGGAGCTGAGCTGAAAGGCAAAGCTCTCAATTTACCATCAGTCTACGTTCCTCCCCTCACCTATGGTCATGAGCTTTGGGTAATGACCGAAAGGACAAGATCGCGGATACAAGCAGCCGAAATTATTTTCCTCCGCAGAGTGGCTGGGCGCTCCCTTAGAGATAGGGTGAGGAGCTCAGTCACATGGGAGGAGCCCGGAGTAGAGCATGTCAAGAGGAGCAGCTGAGGTGGCTCGGGCATCTGTTCCAGATGCCTCCTGGACGCCTCCCGAGGGAGGTGTTCTGGGCATGTGCCACTGGCAGGAGTCCCCGGGGAAGACCAAGGACACGCTGGAGGGACTCTCCCGGCTGGCCTGGGGTCCCCCAGGAGTGTCCGGGGTGAAGGAAGTCTGGGAATCCCTGCTTAGACTGTTGCCCCCGCGACCCAGCCCCAGATAAGTGGAAGAAAATGGATGGATGTTTGGATGGTCTCAAATTTGGAGGTTTTTCACGCTCTATGGTCAGGTCCCAGTCGCTTCTGGATTCAAATAGAATGTAGAAGTGACTGGCTGGTCAGAAAAATAGCTCTCCATCCCCATCCAAGTAGCTCACCAAGGGACTGAATCATACATATTGTGCTGAATAACTCAAATATGATGAATTAAATGCCAATTAAAATTATTAATGTGTAATTTTGATGTCTTACTAATAAATGGATAATGGTTTATGTTTCATAGACTTTTAACTATTCCCGTATTGGCTTGCTGTGGCCCTTATAAATACTCAATTTCCTGCGACTGATAAAACGACTTGCTCTGTGCCAATTTCATTTGGTAAAGGTAGCTCACCAGAGGAAAAATGTTGGAGACCCCTGGTCCAGGCTAATTCACAACACCAGTCCCCGAAAGGGCTCATAAAAGATATGTGATCCTTTAAAAAGCAACAAATGTGGCAAATTTGTCAAGAGAATCAAATATATTATAGTATAAAAATATCACACACACATAGTCTTTTTCACTCTTTCTCGGCTCCCCATGGCCAACATTTTTCATTTTTCTGATGCTTTTGGACAAGGTATAGATATTTCATAACTTGTGTATATACTCTAGGTGATTTTTCCGGAAATGTTAAAGCTTTATTTAGAAGAATGTTCCAAAACATGACATTTGAACTTACTCCATGGAGACAAGCAAGTGATGGAACCAGACCAAATTACAAGTGATTCCACCTTGAGAATTCACAATCTCTGAGTCTGATTACGGAAGTACAGGATGGGAGACCAGAGGGAATGCAGATCCTACGCTGGCGCAGCAGCGGCGGCAGCACCACGTTGTGTCCAGTTTAGTGTGCATGAAAATAGTACGAGGACATTAACAATCACCAAATAAATAAATAATAATTCATGGTCTTTATCTTTTAAAGTGACATATTGGACTACTCATTTTACAACATACTTAAGATCGTTATATTTAAGATTTAGCTGTGATGACATTTGTCTTGAGTCATTTGTATTCATACTCTATACCAATACTCCGCTGCCTATTTCAAGCCACATGCTTTACCTTTTTTTTTTTAAATACTCAAAGCAAATAATGAATCATTATATAAGACAGAATCTCAATCTTGATTAAAATTTGGCTAATTACACAGATCTAAAATAAAAAAAAACAACAGCATAATTTCATGTATACTTGTGTGTCTTTTTGATGCTATATCTCCCCATGTGTTAATAAAAAAAAATAGCAGTTTGTGACGCAATAAACTTACATTTAATAGCGTCTCCACAGTTTTCCGTAAAGTTTGTCGATCCGTTTTGCTGTAGGTACGTGCCGTTTATGAGTCATCTACTGCAGTGGTTTTAATTGTGACTAATTTTTAGAACATTTCAGGCAAAGGCAATCTCCATGGTGACCAGAAACACCTGAAAAAGTTACATGGTGCGCCTTTAACAATGCATTCCATGTCTTTTAAATATTACACACACACACACACACACACACATACACACATAATGTTGTTTCCTCATCAAAAACATACCTGGAGTTGTGTTTTGTTTTTTCATTCACACATGAGTAACGCTTTAGTTTTTATTTATTTTATTAGTCTGTCCCCACCTCCAAAGCTCAAAATGCTCTGTTCCACCTTGTGATGTCATGAAGCAGTAGTTTTCAAGTTACCTTTTACCTTTAGTTTAGCAGACACTCAATTCCAGGACTGAAATTATCCAAATGATTCTAGTGAAGGTGTATGTACGGTGTATATTTAAAAACACAGTGGAGCACTTCCTGTATCACAAGTTGGAGTGTTTTCAGTTGGAGAGAAGCCTAAATTATGCAGAGTTTGAGTGTTAAACATGTGCAAATGAAACAAAACAAAACTCCATATATGTTTGTTTTGAACAGAGATCAGAAAATAAAGTAAAACGGCCTTTTAGAGAAAATCGTAATCTCCGAGCAATCTTCGTAATCGTGTCTAAATGAAAGGTAACGTGAGGTAATTGGATTGCCCCGCCCACTCCGCAGACACCTGTGTTGCTATGGGAATCGTTTGTTGTTTTGAAGCGAGGCCTCGGAGAACGGAGGTGCAGACGAACCCCCTCCGTTTGTTAACTCCTAATGAATATCACAGCTCGCATAATTACAAAAGCCATTAAAAATAAATCAACAGTAGTGCTTAGCTCACACACAAAGCTTCATCTTAAGACACGCTGTGGTTGTAAAAATATACGCCCAAAATCATCATGGAAGTGCTACAAAATACTGTGTTTTATTTAAGTGTTGGTACTAAAGTGTATTGTAATAGCTTAAAGTAAATTGTACTCCATTCAGTCCAAAGAATAGAAATATTTTTTTGCTATTGCCTGGCCTGTTATATAAATTTAACGAAGGAGTCAGTTTAGTGCCGTGTTGGTTGACGTTAATTTAAGGCTGAGGTTAAAAGGCAAAGTGACCAGTCAGAGAAATGGGACAGGTCCATTTTATTTGCCGGCAATTGAGTAAATTTGTGGTAGTTTGACCTTGATCGTTACAACATCCACATCTTTTTTTTTTTTACGGTCTTCATTAAAAGTTTGGTATGGCTTATTTGTATTATTAAAGGTTCAGTTTGTAACTTTCTAGAGCTGGAGGGTCACCTGCATGATTCCTTGGAAATATAAAGTTAAAACCATACTGCGGAACATTCTCTATGGAGATAGAAGGGTTTTATGTCATACTGTGGAAGGCCCAACTAATAATACATTTTACTACTAAGAGTTATTATTATTATTATTATTATTATTATTATTATTATTATTATTATTATTATTATTATTATTATTAATTTATTTATTTATTTATTATAATTTTTTATTTATTTTTTTTTACTTTTATTTTAGACTTTTTTTTTTCTTCACACTGTGGGTTTACGTCTAATACAAGTATAATAACACCTGCAATTCCCTAAAAGGTTATTTAGACCAAATTCAGTTCAATTTTTCCCAACTTTAATGAGTTTTTAAACATGTTATAAAATAATAAAATATGATGTGATAATGTGTAATGTGATTTTTACTTGCCTCTTGAGACTTACTAATTTCCAAGAGAAACCTGTAAAGAAAAGGTTTGGTTAATATTTTCAGCTCAGGTAGGAAGTATGCAGAGGTATTTTATGAATATTAAAATACTCTTGTACTGTATATTGTGACCCTGCCTCACCTCCTCACAGACATTATCCAGCTGGAATATGTGGTACCTGAACGACTCTCTGCAGGCCTGGACCGGTAATCGGACATACGGGGCATTTTTCTGGTGGGCCGACAGTCCTAGGGGCTGATGCTGTTGTTTTTTAAATTTTTATTTATTTATTTATTTATTTTTTACTTAGAGTCCATTTTTTTACTTGGTCCATCTTCAATATAGACAGTGGACTAAACCAATCAGGATATAGAAGCTTACGAGAGCGGTCCCACCCCTTTCTCTGCACTGATCCCCACCAGTTTCAGTGTTAAGTGTGGAAACATGGAGAAGCGGCAGAAAGGGGGTGTGGAGAAGTTATGGGCTAAAAGATTAAAACATCTCACTATAGACACTGCAAAATGTTCTAAAATAACAGACATATTCTCTGGAGGGGCTGCTGGAGCCTCCACGTCCTCTGCAGCCCAGGCTGAAGGTGGACAGGGAGAGGAGCAGCCAGTGTCTGTGGACAGGGAACCCGAGGGAACCCGAAGGAACCCGAGGGAACCCGAGGGAACCCGAGGGAACCCGAGGGAACCCGAGGGACAGAGTGACCAGGGAAGTGTAGCACAGACACAGCAGGTAAACAGGTAGTAATGTTAGGATAATACTGGGACTTTTAGGTGATGGACAGGCATGAAAATCACTCGCCAACGTGCTCCTGACCTTGTGTGCAAGATGCATTTTAAATAAACCATTGAATGTGTCGTTACTGCGAGTTTGCTGGTGGTTTTTGGGATTTCACACGCACGCATGCACACACACACACACACACACACACACCTCTATTCACTCTCTCCTCTCTCTCTCTACCTCTATCACTCTCTCCTCTCTCTATCTACCTCCATCACTCTCTCTCCCTTTACCTCCATCACTCTCTTCTCTCTCTCTACCTCTATCACTCTCTCTCCTCTCTACCGCCATCAGTCTCTCTCCCTCCATCACTCTCTCCTCTCTCTCTACCTCCATCGCTCTCTCTCTCTTTACCTCCATCACTCTCTTCTCTCTCTCTCTACCTCCATCACTCTCTCCTCCCTCTCTCTCTCTCATCACTCTCTCTCCTCTCTCTCTCTCCATCACTCTCTCTCTCTATCTCCATCACTCTCTCTCTACCGCCATCAC